>CM069077.1:41335000-41715000 GCA_035578085.1 Solanum pinnatisectum
GAAGTCTCTTTCCTTTTTTGACAACTCTTTAATTTCAACTTTCCACACGGCATGTTTAAGACCACAAGATTAAAGGACATTTTGATACATTCTACACATCTTTGATTTAAGACCACAAGATTCTGAAATTTCTTTACTTAAACTCTGTGTCAAGTCAAAATTAGACATACAAATTGAAACGGAGGGAGTAGTTGTTAACTGTTCCAGTCCTGCTATTTCTGCACTATATTTTCTTATCCACATGCACCTTTCCAGTATTAAAGTATTGCGATGATTTCCATTCTCTTCTTTCTCGTCTGCAGTAACCCCACTTTTAATTATAATTCGGAAACTATTTAATTATAAGTTATGCTAATTCTTTGGTCCCGACTATAGGTGTTTTTCTTTAACTGGTTGAAACTTTTGAAAGTAAAATTGGTTGATGATGTTTCTTTCCTTTTCATTGTTGTTATTGTCCCAAGTTGTGAGAAATTTGATGAACTTTTCATGCCTTTGACCTAGGTACAACTTAAGCTTATGCTGAGTTGTTACTCCCTTTTGCCATCTTAATTGAAGATCTCCCACATTTAGGGCTGTAATAAAGTCTTAATTGGGTGGGGTTGGAGTTGCTAATAGATGCATCACTACTGTGGCCTCTTTGCTATCTGATAGAGTTTGAAATTATCGACAATATTTTTACACCAACAATCCCATATATGTAGAGTGCTTGGTTGGTTGGGTTGGATTATTTTAATTAACTTATTTATTTCTTTTTCTCATTAATCTGGTTGCTTTAATCAAAGTCGTGTTTGCCAATCCTATTGAACATCGACTTGTATTGCTAGGTTGTATTGCTAGGTATTACCCTTTTTTTTTTTTTGAAACTGGTAACCTTACTCTATTTATCCACATGTATACTACAACCAAAAGTGTAGTTCCCCTTCAATAGTATTGCTGTTTATCAAAAGCTCAAGTCTATTTGGGTTACCTATAAACAATCTAGAACATCAAAGATGTCTTCAGTTTGAGCTAATAAACTATGTTTACACCAGAAGTAAAATAGAGCTAAACACTTCTTTTTGACATCCTGTAGACTGTTCTGCACATTTTTAAAGCTCCTATTGTTTCTCTTGTTCCAGATCACCAAATGCATGCTGGGACAATCTTCCATCTCTCCTCCTTCTTTGTAACATTTCCATCCCTGATCCAGCTACTAAGTACTCCTCTAATGCATCCTGATTTCACCCACCTGATCCCCTTCAGGCTAGTGAACATTCTCCATAGTTCTGTCCATTTACAATGTAAGAAAAGATGTTTGACTGGCTCATCTTGTTCTCCACACAAGTAACACCTAGAAGCCAACTGATGGCCTCTCTTGTTCAGGTTCTCCTGTGTTGGAACAACTTATTGTTCCAAAAACCAAGTGAAGCATTTCACTTTGTAAGGTACCTTAGGTTTCCATATCATCTTCCGTGGCCACTCTTTCTCCGGTCCCCTTGTCCTGTTAAGGGACGTAAGGCCGTATAAGTAGACTTGACTGAGAAGTCACCTTTGCTGTCTTCTTGCCATATTAGCACATCATTGTCCCCAGCAAAACTTCTGTGAACATCTGAATAGCTGAGCAGTTACCCTTCAGGGTGGTCCAATGGTTTGGGCTTGGGACTTCCCATGTTGGAGGTCTCAAGTTCGAAACCCCTTGCCAGCGAAAGCAAGGGGTTTGCCTTCTGGGTCGAGCTCGGTGCGCCGAGCTTGCCTAGTGCGGGTTACCTCTCTTATGTGGTTTGCTAGCAATTGCATAGGAGCGGGGGTTTTACCTTGTGCGCACCCAAAGGGTAGCGGCTGCGGGTTTCCCTTGTCATAAAAAAAAAAATAGCTGAGCAGTTCTGTCATTTTTCCAATCTCCCAGTCATATAGTTGTCTTCTTTGGCCAAAATTCCATCCCTCCCCAGTCCACATATTAGCTACAGTGGCATGTTGCCATTGACATAGTGTAACTATGACAGGGTGTGCTATGACTGATTAATTGAATTAACCTAAATAACCACCCAAATTAGATGGCAGAAACAATTTTGTTGATCAAACCAAACAGATCTATTAATTTGAATCAACCGCCAGACTGATGCACCTTTGGAGGCTGATTATAGAACACGTGTATGCACGAATTTTTGCATTGTTTCCTCATTACTCAGTCAGTTGTATCCTCTTCCTTGATGCAGGAGATGAAACTGCAGTGTGATGAAAAAAGGTATCCTTCGTCATGTGTCTTTTTGACATGGTACAGAAATCCTTTTTTAAAATTAAAATTGAAATCAAGTCTTGCTAACATCAGGCATGATCTGCAGGGAGGTGTACGAGTATATGGCAAAAAGAGGAAAGGGTGGAAAGGGTGAGAACTTTACTTCTCAGCAGTTACAGGCAGCTCGGGAGGACTATGAGGAAATGGCAAGACTTTGCATTTTCCGTGTACAATCTCTGAAGCAAGGGCAATGTCGCAGCCTTTTGACCCAGGCAGCTCGTCACCATGGAGCACAGGTGTCCTTTTGCATTTCTTAACTCCATTTATTTCATTATTGGTTATCAATCTTTTTCTTGAATCGGGTACTTACTTGTCTGCCTAATTTCTCTTTTTCTGGAAAGCTTAATTTCTTCCGCAAAGGACTTAAATCTCTTGAATCTGTTGAACCACAAATAAGGATGGTTGCTGAAAACCAACACATTGACTATCAACCTGTTGAATTGGATGATAGCGAGGATGGAGGCAAGAGCTATGAGGCCAATGATGATGGTGAATTGAGTTTTGATTATAGAAAAAATAAGCAGGAACTAAATGACTCTTTCCCATTGAGGGATTCAATGGAGGTAGGTAATCATATTGTTGTCATGCCTCATTTTCCCTTTGTGGAAGATTGTGAGCTGCGTACTGGAGATCTTGATTGTTAAAGCTTTTGGTAGCATGTCAATTCTTAAATGCTGTTTCCCTGCCGTTAGCTTGTAATAACCACAATAAAACTGGTTGATCACTAATATGTTTCTAGTTCATGGGCTACATCCAATTATTTTTGGCGTATTGGATAAAGTGATGAGGTGCTAGTTGTCAAGCAGCACAAAAATAATCTTTTGGTTTTCCTATTCCCCGTCAACACATTTCTACACAAACTGATTCCAATCTCACAACTACTAAAACCAGCTATAACTATAAGCCTTCTTATTACTGCATTTGTCCCTAAGTGACATTACATCCCTTTATCAATTTCTTGTACTCATTCAATGCACATCTGAACTTGTCCGCCTGTGTCTGTGTATATAGAAAGAGACACCTGGGAAGAGAATGACAGTTATGATCTATAGTGATTGACAGTTAAGATCTATAGTTTTTTTTTATGCATTATCAAAATCTGATCTTAGATGATGACTTGCTTAGTTTGCTAATGGATTTTGGTCTAATATACCTGATTTTGGCAGTTTGATCCCGCTGATGCTCCAAGTACCCTAACCTCTGGGATGGAGGAAGTGGAGGTAAAGTTCTACCCCTGTGGCTGTATGTAGTATTTAGTAAACATTATGTTAGCTATATATTTTTCCCATGTGGCTTGTGTAAGGACTTTCAAAAGGGGTTTATTAAGGGTTTGAGCTACTCCACACGTTGCCTTGAGATTTTCAGTTGGATGCTCAGATTTGTTGTGTCTTTTGTATGCTTCTTATTGTCAACTTGTGAGATGTTTCTTATTTAATTTGAAAGACATTTTCTTGCAGTTGGATTTTGGCAAAAACCAGGAGCAGGTTTTTACTAGACAACCGCGTGTAGTCAGTCATTCTGCTCCAATATTTGCAGAGAAATCGGATATTTCTGATAGAATCAAACAAGCACAGACATCTGCCCGGAAATTTCACACATACGTCTTACCGACTCCAGCCGATGCTAAAAGTGTGAGTTCAAGGACAAGTGTCTCCCTTCAACACTCAAGTACCATGAACACTAGTGGAGGCAGCAACAATCCGTGGCATTCTTCCCCGCTTAATATGGATAAATACTCCAAATTTGCAGATGACAACTTGTCAACAGACACTCTTGCAAAAGGCGGCCAATCCACTGCTCAAGAGATTAAAGATCATACTTTCTCTACCCCACTACCCCCACCTCTTGCTGAGGGAACTTCTCTCCCACAAAATGATGTACAAAATGGAATTGATGCCAGAAAGATAAGAAGACTTGCTTTCTCAGGTCCATTAGCAAGTAAGCCTTCATCCAGCAAGCCATTGTTATCTGCCAGTGGACCTATAGGCCTGGCCGAACAGCCTCTTCTAGAACCTGGGTTGGCTTCTGGAATACCAATAACTCAGCCACCATCGACTCTAGATGTATCCTACAGTGCTTCACCTCCCCTTGTTTCTTCACCAAAAATAAGTGAGCTTCATGAGCTCCCTCGTCCCCCTGGCTTATTGGCCTTCAAGCCATCAAGTTCTACTGCATTTGGGCACTCTGCGCCCTTAGTCAACAGAAATCAAGAAACGTCACCAACTAATCAGAGCCCTGTGCTGGCATCAAATACGGGTTCTCCACTACCACTTCCTCCACTAACCATCCCTCGAAGTTTTTCTATACCTTCCAATAATCAGAGAGCAATGGCACTACATGTAGCCCAGCTACTAGAATCTCCTCAAAGAAAGGGCAAGGGCGATGTGATGTGCTCTCCTCCATTAACACCTCTCTCTCTTTCAAACGCTTCAAATTCTGGGCAAATCAGAGGTAAAACACCTTGATTAATAGTAACATGGCAACTATACTGTTTCCAGATAAGTAGCTTATTTCTTTGTCAGAGCTAGTGATAAATTCTAAAGTGAACCTCATATCTGTGATTGATCTGCCTGAGTGTTTTGAGAAGGAGAAAAAAGGGTTACAAGTTGTGTTTGAATCTTGTCTAGTCTTCTACCCTCCACCTGGTCAAATCTTCACTGGAAAAGTATGTCAGATTGGTTGTTTGTTTGGGTGGGGGATAACTGGTTGTTAAGTAATTGAAGTATTTCTATAGTAGCTAAAAATGGCTAGGAGAATGCGTTGATTTTCATGTGATTGTATAATTCATTTCCTCCGCCGTAATCTTTGACATGTCATTTTTTGGTGGATGCAGGTAGGAGCTGATATATGTAAGCCATTGTAGACAGTGCCGTGTTTTTTTCTTTTGGGTCGGGAGTGTAGAGTTTGTGTCCACAAAGCAATATTGCGGGAGTGGGATTTGTACATATGTTATTAATGTAAGGTTTTATTTGTTCGTTTTGAATGTTCTCCATGTATCTTACACAAATGTAACGGGAGCTCCCTGCCACAATTTTGATCTCGCGGTGTTCAAATCCACCACTACCCCCTTGTAGCGTTTGGGGAAGCCCTTGAGAAGAAACGTCAAATTAAGAACAACGTTCTTTTATAATCTAGTCCATTCTATTATTAAGATAAGATTCGTGGCATGCAGCATGCATTTGGTGGATTAGTCAAGGGTATGCAAGTTTATTGTGACTACAAAGTTGTGAAAGAAATTGCAATGGTAATTGAGCAGAAGGCAGTTTAAATTTATTTATTTGTTTTGAAGATAAGATTTTAACTTTTTGAGGAATATGAAATGAACTAATGACAAGAATATTTGGTCAGCAAATAATACAAAAAATCTATTTTGCCCATAAAAAACAGTTGAACTTGGATTTGCATGATTAATACAAACTAGTCTACTACTATACAGAAAAAAGAAAAGGGACAGGTATATCCTTGTAAATTTAAGACTAGTTTTAGCTGATAAGGGGAAGAAGACGTGGGAAGGAAAATGAAGGTGGTCCAATTGGCTCAGCAGTTATGGCCATTCGTCGGCGATTCACGACCTACTACTATTTGCCATCATCTCAAGCCCAGAGCACTTGCCAACAATAACCATGGTGAGTCTGTCTCTCGCACACCAAATAGTTCCTATTCCGAAATTTCATAATTAACCTACGATTTCCCATTTTCAGATTCCGTCACTCAATTTGATCTTTCGTTAACCCTCAAGGTAAGACTGAGCATTGGATGGATGCTTCTGTTTACGTCAACTCTTTTTTAACTATTCATTTGACTTGTGATTTAGAGGAAAGCAGCAGAGATATCCCCAGACTTGAAAGGAACCTGTTTATTCCTTGTTGGTGGGCATAACTTTTCTCCCTTCATTCTACTTAGATTCTCTATGAATTTATTATAAATATATATCCTTCATGCTTAGAATATCGCTTGTCGTCTCTCCTCACTAATTATGTTGCTTTGAATTGAAAGGAATAAACAGCTCCATCAAATCTAACTCAGCTCAACTTCTTGCAGAGGCACTGCGCTATTATTATTTTGACAGGTCGTAAGTTGCACGTTTTCTCCAAAAACCCTAAACTAACATCTCCAGTAACTCATCTTATTACCTTAATCTATTGCAGTGATAGTGTTGTTGAAGAAGCTTTGGGAGGAAAGGATGCTGTCAGGTCGTTTATCAAGACAGACTTGAAGGGATTTCGAGATTCGGAGGTGGCTTCCTAATGTCCATATGCTGTCTTTTACTGCTTCTCTATGTTGAGATTTATCACCAAAACCAATTTTGCAACTGCAGACGGAGGTGCTGAAGCAGTTGTCATCCATGGGTCGCCTTGTTGTTTGTGCTGGGAATGGTGCAGTTCAGTGCGCAGCTAATCTGTATGAATGCTGTTAATTTTTCTCCCCTATCAAACCCGAAGAGTAAACAAGAAAAGAATCACTTGTTCTTGATCATAACTTGACTTTTATAGGGCGCTTATGAGACACGGCATATCAATATGGATTGATATCCCCTTGGATATGGTAGCCAAGCAGATTGTGGAGGAGAACTTTCAACTTCCTGCTGCTGAAACAATAAATGGATCATATTCCGAGGTCTATTTCTGATGACTTCCACCTAGACAAAAAATAGATAGTTTGCTCATATTTAATGTTAATCATCCTTTTCTAGCTTAATGATGCCTCTTGTTTGTGGATTTCTTCAGCTGTTGGGCTGTTATGCTGATTTTCAGCTTACCATGGTAACAGGTGTTGACTCAATTAACTGCTATTTATGAAGATAGCCGTAATGGATATGCTACAGCTGATACAACTATTGCACTACAGAGTAATTTATATTTGCTTCATACTCATTAGCACTAACATATCTTTTGTTGTATTTTAACAGCTTATTTATTCTTTGCAGATATTGCTTCTCGGTTAGGCTATGATACATTGGATGCAGTGACCACAGAAGATATGGTTTTGGAGGTAAAAGAAAATTCTTTACAAGTGTGAGGATATATATTATTTTATTTGATAATTGACCATGTAACTGTTCTATATTATTGTGATTTTAGACTCTGAAGGAGGTAGAGAGATTGATGAGAGCAAAGAAGTTGATGGAAGAAGCTGCCAGGCCATTTTAGTTTCATTCACCACCAATACCAATTATTTTGGTTAGTTCTGATTAGTATTGTTCACATGGGTGTTTGGTGATTTTCTTTTAATCTCATCCTTCTAATTAACTGGACTTTGAATTTATTTGCCATTATCCATTTAGAAAAGCTAACATTATTCTGGAGGTCCCAGGCGTCTTCCTAGGCTTGCTCTTTTAGATGATGGAAACTCAAGGCAACCAAACTATCAAGTCACATGATCCTTTCATTCATTGCATATTTTCAATTTCTACCAATGTTGGTGATGACACATTAGCTGCATCTAACATTGTGGTATCTCGAATCTAAATGTGGAAAAAAGATTAGATCAAATAAAATAAGTAGTACATAACATAGTGTGATATGCTGAATCGTGAAGGAAGTTCCTAGGACGTATTTTTTACGAAGTCGCCCTAAAGGGATGTCTTTTTTTCAGGGGAAACAGGGAAAAATCAGCATTACTTCCAGCTAATTGCAATTTCTTGTTTAAAAGTCAAGTTAACCAAATGCAGGTGACTTGAGAATGAATTAGAACAAGTATATTGTTGACCAAAGTAATCATATTGAGCAAGTCTTAGATGTACAATTGACTTACAAAAGAAGTCCTAGATATACAATAAATGCGGTGGTTCTTTATCAGAAGATCTAATTTGAAGTTATTCAAATTATTATTTGCAGAATCAACATTTATTGTTTGGAGCCATAAGTGCTGAGCTGAAATTGGTGAATGATGGCAATACTTGATGCTCTTGCAGTTGTATGACTTCTGGTATTGTGAGAGTAATTCTTAATTGGCGTGTATATTGTGAGTATTGTAAATGTTGCACTTCTTTGCACATATACATCTTGCTGTGGTTGGATGAAACTTTCTTCTAATTGTTAATCTGCAAACCAAGTTGCAACCACCTAATCTCTGTTCACTTAAACATCGAGCTACCCAGAAACTCCCCAACAAAATGTTACAGGTATGTCACGCAATCAGACAGAGATGGATGGGTTCAATTGAACCCCAATAAATTTAACAGAGTACAAATATATGTGAAATTCTAGTAACCTTTCAACAAGTATCAAACTTTAAACCCATGATTTCAGAAGTGCTTTGGATTCAAGGGCAAGAATTTAAAAGGCTGGGTCCATCAAATTTGAATTATGGATCTGCCTGTGCAATTATATTGCTTTAGTTTATGCAGAAATTTGTATGCTCCTAAAGTGAAATGTTAACTGCCAATATGAATGTATCTACATCCTTCTATGTACCTAGATGTACTTTTCTATGAGGAAATGCCATTGGGAGATTCTTATACGACTAGCAGCAGATTTGTTCCCTTTCCTTTACTTGATATCAGTTCTAGTTCTTTGATGATCCTGGAGCTTTTTGATCCTTGTACATGCCCGGATGTACATTTCTTGGTGACTTCTCCTCGAGTTGTGACTTATCTGTGAAATCCATAAAAGTGGCATGATTCCTGAAGTTGTGCAACGTGCATGCTGATATTTGCCAGGTGATTGGGAGGGGGAGCTAGACGCATATAGCTTTGTGAGTGGTTACCCTTTTGGTTTTATTGGTTGATCAGGATGCAGGGAAAATGGCCAGTGTGGTAATCTGAGGAAGAGTATAAAGGCATCCATATAAGAAATGGGTGGATCTGTGTTTTTACTTTTGGCTGTTTTAATGGCTTGGCAGACTGGGGAAAAAAAAACCAAATCTGGGTTATTAATGGAAGATGTTTCATATAATAAATATAGTGATGTGTGTTTTGTTAACATTATAAAAGGGAGTGGATGAAGAATGTGAGTCTAACACTAGGGAGAATCAAAATTACCTCGGCTACTGTCTGTATGGTTGTTCATCTGTCTGTATGCAGGACGTTACAAACTTACTTGTATACAGCAACCATGCTGTAGTGACAAGGGACACTCGAACCAATTAATTTTTCTCAATAATACTCACTAATCTAAAGAAAGGGTCAGACTCAGACTCTCGGAAGTAGTAAAATTTTCAACTAGGATAATTGGTTGTTGCATGATACTATTTGACCTTTTTTGTCATTCTTAATGTTAAAAACATGCCTACTAATTCCTTTTCTCTCTAGTAGCAAAGCAGCATGCTTAGGTTTATAAGGAAGGGGTAAAATTCAGATTTACGATTGAAGGGGTGTGGGGGCATTTGCAGTAGTAGTTAATAGAACAAATTGATGTTGGTAATGGCTTGTCCAATTTGAATTTAGTAGAGTATACTCCATATTTATGGGTACGTTCCATAAAAAGGAAGAGGGTAGGAGTAGGGATAAGTTTTATTTATCAAAAAAGTTGTAATGTATATTTATGTCACATTGAGACGTCTTGTTGAAGTGGGCGGTTTGCTCACATGTGAGAGAGAGGGAAATGGGTGATGATAGATAGGATAGAGGGCTCAGCTCAGGTTATTGTGATTCCACTCCTACTTACTTAGTGAGACAGACACGTGTCTACTAATTGTAACAAACTAATTCCTCTCCACTTACCCTGCTGTCTGTCCTTTTTCTACAGATTAAATCATTTCTATATATGATTAATACATACATCACAATTCTAGATTCTCATAGTAGTTGATATAACATAGTAGTACATATATATAGGGGTTACTCTCCACCATGTCCATCTGCCTCTGGGAAATAGGCATTTTAATGAGACTTGCCTTCCTTCTCCTTTTAATGTTTGTTTCTCTGTCGAACCAACACAAATCAATTTCTTCACATCAACTTGTCAATCACTTTTTTCCCTTTCCTTAAACAAACATATCAATCTGCTTAAAGTTAAACCACTCTCACGTACTCACCCATACCATTTTAAGTTCTAACACACCCATCCCTATATGGCTATATCTAATCACACTCTTAATTACTCACCACTCCTACTCCTATATATTATGCTCATCACTCCTCTTACACCATCAAATTATCTCTCCTGCTTTTTAAAAATAATTACTTATCATTTTACAATTTATTATTCGTTTTACCCTTATAGATAATATATAATTGTTCTTAATTAAAACTACAAACACCTCAATATGGGGCGATGACATAGATAAGGTAAATATTAAATGACGAGGGATTATATACCTTTTATGTCCCAATTTATGTGGCATAGTTAAAATTTCAAGATTCAAACTTTGATAGTGAATTCGAACATAGAAGTTTTTAAATTTTTTTTTTTAATAAAATAAATAAATAGTACTATAAATCATAATAATTACTATAATAATTTAAAATATTTAAAAGGCATTTAATGAAATTCAGGTAAAAAAAAAAATTGATTTACTATATATATATGTTTTGACTGATAAATGACATTCAGATCAGAGGAAGTGTTTTATCTTGTAAAATGTACCCCAGTAATGTTTATAAGCTAAAATGTAAATTAAGAGCTTTCATAGTAATATTGGATTACTTGAAAAACCAATTTAATTATTTAACAGATATGGATTGAGAAGCTGGAAATTAAAGTGATTAATCTATTATTAGTACACAACTTAATTGTTAACTACGTACACTGATCAACATAAGCTTGTGTACGTTGTAAACTTTATTATCCCAGTATTTTAGTCTTGATATTACAAGTCGTGGATTAATTTTATTTTACCAAAAATTAAAATAATAAAAAGGTGGATGATAGATTCAGAATAAAGGATAAATTTATAGTTAGAAACAAAGAATATATGAGTTAATTTCCAAAGTTAATAGTATTGATGGATATGAATTTATGATTAATATTTGCGTCGTTACTTATTAAGAGACTATATAGCATGCAGGGGATATTGGAAATGATGAGAAAATAGTAAAAATGGGAGGAAGCGTACACTTTAACAACTGTGTACTAACAAGGGGGGTGGAGCTGAATGCAGCTGATAGATACGAACAAATTAACTCTCTCTCTCTCTCTCTCTCTCTTCTGTTCTGCCATAATCTGTCCCATTATATTCCTCCTGCTAGCTCCTCTCCTCTCCTCCCCCCACTACTGATCAGTACTCTCTCCTCTCCTATATATGTATATATACATACACATTACATTCCCTGCTTTCCTCAGAAAGTTAAGTCATTAATGGCGGACCACACCCACACCCACCTAGTTTATGATTTCTGGAGCCAGTCTAACTCCGTCGCCCCAGATATTATGCTTGAAGATCATCAACCACCCATGATCCCTGCTATCCCTAAACCTAAACCAAAAGTTCCATCTTCGTCTAGAATGTTCTCTTGTCTCTATTGTTCTAGGAAGTTCTGTACTTCTCAAGCACTTGGGGGACACCAGAATGCTCACAAACGAGAAAGAGCCGCTTCTCGCCGGAATATGTTCTCCACCACCCCTACCGACTCTCCCCCTAACCCTAACAATAACAATAATAATATGCTCCGATTCCATTTTCTTCAAAACAACAACATTAATGACGACATTGATCAGAATATGCCTCAACAACAGAACATCATTATCGACGACATCAATGGTAATTACCCCTACAATATGAATATGACTAGTAATTACTGCTGCCAGCTCCAAGCCCCTCCTTCAAACAATAACTTTAACCCTTTCTGTTCCTCCTCATCCGGTTTCTATCCTCCACCGAATCATGGATATTTTACTACTACTGGTGATGCTCCTACTCTCTCAACTCCCCCGGTTGATGAACGCCAGCTGAATCTCGACCTTACCCTTCGTTTGTAAGAGAAATTGATTTTTCTTCTTCTTTAGAATAGCGAGCAAGTGAAGGACTACCCAGGCGTCAGATCTGAATGTATTAGTCGCTACAGTCTTATCTTAATTAATCCATGTAGTACTTACTACCTTTCTTTTCATTCCCTGTTTAATTAGTCCTGTTTACCTAACTAATTAACTCATGTCTCCTCTATTCTCTTATTTTGAAATTTCTAATAAACTGCTCAGGGGGGAATTAAAAGCAGAATATTGGTGGCTCCCACTTATTAAATTGAATTTTATAATTGGTTAGAAAAGAGTATATATATATATGAAGAAATGTGATAAGAGTTGTGGAGAATAGTTATTTATAGTTGCATGCATGCATGCATGGTTGAGAAGGGAAGGAATGTTTGTTATTGTTAGCAGCAGAGTAATTAATGCGAAAGTGATAGTATCTAGTTATGGTTTCAATTATGGAGCAGTGAAGTGAGTAAAAGAAGTAAGTAACCAGGTGGGTTGGCTTGTCTTTATTAATTAAATTAATGCATGATCAAAGTACCTAGCTACCTCTTAATTCATTCTCTGCATGCACTGGATTACATATATTTATTCTCCTCTCCTCTGTCCTCTAGCCCAAACAAAGTAACCATTCTGTTGAGCTTCAAAACCAACCCCACCCCTTCTAACAACAAAATCAAAACCATTCCTAGTTTGTTCATTCTTCTGATTGCACTAGTACTACTACTTGTGAAATACTCTGCAACACAACTTCCACAATCGGAAAATCAAATAAGTATTCTATGTTGTTAACCACATCCCAAATATATAGTATCAGTATGTACGTACTACCAGTTTCATTCTTAATGGCACATGTAACATTGGTATTAGACCCATTTCATAATTACCTTACTATACTTGGGACTATCAATGAAGGGACCACTTCTACCTAAACGTCTTTTGCCTAATCAATTTTGATCTCTCTTTTTCCATTTATCTCTACTTATTAAGGTGATGGTATTACGCCCAACAAGTGATTTTGGGCATTATTATTAAAGCAGTGATTAAACACTTATTACTAATATATATGTTTGGCATACGTCAAACATCAGCCTTTACCTTATGACTAATAGTGACCAAGTGCGCTATACTAATGTAAAGATTGATCAACTCGCTGCAAAATGATAACTGTAAAGAATCACTTTGTATAGTATTAAGTATTTTTTCTTCTTTTAAACAAGGAAGGTGCACAAATATATATAAGAATAGAATACAATAAGTACTATATTTCAAAGGTGGGAACTTCAGAATCAAAGCCATGGCTAGCTTGGTAAGGCAGGCGGGCCATTATATTCCTATACGAATCATTCTCTCTTTTCTCCTTCAGGTAATCAATGCATCTCTCAACCTCAGACTTCACTTCCAAGTATAATTCATGTGCTTTCTCCCTGCTTTTAAGTTCCTCCTTCCTCCCTGCAAAGCGCAAACAACAACTAATTAATTAAAACCATATAAATACAACTAGAATACTTCACGAATTACCTGCTGTTTCAATTGGCTTGCCAAAGTAGAAGTAAAAACGGCCAGGAACTTTTGGAAGAATGATTGGAAGATGTACATCTTGGTTTGAAATCTCTCCTTCAGTATCATATCTGTTTTCACATACAAGACAGCATTCTTCTGTCAATTTAACTCTCACTCAACTAAATGGTTTGCAAAGTGAACCAAAATAAATAGGGGAAAGAAAAAAGTAACTGGAAATAAGAGACTAGTAGAATCAACTCCTATTTTGGCCAGACTGCTAATGTAAAAAATAAGTAGTCCTCCTTATGTCATAAATCATTCTGTTCAACTAACACACATTATTATTATTACTCTTAGTTCTCAAAAATTCATCAAACCACTCTTCTATTAGCTAAAAATATTATTAATCTTTTATATATTATTTTCTGGAAAATAAAGCATTTCCCATTCGCCAACCAAAAACTGGAAAACATTTTTCAGGAAAATCTTTACCGTGAAATATAACTTCCACGCCATACCAAAACACACTCTAAGTCAGATAAACTAAGGAAAGAACAAACTCAATACCTTAACTTCTCCACCTCACCAGTTAACTCCTCTATGAGAGCCTTGAGATACGGAACCTTCATCATGTCATCATAATCAAGGAGCATCTGATTGAAAGATTGATGAGTGAACAAGAGGATGAATTTGTGACACAAAAGTTGCTATTTCCAATAAGGAAATCTATCTCAATGTTAATCGCAGCAGGTTTAGAATAACAGCTGGTGCATTATTGTTTAATTGTTTCGTAAGGAAAGAGCTTTGGGGTAGTCAACATGAAAGCAAAATTAAAGAGCATTTTCTCCATGCTCCAAATTGAGAGGTTTGGGGGGGACGTATTAGTAGATTAAAGTCTTTTTATAATCAGCAAAATATCACCAGCCAAATAATGGCTAAATTTTCTGCTTGCAGGATTTCTTTATCAGAATCTACTTTTGTTAGTTAGTAGACAAGTTTTAATATATCCATTTGGGGAAAAAAAATCCCCCTTTCAAACCATCTGAATTGGATAACCTCAGCACTTAGAAAAAACCTAAATGATTCAGTTCAACTATTAAAACACTGTTATCGAACTGAAGCCACAAGCTGTTCCATCCCATCACACCTGATCCATTCAGGTAAAACAATGATTTTCATCTTGTTTTCATAAGTATTCAACATTCCTTTAAGCAATTGTTTTTATATTTATTAATGTATTTATGCATTCCAAAAAAAAAAACTCAACTTTTGTGGTGAAACTGATCCACCAGAATATATGTTGGTTGCATGTTCTGATTAAACACTTTCAAAAACAAAATATGTTAACTCGTGAAACTACCTGGCCAATATCATCTTCTCCCACTGTACCAAAAGGTATAATTTTTGCTCCAAATCTAGCTGCCATCCTGACAAATTCAGACTGTTCTGGCCAGAACAATTTGTACTCCTCCCCCTGAATATAGAAGACCAAATTATTAGAAGAGCAGCATGCCTTTATCTTCTGCTCATTGGCTAAATAATAACCTTATTCAACATTTATAACTGCAAGGATTTCTGCTATATTGTTCCAAGTCAATCTCCCCATACTTAAGCAAACATCTTTCAGCAACTTATTTCAAATTTCAACGCTTAACTTATGCCATATATAGATCTAGACTTTGTATCAAGCTTTCCTTGGAACCACAGACAACAAATACATAGCATATTGAGAAATCAACAGTTGTAAATTTCAGTTTTGTTTCATTAACATGAGAATGACCATTTAATTCAACATTTTGTGATGGGTCTGGACATACAAAGTAAATTAGTACACATATACTTGTAATAGATGAGAGATTCAATTTTCAAACTGCATTGTTAAATTTCCTATGATAATAAATATCTTCAGATCATGCATATATGCCAGAGAGACGTGTATCTTTATGAACAAGATAAACTGCTCGTACATATGACATTAATCAGACTAAAGTTGAGCCTAAGATACAAAATCAATTGATCTGGTGGACGGTGCAGTACAAATTTGTCCTTAGGTTTTAAGGAAACAAAAGGTTAGTAATCAACTCATTAATGTTTCACATGACATTATGTTTCAAGTGGAGAAGAGAAAAATCACACAAGTTAATCACAAACTTTCTAAGAAATGCAACCCTTAGATTCATAAACAAAATATAGAATTTGACCGCACTGAAGTCGGGTAAATACAAAAATATTTTGAGAAGAGTGTTTCTTAGCAAGATGCTTTAACTAGGTAATACCTTCCGATGAAGAGCTTCCCGCATGCCCCCAGGATACAGCAAGACATGGGATTTAGATGATAAAAGTTTATAAAAGTTAGTTGCCGACACAGGAACCGCACCCATAAAGCGGTAATCATCATACATTGATAACACAGGCATTTTTCCCTCTCTTAGTCTCTTAAACATCAATGGATGTGCTATGCCTCGCAGGACAATCTTATGTTCATTCCACAAACGGGACACCAAAGGAACTAGTTCAAGTCCAAGCATCATGTGGTAACCAACAAGTAAGACTGGTCCTTCAGAAGGAATTCCAGTCAGACCCCGAACAATATTCCCATTCTCAAGAGTTGATATCATCACAGGGTTGAAGGCAACTTCCATCCACCTGTGTTTTAATTAGTCACACAAGAAATAATGATAAAATAAACTTGCAGTATTTGTGTTTTTATCAAATGAACTAAGTACACATAAATAGCAGATGCAGAAGAGTTGATTCACTATGCCAATAAGAGCTTCTGATTAGCTTAACCCTAGTTTAGGTCAAGGGTAGCATCTTATATAGAGAAGCAAGACCGCCAACAAATACATTGTCAGCATGGAACCTCCTTAACTAGATACCATATCTATGAACATAGAGCACACTGTAAATGACCAGGAAGCAAATTATGCGTCTCTACAATCCCCTATCGACTGGTTAGTGGTTAGTTTTGAGAATATAATTAAATAATAAGAGTGTGTTCTCTCTAACAGTTTAAGCTTTGAGATGAGATGGTCACATACTTCAATATGGTATCAGAGCAGGCAGAGTCCTGGATCAAATCTTACCACCACCCGTAATAAAAATGAATCTCCACGTGCTTTGGCCCATGATAAAAGAATCAGGCCCTCACTTGAGTGGGTGTATTGAGAATATAATTAAGTAATAAAAGTGTGTTCTCTCTAACCGCTTAAGCTTTTAGATGAGATGGTCACACACTTCAATAGTCAATGTGTTCCAACATAGAGCAGGACAAAATACCTGTATGGTTGATACACACTGTCAAACTCAGAAGTACTTGGTGGCACAAAATCTCTAACGAAATCAAGGTGTCTTCCACGTCGATAAAAATTGGCACCCATTATGACAGTTATCAAATTAAAGTCTGCTTCCTGCATAAAAACTTCAACTTATCATATACCCCAGAAAAGATGTTTTTGCATAAGTTTCGGTATGAATGCTTTAAAAGTTGGAGTAATATCTTTGTTGGAATACGAAGTAACCAGTTCTACGTATGCAGAACTAAGAGCATACGGGTAGGCTATTGCAGGACTACGCAACCTATTGTATACACTGCCATGGGTACTGAATCTTTCTGTAGGAAGTAAGGCATGTAATATGCCACTGTGTGACTTGTTATGGAATCATATTGACAGTGTAATTCTGTTGGACGGCAACCCTTGCACTTTTTATATTCAATCTTGTCAAAGATAAAAAGTAAGTAAAAAAGTGTTATATCAAGACTGTAGCTTACCTGATATCCTAAACTACAGCAGATGATAGAAAATGAGAGCAAAAGCTATAAACTTCAGCCTGTATACAAAATGCATGGATAATTCCAAGTTGGAAGAGTGCAGTGAATATCCCAATAATCAAAAAATAAAATGAATAACAAGGACCTACATTTGCCTAAGCAACTAGAAAGCACACAACTGCCAACAAATTGAAAGTTCTATCATCTTACCTCACTATGCCCATAACAGATCCTTGAGGTCCCATCTCCTACATCACTTACTCCCAAGCCTATTCAGTCACTAAGGGGCGTGTTCTTTTCTCCATTTAACTAAAAGGCACTTTCTTTTTCTTGTTTTCCATTTTTTGTCATTGAATAAACCTCAACGGGACTTCAGGCACAGAGTTCTTGAAAAAATCTATCTATATTGATGCATAGTCTAATCAAGACATTCTCTGATTTGGTTTGTTGTTTGTTCACAAAGATTATTCTAAACAAAGAACATTTGCATAAGCAGTTATGAATATGGTATAGAGCAAAAGTAATATGTGGAAAGTTGGAAAGAGGAATTGGGTCTGAAAGGATTTGGAAAAGAAGAACAGCCTACCAGGAGAAGGGCATGCCCACTGTTATTAAATCTCCGGATCTCACAGTTTGGAAGCACCTTGCGAAGCTTCTCAGATTCCTCTGGGCAGGGTATCAAGTGATCTTTTCCACTGCATAGCAATATAACTCTTAGTCCCACATAGTGGCTGTCGCAAAAGCCAACCTGAATTGGATATTGCTCAAAATGTCCGGAATAAGAAAGAACACAACAATTCTGGTTTACATTAATAAACTTCTCGTAAAGATGACAAGAGAGAGAAAATCAACTATCTCCGCGGAAGGCGTAGGCAATTAAAAATCTCTCTTTCATCAAATTTTACCAATGACACACTGGAACTCTGAAAAATTACCTCGAGAGTACCAAAGTCTGAGCTCTGACAGCATGGAGGCGAGAACTGACAAAAGATGCGGCTGATTTGAGAATCTTCAGCCTCCAGAAAAGTGTTTCTACAGGTAAAACATCAGCCAGCACCTGCGACCTTTATCATCATTTTCTTGCTCAAACTGACAACAAGAACAAACTCCAACTGAAAATATCAACTAATAATGGTTGTCTAAGTTTAAAGTCTTCAAAACTATTGAAGTGTCAAAGCTAGAGTGGGAAAGGAAGATATCAACATGGATAGACATGGTGAACGAAAGGGGATCTTATCAATACTAAGAAGGTACCGTAAATAATAAATTGATGAAAATGTCCAAATGCAACAATTCTTTTCTAGGGTGACCAAGCTTTAAGGTTAAGAGGGATAACTTTCACAATTTAGCCTAATGAGTTTAAAACTTTTGGACCTTACAGATAAGTAGGATGAAAATGCTACATCACCACGAAATAACTCTGCTACTGCTTGTTGCAAAGGGTGTCCACTGCCAGGAATTGCCACTGCCACCCTTGCAGGAACCGCTAATCAATGTAATTCAATCAGTTGTCAATTTTCATCTAAAAGTTAACCACAAAGTGAACTCAGTAAACCAATTTAAGCAAGAAGTATCCACCGAAGTTATTTAGTTCCGATCAACAACTACAACTCAATCCCAAGCAAGTTGGTCAGCTATATGAATCGTCACTCTTCATGTCACTCCATTTTGAGCACTTCACAGCCCAATATTGAGGGATTTAGTACCAATAAACATGATAACTAAAACTACAAGATGTAAATTTATTCGTGCAAGCGTTAAAAGAACAAGTGTGAACATATACATATACTTTATCAAGAGAAGTTTCAAAGACATTTGGTAGGTGTTTTGCTAGATCTATTGCTTTTTAAAGAATTATGCATACAGCAAACAGAGCTGAATGATTTGTTCAATATTGGGATTAAGTTCTTCAAGTAATTGGTTTTTCTGGCTCAGCAGTCAAACTGTTCAAGTTGAGTGAAAGTTTGTGGTGCAAGTTAGAAACAATTAAGACCAGAATAAGTTGCTGCACACTTTGAACAGGTATGTGTTGTCCCAACAGATACAAACATCTTTAGGAGAAAGATACAATGTGAAATATGAGATGCGTGATTATATATACTGACGTAGATAGGCAAGTAAACATCTTAATTAGTGACTGGAGAGCATGTTTAGCATGTTTCCTCCTACAATTCTAGTCAACAAGCGTCTCATAAAAAGATTCAGAAGAAATAATAGTCCTGAAGCTAGGATCATTCATCTACCAAACCAAAGAGTTCACATTTCATCTAGCATGGTAATAAAGGAGATGCAGGAAAAGCAACTCTTTTGGGTAGAATTCTGTAAGATGAGTATGAGAATATTTTAAAATAGTCAACCTTTGCTAGCAAAATCAGTCAAACAAACAGTTTTTATAAAAACTCAAAACAAACTTAGTTTCTGGAAACTTCAAACAAATATTACCAAAATATACAGCTAATAGTTGTTAGCAGTTATTAAAATGCTAGTTTGGCAAGACAAAATTCCATCTACTTAAACTATTATACTCATAAATCAGAGGATGAAGGTACAATAACCTGTTGTCACACTTAACAGTTTAACCATGCTTGGATGGAGTTGCTCAGGAATGACTTCGGACAACGTTATCAGATTTTCCAGCTGAGATTCACGTAGACGCGTGGCTGAGACACATCTTTGCAATAAGAAAAATGATTCAAGCAATATAAATTTATCTCGTAAAATGATAATGACATGCTTTTGAACCTGGGTTTGCCAAAATTAGTGCAAGATCAATATGAGGATTACGAGCAGCAACAGCAAGTGCAAGGCATCCCCCAAAAGATTCTCCAAGAAGATATATGGGACGTCTTGGTGCATGGTGATGCTCTGATCTAACAGTTGCTTCAACCAGGTACACCAGGTCTGAAGGAGAGTTAAGGGGAAGTATATCCCACTGTTACTTTCATTTCAAAAGATAAAAGCAGCACACACACAAGGTCAGAAAGAAAAACTGCTTGAGATGAAACAGGACAGGTTTGTCTAGTAACATTGTTCAAACTTACAAGAGGACACAAGTTAAGTTACTCATTACAAAGAGAGGCGAAAAAGAAAAAAGCACTAGATATCAGGGCATAGACATTTCATGTTAATGTTTAAATAGTAACTGCATGGCTTTTCCAAATGCACAGCTTGCTCAGTTGGCATTCTTGTCCCATTTGTTAGGTGATTCATAACTATCTGATTTGCTGAATCTAAAAGGATCTTTTTCACAAATTACATAAGATTTGTACTTGTTATGCAATACTAAGAAAGAGAATTTAACTTCAGTATATGATAATAGTAGTAATATATCCTCAGATCATCACTTCTGAATTTCCATGTGAAAATATATAATAAGACAAAATTTAGGGACAACAGCACTTACTGTCATTTCCACTCTTTAAAATATTTTTACTCAGATGTTTGGTTTCCATCTATTAAAATTCAGGCAAGCAATTTTTCCTAAGAACACAACAGGGAGATGAGCTAGGAGAGACCTGAGAATGATGTTCGATCTGTAACTGGAACGTGGAGACACCATATATTGAAGATCCTTCACGTATGGAAAGCGCCACCCAAAAAAGCAAAAAAAAAGAAGATAATAAGATATTTTAGTCTAGTACAACACAAATATCTCAAGGACAATAGTACTGCTAAAAATCAAATATTTTAAATTCCGACATTGTGCCGAAAAGTTCAATTAAAAAGCTTACCTCCCAAGTCTTTTGTGATGCTTTATAAGGCCAAGTCCAACACCATCGATCCCTGCAATGTTCCGAGTACATAAAACCTAGTTTAATTAACTTACAGATTAGCTATTTAGATCACTGTATGAACAGTTCATAAACGCTGATACAAAGAAGGTTATCTGTCTAGCGTGTGGTACTGTCAATATTTGCACTATGGCTTTGTTCACGAACAATAAGTTACAACTTTGCCATTACAGAGGATCTTACAGATTGCTTTTTCTGCGATATTGTGCATTCACTGAAGCAATATAGAAAATGAGTAAAGTTGCTGTTCCAATGAATCACCTGGTAAGTAAAGCAATAGAGGGGAGTCTTCCATAGGAGCAGCGCAGTCCAAGGGTGAAAACCAGCGTGGTGGCCCACCGTCGGATCCGGACGCAATCATATCCTTGCTCCATTCCATGAAATCTTTCATAATCAAAGTAGTTGTTCGCTCTAGCTCAGTGGAGTCAGTTATGGAGTTGTTGGACATCGGTACTGTTGGCGGTTGCTGGCCGAGAGAGTTAGTTGATCTCCCAGTAGTTGCAGCTGCAGATGCAATTTTGAATCTGGCGGAGGTGATGCGGAGGCATGAGTTCCGATATTGGAGAATCGGCGAAACACCGGCCGCCGTGTAAGTGCCAGTGGAAATAGCCGCCATGGACGAAAATCAAAATGCGTTTCGCTTTTGCAATAGGTAAGAAAGATGTTATACCCATCTTCCTTTCACTTTTATACTCCTTTACTTTTTGTTCATAAATAAACAATCATAAAACCAAAACAATATTGACTACCCATATCCATATTGGATATGTACCGACTGGTTCAAATTCTGAATTTATCTTTAAAAAATCATCACTAATATACGCAAATTATTATAGCATAATTTAGAACGTAATAAAAACAAATTGAATTTTGAACTTATAAATATTAAATTCTAGCTCCCATTTTGGCCAGCCAACTTAATCACATGTTAATTGTTATCATAGCATAAAAGGCAGCCATTATTAGCACTTTCACATGTTAATTGTTAATTAATGATAACAAAACTTTTGCGGACACAGTAAATTTTAAAGTCTAAATCACATAGTGAAGAACAAAAATCAATTAACAGAAACTAATACTCCTATAAAATATACCATGATACGTAATAATAGTATGAAACAGAAAGGAAAGAAAATCGAGTCCACTGAATGCAGTGTCCTTTTAAGGAAATTATTCTCCTCTAGTATTCGAGGTTTGAATTGAAATATATCCTTCCAGGATAGAACAATTTTATTCACCATTGGAATATATCCTCCCAGGATAGAACAATTCTATTCACCAGTGCATTAATATCCAAAACAATTTTATTCGGATTATATCCTTCCAGGATAGAGCGATTCTATTCACCATTGGAATATATCCTCCCAGGATAGAACGATTCTATTCACCAGTGCACTAATACCCAAAATAATGGTGTCAGCAAGCCACTCAACAGCAGTAAAATACAGGAATAATCAATTTGCAAGTCGGGTTTCGGCTCATTATTTAAATAATTAAAAACGTTTTGGCCATTTAATTTAATTTAATTAAAACTTTGTCCAAAAAACAATCTCCGATCATTTTCCAAGGCCAAGCGAACGATGATAACGACTGCGCAAGGGGTCTCTCTTTCCAACCCTTTTGACAATTAGTAGAAGTGTTTCTCTATTTAAACACTTGAACTTTTCTTTCCACCATCAATGAGGGAGAAATTTTTTTTTTTTTCTTACTAAAGCATAATAACCTTAAAAATTCCTCTTTTAATCTTCCCTTCATTTCCCATTATTCTTACTATGTATTTCATCTGTCTCTAATTATTTGTTCACTTTTGAATTGACACACCTATTATTAAGAAAATAATTATTGATATAGTGAGTTTACCATTTTACCCTTATTAACTATGAAGTTGATGAATTAAAAACTTAAGATTTTCAACAAGTTCTACCTTTTTCAAAATAATTAATTGAAAGTATAATAAGTAAAAAAATGTTTGTCATTTCTTAATTTGTCAAAATGGACAAGTAAGTAAAGACAACTAAAAAAGAAAAAATGAACAAGTAATTAGAGACAGAGGGAACACCCAACATATGGATGGTACATGAAATGCCACATCAGGGAGGATGGGTAAGAACAGGTCTAATTATTGCATGGCACATTATTTCTATCTTTAAAAATGCGTATTGGAAAACAATACTCTTGATTGAAGGCGCAACACATTGCCTCGCCATGACCAAATTAGCTTGTGTTTGAACTGGTAACATAAAATTATGATTTTAAAGTAACATTTGAATATGTAATTCTTTTGATACTTAAATTTATATTTTATTAAAAAAGATTCGTTATTTTGAATTTTATAAAAAAGACTCATATTCGAAAGGATTCTATTGAAAAATAATTAGTTACTACTAATGTTGACTAATAGATTTGTATAAAAAAAAATGTCTTTGAAAATTTGTAATTATAAATAGTTATTTATAAGAGAAATACAGATTTATGTAATTTATCAATATGGTACTTAAGGATGTTTTGATAACTGTAAAGAGTTGCAGGAATTAAGGGTGTTCCTATGGTTTTCTGGTGTTACTGAAGAAGGTGGCCAGTATCAGCCAAAGCTAGCTTAAATCATATATTGTTGTATACGTGGGACTAATGCAGCACTGATAATTGTGTCAAAGTATTGCCCCGATTTAGTGTGTTTCATATTGAACATTAGATGTGACGTTAGACTAAGCAGACACTTGATGAAGTCATGCAAAAGGCCTCAGACTCTCTGGTCTTTTTAACTGATCATGTATTCCTTTAATACGCTAACCATAGACTATGCTGGAGAAAGTGATGTTATTTGTGTTGAATGGGTGCAACAAACTTGATACAAGTGGTTGAATACATGTAATTAACTAGACTAGTATTCTGTTCCCTCTTTCGCCTTATAAACAAAATGGCCATTCTTGTAAGGATAGGTAGGTTCGTAATACAGTGGAATTTTTTCAATGTTTCTCTCCTCTAAGGTCTGGATTTACACGGAAACTTTTTCTTTCCTTGGAAACCGTTGAGCAAGACAAGAATGCTTCTTATCGTTTACATCTCAATTAGTAAGGCATTAAAAATCAGGAATTATGCTTTACGGATGTAAACTTACCCATCAGCACCAACACATAATACTCTGTATATCCAAAGAAAACCCATCCACAAGGGCCAAGTGCTGGTTACAAACAAGCATCCTAAAATTATTAGAACCTTCCTTACTTAGACCTGGCAATCTTTGTCAGATAAACAATTCTAATCTATCCATCACCCGACCAGAAAAATATTTTGCACCTCTTAATAATGAAATCGCACAATTGAAAGCGTAAGAAAATGAAATTGTTGATGCTCAAGAAGCAAGCCAACCACAAAAAACAAAAAACTTGGGTATTCAAGGAACACCCAGTACAAAATTCTCATAAAAAGTGAAAATCTTAGCTTAGAGATCTGCCCAAGACTAACATCTCAGTCTAATTACCTGCTTGGATGTTGTTACAAGTGTAAAAGTTAAAACTAAACTGTTTGACTAACAAGGACAAACAGAATAAGCCTGAAGGTTTCCAAGCATTCTTGTCTCAATAATGACCAAGTTGCAAGCCAGCTAATTTGTATTCAGCGCTTCTTTTTTGCAGCATTGGACTTTGAAGGACTCGCAATCAGGTAGACAAATAGAACCACAATTGAGATCACAGAAATCAAGGAACCATATTTTGCCATCAATTTCTGTAAACAAGGTGAGATAAAATGAGGTCCGAATTCTCATAATTATCAAATATTTCCATTAAGCACCAAGCACATGGGACATGTAAGATGCAGAAATTTTAGATTCAACTTAAAATGTCAAACTTAGAGGGTGCGCTCAGAGAGATGTTTATAAGATGAATTTTCCATCCATGTACCCCTCATTCTTTCTGAATTCAGATGTGTGTTTTTTCCTAAATCAGATATTGATTGATAACCTAGTAATGGGTTATTTCTCCAGTATTTGTATGTAATCTTATGCAACTGTAAGCATTATCAAAGCTAAATATTATTGTAGGAAGATGTCATACCTTTGCCTGTGAATATTCACCAAGAGTTTGGCCAGTCCATGCAAAAAAGGAAATTCATCTCTTAGCAAACTACAATTAGCAAAAAATGTGTTCTGTAGTTTGTGCAGCTGCAGCTACTAGTATTTGAGCACTTACCCAGTCAAACTTCTTCTCCGGAGGCCTATCAGCTAGTATGTCAAGAGGGAGGATCGGAGTTGAGAATGCCTCCTAAAACGAGAATATTATTGATCAACACCATCCATATCAAGCATATCAAGTAGAAGCATATAAGCAACAATGTCAAACCTGTAGAGCAGCCTTAGTGGGAATACGGAATGTTATGACCGCTGGTGCCCCATAAAACACTGTTTTTTTCTTAGCTTCCAACTCAAAGGAATGGGAGAGAGAGGCCCCACTGACATCAGACAAACAAACCAGCATGAAAAAGAGACGAGATAAAGAAATTAAATAGTCAGATGCCACCAGTGTTAAGAGGACTCACGCGTCCAGCCGTTCCCATGACATGGATGTGTTACCAGCGACAATTTCAAATACATCTTGAGACCAGTTATCATCATAAAGACTCACATCGTATGCCGTCCTGAACAACAAGAGCTATTTCATGTCAAAGGCACATCATCGGTAAATGATAATGCATAGAGCAACTGGCAGAAATCTAGAGGTTCGAGAACAATTTAGAGTGTGTCAGTTGCACAAGAAAAGGTAAAAGAATCTCGCAAAGTCATTCTCTAATTAGCTAATCAGATTCTTAGATTCCTAACTGTTCACCACATTGAAGCCAAGGAATTAGTCTATCCCACATATGGTTCAGGAACGCAAGGTTTGAATCATTTTGAAATGTACTGAGAGAGAGATTGCTGATGACGTGAAAAGAAAGTGAGGAACACATTATTATTTAGAAGGAAAATACTATTTTCACCAAATATCACTAGTGGTTACCATCTTACCCCCAAGACTTAACAACCAAATTTCAGCCAAGGTGGCTGTATTTTCTTGTAGGAAATCTTTCTCATTAACCACAAGGGATCCAAACAGCTGACTTGGAGGGTTTCCAAATCCCTTTACTTAGCAATTCCTTATTTTCCTCTTACCAATCAAGGAAAAAGGTGTCCTTTTCTCTCCGATCACATTCAGCAATATCATCCATTGCTACCTAAATCCAGACAGATTGATCTGGTGGAGAAAGACTAAGGTACATAGTGTTATCTGAAACAGGTGCTGGCTGGAGAGTTTGAATACAGGATTCCATTGATATTAAACTCAGGAAAATAGGTCACAGGAGTTAGTCTTTCAATTATTAGAAAACAATAAGACCAAAAAACTATAGACTACTCATTGTCTGTAAAGCACCCAAGGATGACTTTTAAAATGATTTTGTCCTTCACAAACATTGTCTACAAAATTTATATGCATAAACACATTTAGAAGAAGATAAAGATTTTTTTGCAATTTGTTGTCTCTTTTTCCAAGGATGCTTCAGCTTCAGGAAGGTGAAAGCAATAAAAAAAACTTATGGGGATTTCAATAAGAAAGAAATCTGATTACACGATTAGTAATTGCAGTTCCCCTATACGGTAGTGTGGAGGAAAAAGAGAAGATAATTCAAATAATTACATTTATTAACCCAACAAAACAATCAGATCAAGAGAATTCGCACCCCTGTTTGGAAATGGGACAAAATGAAGACTGAGATTAAACTAGTATAACTTTCATTTCCTTACCAGTTGAGCAAAGTATAGTTGTATTTATTAGCTTCGACTCCATAAATAGAGGTAGGATAAAGACGCCTCAAACAATTAATGCTAATTACCGCATATTATCTAGCTAATCCTTTTCCTATTATGGAAACAGGAAACAAATTCGGACTAATTAAAATGAAATGAATGACAGATTTAGGCAATCAAGGCGCGAGATCGGCATCTTCAGAATAGATAATGAAATAAAGCATGGGTGAAGGGAAAGTGAAAACAAGGAAGTTGAGATCTGAGTAAGAAAGGGGAAGAAAAGCATACGCAGATCCTTCGTTGTAGATGTCGATGGAGATGGAAATCCGTTCGATGTCGGATTTGAGTCGAGTAAGAGCGGCCTTCTTGTGTGCGACAATAAATGGCCCGTCGGAGGCTGCGATTGTCCATGAGAAACATAATAGAGCTAATACGGTAGCTAGAAGGAACTTCCTCGCACAATCCGCCATGCTTGCTTAACGCAGATACAGATTCAGATTCAAATATGACCAAAGACTTTTCAGCTGGTGGTATTGTATTATCACTATTACATAGTCAGGGGTTCTTAGCATTTTGCATCGGAGAGGTACCACGTGTTCCAATATCATTGGTCCAGTGACGTGCCTTGCTCCAAACTGGACTGAACCATAACAGATATGGGCCACTTGTTTCTTTTCTATAGCATCATGCATTAAGCCCAACTTCTATCTCAGCCCATCGGGTTAACTTCACAAATTGCCTAAAAGGAAGTGGTTTTGATTTATTTTTTTAACCTTCTTAACAATTTTTTTAAAATAATATAGCCTATGTTTCAAAAAAATTGCTAGGCAAAACTTTTATTGGTTAATTGGTAATAAGTTGTGAAAATAAATTAACTTAATCTATAAACATGTAATTATAGGCAATGAATACGTATTTATATTCAACATTTCGCAAGTTAGTGTCGCTTCTCAAGTACAAATCCGGGTGACAACATTTTTTTTCATAGTTTCAACTTCGCGAGTTCAAATCTCGCTTATAGCGTTTTTTCTATTGTTTCAGCTAATGTTTATTTTTATTTTGTAATTAAATGAAACGTCTTTTTTATTTGAAAATCTACTGGGATATATTGAAAAATAAATTTATTTACTATTTTTATAAAATTAAGTAAAATTTATAACTTTTTTAAAATTTAAATTTAAAAAAAAAATACTCTCTCAAACTCATTTTAAGTCAAGCGTTTAATTTATAGTTGATTAAAGAATAATATAATTATAAGTAAGATTAAATAAATAGGTGTAATCATTTAAAATTTATAAATAAAAAAAGAAATTTATTTTCTATTTTTATAAAATTAAGTAAAACTTATAAATTTTTTAAAGTTTTCATAATTTTAAATTAAAAAATATATATACTCTCTCAAACTCATTTTAAGCCAAGCGTTTAATTTATAGTTGATTAAAGAACAATATAATTATAAGTAAGATTAAATAAATATGTGTAATCATTTAAAATTAATAAATAAAAATATTATTATTGCGATATTTTTCAATCTTGATTATTATTTTTTCAAATGCGAATTTTATTGTCTACAGTGAGATTGGGTTTGGAAGTATTCCTTAGTTAGTTTCAAAATTGAATAATGTATATACACAACAGTGATGGAGACAAGACCATAATTAAAATTCAAAAAAATATGTTCTCTAGTACTCATTTTAATATTATGTCAAACACAAACTTCCTTGATTTTATTGTTTGTTTTCAGATAGAGTTGAATTTTATCCTTTTATATTTGACCCATCCCAACCCACTTATTGTGAATACTACTAGTGTGCATACTTATCTTTTTGAACCCCCTTGATGAAAATTTTGCCTTGGTCATTGGTTTGTGTAGTTGCAACACTACTAAAAATATGCAAAAAAACTACGGACAGAAAAACGACGAATGGTGTCGCTCAAAAAAGCAACGGAATTTGTCACACTGTCCGTCTCTTTTTAATAAAAATAATTATTTTATTTTTTTTCTTTTCAATTTGATTTATATTCGATTTTGTTAGTTAGTTTTTTGTAATTAGTTTATTGAAATTGTGTTTTATTGATTGTTAGTATGAATGATTGATTTTTAGTTAGTGAATGAATTAAAGATTTTTTATTTTAGGACTGGTTTGAATTTGCATTTTTTAAATTTGATTGTGAATTAGGAATTTTTTAATTTGACTGATTGTTAGTTAGTGAAGTGTTAATTTGAAGTTAGAAGTTAGTAATTGAAGTGTTTTGAGTATAAGATGGATGTTTGAATGTCATGAATATATATTGATGAGATTTTTTTCGAATTAGTAATTGAAATATTTTGAGGATAAGTGAATTGTGTAAATATCATTGAGTTGAGGATTGATGAATAGTATATGAAAGTTGAAATTAGATTAGTTGAATTTTACAACTTAGAAATTCTTCAATTTAGCAATTTGGAAAGTTGAAGCTAGAAAATTATTAGATCGTTCATGAAAGTTAGATTACCTTGAAGTTAGAAAAATATTGGATAATATATGAAAGTTGAAATTAGGTTACTTGAATTCTTGAACTTAGAAATTCCTGGATTTGAAGTTTATATATAACTAATTTTAGAAATTAGATATGAACTTCAATTTTTGGATTTTAGAACTTTATTAGGTTGTTAACTTTAGAAATCTTGAATTTTTGGATTTCAGAACTTTATAGGTTGTGAACTTTAGAAATCTTGAATTTGTTTGATTTTAGAACTTTAAGTTGTGAACTTTAGAAATTTTGAATTATTGTACGATTTTAGAACTTTAGGTTGTGAACTTTAGAAATCTTCAATTATTGTAGGATTTTAGAACTTTAGGTTGTGAACTTTAGAAATCTTTAATTGTAGAATTTATGATCATATTAGATTGTGAACTTTAGAAATATTGATTATTAAAATGTAGTCTTTATGAACTGATTAATTAAGTTTGAACTTAATTTGAAGTTTGAATTACTTTAAATCTTATTGACCTTGATATATTTGAACTTAATTAGAACTTTGAACTTAATTTATAATAACTTGAACTTAATTGGGAATATGAACTTGAAATCTTATTGACCTTAATTAGAACTTAATAATTGTACTTAATTAGAACTTAAACTTTTAAATTTGAACTTTGAAGTACTTAAAATCTTATTGACCTTAATATATTTGAACTTAATTTAATATAACTTGAATTTAATAATGAATATAATTAATTATTTAAAATCTTAAACTTAATTAGTGTTTATGAATTAATAACCTTGAACTTTGTAGATCTTGAAATGTAGTTTTTATGAACTAATTAGGAGTGATTATAAATATATATTAACAATATAAATTAGTTAATGTAGTTAAATTATTATTTAATTTAATTTATAACTGAATATCTATATTTTTGTAGAGGAATTATCATTTGTGGATGTATAATATGCATTAGGAAACTAGTGGTGATTTGAAAATTGAGTTTATAAATGGTGTTAGAGTTTTTATTGTGCCATGACACTTGATATTTTCAAAAATAATGGATTGGTTAGGTGTCCATTTGAGAGGTAACATTGAAATATTCACCACATCCACCAGCAACTAATAGCAGTAGTTCGCCGCCAGAAGAAATCAATCTCCTTGCTAGCTAGATGCCAAACTTTTCGTCAATCACACAACAAACTTATACCCTTTTTTGCTTCCCCTATTTTAAGTTTAATTTTTGTGGGCTATTATTTTTGTAGTACCGAATTAATCGTTAAATTACAAAGACACAAATATGCAATCACGAATTGGCTTTTGGTGATCCTCGATTTGAAAATTCTAATTCAAATTTTCATCTAGATTCGATCCATTCTAGGTCCAATTTGATTCATTATATCGTTATACAAATCAATTTGTTCGATTTTAAAGTTTAAACAAACAACTCTATTTTCATTTCAATTTTGGAGCAAACATAATCAAAAGTAACAAAGTCTTAAATTTTCAGGCTTAAATAACCAAGATATAATCATAAACTTTCAAACATAAATGGCAAATCAAGAGCTTGACAACTTATGAGGTTGTAGGCATAATAGCATATTTTATTGATGCATACATACTCTATATATTTCTACACGCTCAAAACAGATACTCTTGTATGCATGATCAATAAATACATCAATTTGAGTATCTTAACAGCCAAGGTGAGTGACGCTATGCTTTTTTACGGACGTAAGTAAATCATCTTTATTTGGCATAGGACTCTCTCCATCTATTCTTGCGCCTAAATTTATTTTAAAAAAGAACAAGGTACGTTTCACATATTAATCCAAAATTATGAACAACTTAGCAATTAATGCTAGTCCCCCGGCCCTCACTTTAAAACTTCAAAGTACCAATAACATTAGCTGCAACCTCAGTCGCTAGTTAACAAATTGGAAGATTCTCCCACTTCCAACCTCAATCTTCTCCAAAGACAAACTATCCTCAAAGATTAAAGTACAAAACTAATTTAAAATGCGGTTGATTTTACTCTACTCCACTTCTATTATATTATACATACAGGGAGGACAATTCAATTTCAACATCACCCCCTCCTCCGGACAGATTCAAGTAAAAGAAAACAGCTCAACTGTCAATAGCTGTAGATCTTGAAGAGTTTACCACAAGAAATGAGCAAATGAATGAAGGAAGAGGTGCTCCATTGTTGCCAAAAAATGGTCATACTCTCTAATCTGCATAGTTTCCTCAACACATCACTTTCCATATTCATTCAAACTTCTATTAAAACAGATCAGCAACTTGCGCTATGAAATCCAACATGTCACTGGAAAGACGAGAAAGAACAAATCCCCCATAGTCCCTTTTGCTTTTTCAGAAGTCAATATTTTGTTGGAAACAAATATTCACTGAAAATCTTATTCCCCAGAAAACTTTGGTCTATCAGTTCAATAGATTGTTATGTTAAACCAAGTTGTTTATATCCTCCCTAGGTTCAGATTAGAGCCAACCATGCAGTCATAACCTGGTCATGTATGCCCTCCTTCTCTGAGTTCAAGACTCCTAAATGCCTGTTTCCCTAACCATGGTCATATCCCAGACAGAGGAACTAACTGCTTAAAACCAGAACTGATAATCAGTCAAGCTAGCTCAAACAAAGAGCAATAGTGCACACACATGATTTTGTAGATGCTGGCTTCTCTTGAATGACCAAAATAAGTGGTTAAAAAAACAATATGAACATCGTAACGTTTCATGCAAATGGAAATGAGATGACAAAATCAGCAGTTAAGGATTGGTACACAAACTTGTTAAACATCAAGAATGGCATTCCTCTGAAGGACTAGTTCCTACAACACAGAAACAGCCTGATTACCAAACAATGACCTGTTCTTCCTTTAGAAGTGCGTGTACAAAAGCATAAGAAAGAGTGGTAACATCCTGTTAAACAACAATTCAGTACTGAATTAGGCATGAAACTTATTTCCAACTGATACTGCATTTACATAATTGCAGAGCATGTTAAACATCTATCTATCTTAGACAGGAAACATTGATGTCAAATAAACATTTCATTTTCATTTTCAGACATAAGGCAATCTATCACCGAGTTCATATAAGCCAATCTCAAAGCCTACATAGAAGATGCCACACTTGCTACAGCCTACAGATAGCAATAACAATTTGTGAAGCATAAAAAATTGAAACTATGAGGGAAGTAAACAAGAGCAAGAAACCAATTGTAAGAGATATTAATAAAATTGGTTAAGGGTAATATAGTTTCCCCAACTACATAGATCCAAGTCGAAATGCAACAATTGCTACTACGAGGATGAGAAGCTGAAAGACTTGTCTTGTCTAAATACTGGAAGTTTTAAAACATTAAACACAGCATTTTTGGAAGCTCAAAACTCAATTAAGCATTTCTACTTATCACCTTTAACGGGATCATCAGATATCTTAAGGCCAGATTGATGGGTACGCCGTCGAGTCCTGGAGGGAATAATGTTACCCAAATCGATTTCGGCCAGTAGATCGTCGGAGAGGTCAGTATCACTGTCAACATCAGAATCGCTCCCAAAATCACTAGAATCATCATCGTCAGAGTCCTCAATCAACTTTCCCTTCCCCTTGTCATCCCTTAAAATCCCTTTACCCTTACGATCGACTTCCGCCTCTCCATTGGACTGCTCATCTTCTTCATCATCACCTTCATAGTCATCTTCATCATCTTCTTCTTCGTCCTCTTCGTCGTCGTCAACTTTTTTCTCCTGGGCGAGTGAAGAATCAGTAATAGATAGTTTTTGCTTCTTGTTTACATCGTCTTCGAGAGATTTGGCAATGGCTTCTTCTGCTTGGGGCTTTCTTTTTAGGGGCAATGTATGTTCTTCTTCGTCTTGTCCCGCTTCTGCCATTTTGTTTTCAGAGGAACACCCCAAACTAGGGTTTTGCTCAGAGCCGGAAACTCCACCCTTTCAACTGCGCTTCCGCCTCCCTTTCAACAATTTTCTTTTCTCTTTTCTCTTTTCTTTTTATAAATAAATACGTACTGTAAAAGTTATTACTCTACTATTATTCTAAAATAAAGGAAACTATTTAGCCATAAAAATACTAAAATCAAAGTTTATGAATAATATTTGAAAATCAATATTTAGCCATAAAAATACTAAAATCAACTCAACTTATATTTCAAATTTAGAAAATAGATTATAAGTTATTTTCAAGTTGCATGTAACTACATTCACTCATGAACTTTATTCCAAATATTTTTGCAAAAAAAAAAATTAAAAAATTACATATATAACCACATCTTTACTTCCAACTCAATAAATTTTAAATAAGTGAAAAATATCTTAAATCTTAATTGCTTTTTCTGGAGCTCTTTGTATCTGAACTTAAATAGTAAGACAAAAAAATGTGGTGGAGTGAAAAATTGGCATTCGTCTTTAATTAGTGATCTAAGTTTAAATAATGATAACTAAACAAAATAACATGTTCAGGGAGATTTTTTTTGGGATCATGATTTTCTCACATGAATTTGAATTTGACCAAATCCAATAAAAATTTTAACACCACCAACACTAACATCTTACCTAATGAAATTCACGAATTTTGAAGAGAATAGAGTGTGCATAGACTAATACATACCTCGCGTAGGTAAATAAATTATTTCAAAGAAATCTTCGACTCAAATACAACTAATAAATAGAAAAATGCTACTTAAAAAACATACAACTAGTAAGTTAAATAAGGTGAGGAATCACCTACTTACTATAAAATAAGGTGAGGGATCCCCCCAACGAGAGCCCAACCTTTAAAAGTAGGGCCTGAAATCTATAAACCAATTGGACCGATTAACAAACAAATTAGAGACTAATAATTTACTCTTTACACTATGTGATTTATATAAGTTATACATAATTAAAAGAAGTACTCCGATTAGGAATATAAATGGATGGATCAGAGGGGCAAAGAACGGATTTTGCTCTCTTTCACAATTAAAAAAATAAGGGTCCAATTTAGACCAATAATAATTTTATCTAAGTAAAATTTTGACTCACAAGTCATACTTATTAATAATATAATAATAAACAAGACGACTACTATGTGCACGTACTATAAACAACAATATTCATTCTTAACACTTGAATTTGCTTAATACAAGAACCATAATCCAACCTAACTTAAGACTAAAATCCTATCCTATGAGAGCCCTCCATTTGATTAGCATACTCCCCTGTGATTTCCTCCGCAACTTCATATTAAAGCTAACAATGAATCCATTTTAATTGATTTTTTGTGTTTATATAATACATCAATATTTTAATATAACAATTTAGATTTTAAAAGAAAAAATTGGATTGTCTTAAAATCTTTGAGGAAACGATTTATTTTGAGATAACCATGAAGGTGAAACGAGATTTAGATTAAGGGTATGTTTGGAAAGCCCCTAGGTAATTGAAATTGGTGTAATTGCTAGGATAGTAATTACCACTCTAATAATTACACATGCTAGTAATTACATTGACATGTTTGTTAGCCACAGTGTAATTACATATGTTCTGTTTGGATGGACAATTACAATCATAAAATTATATTAAATTTTAAAAGTAAAAGTTAATTATTAAAAATTAAAAAAAAAAAGTTATTAGACAAATAAGGGCCTTTATAAAGTATATTAAATTGAATATTTAAGATATATATTGTCTTTTAATAATACATTAATTAATAAGCGTATGTTCTTAACTAATATTATAAAATATAATTAATTTATAATTTTCAATTTAGTATATTTTAATCAAATTAATCATAAAACTAAAAATACAAAATTTCTATGAACGTTAAGAAATGCATATTTGACGAAAAGATTAATATTATAAATATCATGTCATAAAATTATAAAACATTTGACAAAAAGATAATCTATCAAGACTAACTTTATAAAAAATAGCTTCCAATGTAAAATATCGAGTCAATACTCTTAAAACAAATGAAATTGAAAATGCAACATAAGTTAAAAATAAAAAAAATTAACATAATACTCTTGGATCAAATTTCAACATAACATACATAAATATGATTTATTTATTTTTAAAAAAATGTAAGTCCATAACTTTATTCAATAATAACTTCTACTTTAATTTAAAAATTAGTATACTAGTAAAATTATACTAATGAATTTTTTAGATAATACAAAAAATTGCATGGAATCAGATGAAGTAAAAGTTGAAAATGAGAAAGAAATGAAATATATATAATATTAAATAAAAATAAAATATTTTTAGAAAATATTAGAATAATAAAAATAACAAAAATAAAAAATATATTAAAACGGAAAAAATAAAAAAAGAAATAAAAGGAAGAAATTAAAAAAATTGGAGAGTGTAATTACCCCTACCAATTACACTCAATTGACCATGTAATTACAGGGGGAACCAAACATGACAGACAGTGTAATTACACAAAATTCAATTAGCAGGATGTCCTTCCAAACAGACTCTAATTGATATTTTTATGTCATGTAATCATAACAATTGAGTATTATTTTTTAGATAATAAATTATTGTTATGGTTGGATCCGGCTCCTCTCCATTTCTCTTCTCTCCATTTTTTCCAAGTTTCTATTTGGATTAATGACACATGACATAGGTTAAAATAAATGGCTAAGATTTAATTTTCCAAAGTAAATCTCTAACCATAATTTAACTAATAAATATATTATATATTTAATTTTAAAAATTACTATAACCCCCACAATCTTAACAACATATTATCTTATTCATAAATTTAGGGGAAAAAAGTTTTCTTCCTAATTTTTTTTTTTACTTAGGATGTTAATTTTATTTTATTTCTAAGTTAATATTTTTTTTGCATTTTTTCGCAAAATTTTTCTTTTTAACCATTAGCTATTCAAGAGTATTATTTTTCCTATTTTATTTCACCTTTTTTTTTTTTTTTTTTTTCTATTTCCTCAAAAATTAGCATTAGCTACATTTGGGAGGCAGCAACAATTCAATATTTAAAAGAAAATTTAAAAAAGATCCCACGTAAAAAAAAGTAATTAGGAAGAATTTTTTTTCCCCTAAATTTATGGATAAGACAATATGTTGCTAAAATTGTGAGATTATAATATTTTTTAATATTGTAAATATATATTGTATTTATTAGTAAATCATGATTAACGATCTTAGCCATTTATTTTAACAAATGTCATGTGTCACTAATCTAAATAGAAACTTGGAAAAAATAGAGAGGAGCCAGATCCGAATGATATTAATCTGACTTTATAAGTAGATAATGAAGGAGGTGTGTAGGTGGCAGGAAGAGAGGAGAAAAGGTGGTTACATCCATGTCCGAATTAGAAGTTAGAAGTCATCCCTCCCTCCATAATTCATAAACATAAACTGTGTGATGGAGTAGTAATGAATATATGACGGAAACTCCAAAGCTAAAAGAAAAACACCATTGATTTGATATCAGATCTTTTTCAACACCTGGCTTGCCTTCCCTCGAACACTTGCAAATTTAAGTTTCGACCGTTCACACTTAACAAAGACAAAGTGACAACTCCTCACCCACTAATACTCAATGAATGAATCCAATTCCATCCTAATTCCCGACTCCCAATGGATTGGTTCATCAACGTTGCACAAATGTCAGTTGAATTTGTGCAATGTGGTCATAATTGCACTATTCTCCCACCCACTCACCGAAAACCCTCCCCCCCCCCCCCCCCATTTCTCAATATCACTAAAAGAGAGGAAGAGAGAAAAAAACTTTTTTTTTTTTTTACAGATTGAAGAAGCAAAGCATTGGTGATGGCGATGATGGAGATAACCGAGGCGTATGGAGTGATGGCAGATGGAAATAATATTGTTGTAGGGGACAACAACAACACTAATGGTAATAGTATGATGAATCCTCCCACTCCCACCAAAAGAAGTCGCAGCCAGAGGCGTAGGCGTTCTTCCCTCAACTTCCCTTCCCTGGATTTTCTCTCACACGTGCCACCACCTCCTCCTTTGCCCGCCGCACGTGTATGACCCTCTTTCTCTTTTTCTATCTATGCTTTTCTTTTATTTTTTACTAATAAATAAAATTAGTGTTATATATTTGTTGTTCGTTGCTGCTTGAAATCATAACAATTTCTTAGCTATTAATTACTCTATTTGGTGTTATAAAATAAAAGTAGAAATAATGTATGTATCGGATCGGACCCTCACCTCACTTGTTAGCTGTCTAGTACAACACCTCAGGAAAGAGCTTATATTCTTTACAACATCCCCCTCTACCTTGTCTCACACTAACTTTTTCATAATAAAAATACCATTCGTATACTTAACTCTGTAAAAAGTGTAGTAATTATTCCTATTTGAAGCATCGATCCACATACATTTTTCACTGCTACTTATTGGTGAATTACTACATTTTCTATATAAACTGTAAAAGAATTACCTTGAGACCTAGGCCATGACATTAAGTAATTCCCTTCTTTAAATATAATCATTTGTGCACTAATAATTAACTCTTTGACACCAAAGATTTGAAGGCATTGCAAAATGAGTAATTGCTACCTTAACATGCATGATAACAACCAATGGATACCGGCCTCCGCGATGAAAATATTGAAATATATATCATCTACTTACTTGACTAGAAGATGAAACATTAAATGATATGCCAAACTCCGATGCCTGATGAGAAGATGATAAGGCTATCATCTGCCGATCAATTGCATTACTTGTTGTATGCTAGCACATGATTTATTCCTCTATCCATATAAATGGTTCTCATCTCCCGTCATCAAGGCAAAACTCCAATTCATATAGGCCACCTCCGTAATGTTGAGGTAAAAGGAAAGAAGAAATTTCAATTTCAAGAAGATCATTAGTATCTTAAAAATGAAGCTTCAACGGATGTGCCAAGCTCTAGAACGTGATAACAATAAAGTGTTTACTGAGTTTTGAAAAATATTATCTTTTGACGTGGCCATTAGAGGACACATCTAGTCGATCATCTCTAGTTTGATATGTTACCTCAAAGTTGTATGATCAATAGGGCTAGTGACTGAATAACAATTTAAACATAGTTAAGGAAGACTTACCATTTAGGTGCACAAACTAGTGATGTGGCATATATTTGTTAAGTTGTGAATGATTTACTTAAATTTTGTAAATCGATGACATTGATGCAAACTAAAATCCTATTATTGTCCACTCGAGGTTATGTTCGTCATAACTCATGATAATTAAGTACCTACGTAAAAAGAAAATACTAGTTAACATATCCTACCAACTACATCATGTCTTGAGTGTCATCTCACAAAGATCTTAAAGTTACAAGACGTCTTAGCATATATTACTTGTTGTCTTTTGGTTGAAAGACCATTTCATCGTGGTGTTCGAGGTTCATAATAAGTGTGACAAAATGAGCCAAAACAACTACAATATCCAATTATTATTTGTCAAACAAACGATCCTTTTCTTTTTCCAATACAAGTAGACATTGGATTGGCATGACTTATGAGGAAATTATATATTAAAAAGTCCTGATCAAAAATTGAGGAATGACTTTATGGATCGATTGCAAAGGGCATAATACATAAGCATACCATCAAACTTGGCCTCAATTGGCAAGTAAGCGCTCCAACTTTGAAAGTGTGCATCTAGACATCTCAACTGACAACTAAATACACCAACTCATTGCGTCTCATTGACACCCGACACTGACGTGTCACATAAAATTTTGGAGGTGTCTAGATGATCATTTTGTAAGTTGGAGTGTTCAACTGACACGATGGAGACAAATTGGAGTGTCTAGATGTGCATACTCAAAATTGGAGTGTTTACTTGCTAGCAAAGGCCAAGTTTGAATGTCTGTTTATATATTGTGCCATTATAAAGCAATAACTAAGTAGACAACACTTGAAAAAAGGCATAATTAAACACCCAATCTAATCTCCTTGTTGTATGGAACATGACACATATACCATGAGTACACTTCAATTCCGACCTTCTTGTGTAAATTGCATCGCTAGAATGTAGCACATATCGCTACAAGCGCACCTCAACTCCAACTTGTTCGGATTGACTACATGGTTCTTCTATATTGTTCCATCATATCCCATTTCTTTCCAATACTTAGTACAATTTGTAAAACATGAATTCTCTTAAACTAGAGATTGTCTTGATCTCATACTTGTTCTTACACTAACATACAAACTTCAGAGCAAACTATAAGTATAAGAATAATGTTATTTCATGTATCAAATCGTATAAATAACTCACTGAAGATATGGTGAGAATCCAATTCTATAAGGGATTGAAGAAAAACTGAGGTTATAATTACCTTACTATAAAGAATGACATATAGACTTGGAACATTTTAAAAATTGTTTTGTTATACATATCAAAGATCAATATCAACATCTTCCTCACCACGACTAATCCTAAAGTTGAGATGACCCAAGAAAATTCAAAATCGCACGAGTAATGCTTATTCACATATTGGACTCATGAGAGACCAATAGGCTTAACTGTAATAGAAACCAACATAAATTACACATGTTGGCACTTGTTAAATTGTATCATTAGATATGTATTGGGTAGTGGGTGAAAGATATTGGCAACTATGGTGCAATTATAATGCCTAAAGTGACCGGTTTACTATCAATAATGCACTTACCTCCTCACCATGACCCAAGAAAATTCAAAATCGCATGAGTAATGTGTATTGACATAGGGACTCATGATACATATAGGATTTAACATAAATAGAAAACAACAGAAACTACTCATGTTGGGGCTTGTTAAATTGTGTCATTAGATATGCATTGCTGGGCGAAAGATGTCGATAACTATAGTGTAGATATAATGGCAAAGGTAGTCGGCTTGATATCAATTAATGCACTTCTCTAGCTCCATGCTTTGTGAGTTGTGCCATAATTAGTGAAAACTTGAATAGCATGAGTGAAGTCATCTAAGGTCTAAGATTTATTTGAAGGAGTGCAAATAGAGAAATATCCTCTATTACATTATTTTTTTTGGAAATCCATAGCTGTCAATCAGCCAAATTAGAATCTAAATATAATGAGAGGCTATAAGAATTTTATTCGGGAAATAGCTAAGATGTTATAGTTGTGTTGTTACATGTTACTACCAGTGGCGGAGCCGGGAGTTTTAATAAGGGGGTTTAAAATCTAAGAAGTAAACACACGAATTAATGGAAGGGGGTTCGACATCTATTATACATACCTAAAAAATAATTTTAACCATTATAAATAGTAATATTTTCTGCCGAGACGAACCCCTTAAGTATATGCTGCCTCCGCCCCTAGTTACTACAGGACTGTAAGTCATAAGTAGCATCTATAGATCTTGCTGCCCACCTAAATGGTAGGTGTGTGGTGGATGTGTGACGTTTGTGGTTGTTGTTTGTGCACCTATCCCAAAGAAAGAAGAACGAATGATATGCTTCCCTGCCAATCATGGTTTTACCACTTGTTCCTGATGGATTGAGCTTATGGTCATTTTCTCTGTGCTCATAGACTTAGTTACCATGCTAATTAAGAAATTAACTTCTAAGGAACATTGTCTACCAATCAAATTCAACTACTTTGCGACCTGACTGAGTTCATCTGTTGAATTTGATTATAAGATTTTCTTGGTACTGTGAAAATCATTCAAGTAAAAAGGTGTTCCTAAATGGCTGTTGGAAGTCAGAAATTTCATCCACTGACCTGTTGTCACATCTGTTTGAGGAATTTGGAAATAGTTGGATTCCCATCAATGAATAAGGAAAAATATGAAATACCTAGCTAGCTTAATTATATATCCCAGTCCACAAATAGCAAAAAAACTATATGCAATAATTTGGAGCATTACATGGATATAGGTATGATGCTTTATATGTAAAAGACAATGAAGCTGAAAATTTAATCATTCTATTGAAGCAAACAAATTGCAATGAACATTTTGGTCATCTATCCTTGGCAATGTAGTTCATTCGATACCCTCTCTTTCTGGTAAACAAACAATACATTACATTGTCCTCTGGACCATCTCTTGAGATCACAATTCAGCTAAATACATTAATAAGTGTTGTTTATGCTTCAGGTACTTGAACCAACAGGGTTCAGATTTCTCTTTGACAAGCAGCTCCAGAACAGTGATGTCAGCTCCCTGAGAAGAATCGTTGTGCCCAAGGTGATATGCATTTAGAAACATTTGTTTTTAGTATACATTGAAGTAATAATTCTAACATTTCTATGCTGTGGTTAATTTCAGAAAGCAGCTGAGCGATATCTTCCAGCTCTTGAGATCAAAGAAGGGTTTCCCATCACAATGGATGACATGGATGGTATCCATGTCTGGAGTTTCAGATACAGGTGGGAGATCGCCTTTTATTTTTCCAAATTTACTTGACGGAGTGATGTTTTGTAAGTCAGAGAAGCAATGTACGTAGATTCAAGTGTCAAGACCAGAATATTTGATAAGTTACTCTATTTTTTATAGGTACTGGCCAAATAACAGCAGCCGAATGTATGTGCTTGAAAATACTGGTGAGATCTCCACAGCTAGCCCTTTCTTTCCAAGTTGCAAACGCTAAAAAACAGGTTAATGTTGTTGGATTTTGAAACTTGCATTGATGGTCAGGTGACTTTATCCAAACACATGGATTGCGCCAAGGAGACTACTTTGCACTCCACTACAATGATCAAAAGCAGATTTATGTAATTAACTAAGCTTGCTCTTTGATTCTTATGTTTACTTTGAAGTAGTTTGTCAAAGGCTATATATATATATATGGATATGTTTTGTGTATAGGGCATTGAAGCGAGGAAAGCTGGAAGTGGAGCAGTATTCCGTGGTTATGAAGCGGAGGACGTGATTTTAACTGATTATGCACAGGCTGCAGATGATGGGAATGGAGCGCTTATTATGAATGAACCAGAAATGGATATGTCCAGCTTTTACTTCCCCGCAATGGACAACGAGATGGGCATGTCCTTCATTTATGATACCAGCTTCTGGAACGAACCTGCCTTCGACTTTGTAGGGGGTCCTATGACCTATTACTCAACTAATGTGTATCCAATGCCAAGCTTTGGGTCCATTGAAGACAGCTTCAGTGTTGATGATTTCTACTGAAGACAGGCATAGTGGATGTGGAATACATATTACTAATCCCATGCAGCCTTGTAATCTAATGCACTCTCTTACCAGTAGCGTTTTGAAGCAAAAAGCTGATACTCCCGGCTACTAGCACAAGAAACTTTACTAGTAAGTTAAGGTTTCTGTTTTGACTCTCTACTTTCTTCGGTTGGCTTTTGTTAGTTTGGTCAAAAACTCTATACTAATAAGCTGGTGGAGACTTTAGAAAAGGAAAAATATGAAATAAAAAAAAGGCGCGTACTTCATTTAGCACTAAAATGTGTTTGATGTTTGTCTCGTCTAATTAAAATATTTTACTCCAAGGGCAGGCAGAGGTGTTTACCAATTATTTTTACAAGTTACTCATGTCTTGTAGATTTTTGTCACTTTAGCTTTTTTGTCTTAGAAGAGGAGTTTTTTCATAATTTTGTTTTGTTGGTTCAAGGTAGGAAAAATTCTATCAATAAGGTATTGTGGCGAACTAGTTTTCTACATCTCGCAGCTCATTTTCTGTTCTATGTGCAGCTAACAAGATTCTTTAAGTTGATTATAATTGTTCATTTTTTCCTTTTGGTGCAATTAAATATTGCTTCAAAAATTGATTACGCAGACTTGTGATAATAGCACAAGAAATGACAATAAGAACCTACAGATTAGGTGCAGGATAAAACGATAACAGGGAGATAGGGTGGGGGTATAAGGGTCCCTGCCTGCCAGAGTCGCAAAACAAGCTCATGTAACAGCGGGAATTAGAAAAGGGATTAACCAAAATCATTCTGCAGCTGTGGCTCCGGAAAGTTTTTTTTTAAAACATTTTTGGTACATTGGACAGTTAAAATGGACAAAGCAAATATATAGCCTCAAATATAATTGTTATTCCCATCTCGAATGGGAAAAGCTTAGCATCAAATTGATTTTGTATCTATTCTAACAAAAAAGACATCCGCAATGCTTAAGTTTTAGGGGAACTCCCCCTCTCCAAAATCTCAAAATCAGAGAAATATAAAATTGTAAAGATTGTTGAGCGAAAGAACACTCTCCAGCTTACTACGAAAGAGCACTAAAGAAACATCTGCAATCTATGTTTATTGTTTAATCTGGAGAAGTCTTCTCTTACTACTTTTAAACTTGGTGAAGAATTAATTTGTTCTCAATCCTACACCTTCGCAACCTCAGAGTCAGCAGGTACAGCAGGAGCAACACCACCAGTTGTTGGCCTACAAATCGAGTCAGAAAAAATAAAGCAAACATAATAATTAAGATCTCAAAGTAGACTGATACAGGAAAAACAGACAGGTTTAGAATGTCCAGTTATGAGTTAGAAGAAGTCACTTACAGCCCAACAAAAACCTTGAAAGCATCATAGATTCCCCATTGAGCACCAGTAAGAGTTCCAATCATGACAATACGTAGAGGTAGACCGCGGGTAAAGAGACCCAATACTCCCATCTTCTTTACGGCCTGAGCACATAGTTTTTTTTGTTAAAAACAAACGGGGGGTGTCACATGGCGGATTAATGACTTGAGGACATATAAGAAAATTGTAGGGGAAGAGAAAGAGATGGTCCAACAAACTACTAAATGCTTACATCACCAACAGTTGCACCCTTCGCATTGTTGAGGAATGAGACGAGATTGTCAGCAGGATGGGATACAATAGCACAGAAGACACCAGCTATATATCCACCAGCAAAACTAATACCAAGTTGCATAGATTTGCTGCACTCATTTTTAGGCTTTGGGACTGCATGCTTGTAGATCATCTCCACAATAGTCTCAAAGGACGCAAACTTCATCATTGTATCTGCAATTTTAGATGTTTAATTCTTAATGTCCAATAAATAATAACTAAACCAAGGTCACTATTAAAAGAACAACAGCACAACCAAATATGCACTAATAAAACAAATACACAGTGGTGTGATAAAATAGGCATTAGGTGAATTACCAACACCACTCAAATTTATCCATCCTCTAGAACCTTAGCAACCAATAGCAGAAAAAACATCATGACATGGAGGACCCAGCCCCTTAATATGTACTGTATTACTTTATATTACAGAGCTAGATTTCTTACATTCACCTAACTAAAGGGAAGCCATTACCAGAACAAGAAAGAGAGAATAATTTCCATCAGCAATGACAATTAACTGCTGCATCCAAACATAAGCCCTCATCCAGCCATTTTACACTCCCAAACATTCTAGGGCCTAGAACCCAATTATAGGAACTATTGCACAATTCTAAATAAGGTGACTGACCCAATATAATAAAACAGACAAGGAGAAAATAATCTCTATTTGTTCTATTTAACAGAGGAAGTGAGAGGCTATTTTGCTCAAACAACTATTCCAAACTAGCACAAGCTCTTTCTGAGGGTAGCGAGGTGAGGTTCAGCATTTGGAGGTTTAATTGTTTTTTAAGACAGGTTCAACTAAACAACCATAGGTTTTATGAATTCTAGCAAACATAAAAAAACTTCACTCATTTGAGTAATCATATCCCTACTCACATAATTGAATTGCCCAAGTAATAAACAAGTTCTTCAATGATAATAAACAGATGGTTCCACTTACATGGAATCTGACGTCCCCAAAGAGGTACCAAACCTTTGTACAGGCTGCACAGATGTACCAAAATATAAAAATCTGTTCTATAAGGTACATATTAAGGAATGTGCAAAACAAAGATAAATAGCATACCCCATGGGACCTTCAGATCTAACAAATTTCGGCAATCCATCTGACAATCCCCTAGCGAAACCAGGCTGTGTCTGAACACGAACCTTTACAGCTTCAAATGGGCAAAGAGCAATATCTGCAATCACTTCAGCAGATGCAGAACCAGCAAGGTATATCAGAGTTTTGTATTTTGCAGCGTTTTCTGCTCCCGCAAGGTCAGAGTAGTACTTCTTGAAGAATTCATAGAATCCAAACTTGCATGCACCCTGAGCACTGTAACCTAACAGGGTAGGAACCCATCCCCTGAAGAATCCCCTGGGACCTTGCTCCTTAAGAAGGATGCCAAATCCAGATGATATGCTCTTGTATTTCGCAGGGTCAATCTAGTAATTTATACAATTTCGGTCAGTTTAGATGCTTCATGACTAATGTAACGTAAGAAATAGAAACAATACAAGAAGATAAAGTTTCACTAGTGGGATTAGACTAGGTTTGTTGTTGTATAGTTTCAGAGATAAAGACAATCCATCCTCCCATGGTCGAGAAAAGCAAAGGGGATAATAGAAGTTGCACTAAGATCTGAAACAATAATTTTCCAATTAAAATCTTAAATAAAATACAATAAGGCGTCTTCCTCTCCTCCATCACAGAGGAAAGGTTGTGCCAGTACACTACATTAAAAATTTAGATCTAGAAGATGAGCAATAATATACAAGTCAGATCGGATATAGAGAGAAAAATAGAAGAATGAGTTGAGATCGTGTGAGAAATGGACAGATCTGCAAATGAAATGAACACAATTTGTACCTGCATGTTACATTTGACGAGATCGAGTGGAGTGACAGCCATGTGAGTGAGACCACAACTGAGGATACCACCGAAGGTACAGGCAGCGTAGAACTGCGGGGAGTACATCTCGATCTTACCAGGTTCGGTAGGTGCCGGAATAAGGAGGTTGTTGTTGGCAGGAGGCAAAACATTGGTGGTTTCTGGAACAGCAAGGGTTTTGGGAGTTAAAGAAGAAAAAGAAGATGTTGGGGAGTAGAGAAAGCTTGGAAGAAGAGACTGACGGCGGGAGTTCTCCATTGACAGAGATAGAGTTAGAGATCGAGATCGGAGAAGGCAAATGAAGAAACCTGAAAATCTCGTCTCGCTCTCCGAATAGCTCCTTTTTCTCTTTCGACCTAAAACAATTTCCACTCTTTTATACTGCCCGATCAACCATTCACTTTGCGTTATAATGACGGAGTGACCAATAATATCCCAATTTACCTTTATGACCCAAAACCTTTTTTTTTAAATCAAAGTAAATGAACCATCTCATAATTTCATATGCCAATAAAATCACATGTTGAAACACCTATTTTGTATTACTAACATTGTAATTCGTAATTAGAATTTTACCAATCATCACTCTTTACGTGAATATAATTGTTTCTCCTTTTTATATGCAGCCTACCTAAACGGCTAAATATCACATGGATCAATTAATATGACAAAATAAATGACATAGCTAATTTGGAGAAATTTAAGCATGAATTGAAAAGTGAAATAGTCATAAACACAGCACAAAAAATTATGGAAGAAAAATTAGTATTGGCGAGAAGCTAAATATACTAATTAGAATTGTCAAAGTGTCGAAGAATTTTCACTCGTCAAGACCCAAGACTCATGATTCCGAAGGGCTTGAAAATGCTCAATTCAACCCAACCATAGAAGAGCTGAGGACTAGATACATGTGAATCTACTTGGATAGAGTGTATCTAGAATATATTAATCTAAATTTGAGTCCATATATTTCGAGATACATATACCTGGACGTACCAAAATCTGGTAAGATTCATAATATTACAACATAGTGTGTATTTAAAATTTTGTCCCATGGGCCAACCCCGACCTGGCCCCGATCAAGCCTCAAGGGTCAATGACTTATATGGGCCGAGCTTATAAGTCCTACTTTTAAATGGGTTTGAAAAATTCTATTACCTCAATAACGAGTTGGATTGGACTGTCCCCATGGGCTAAGCCCACTTTGACGGCTCTAATACTAGTTAATCTAATGATAAACGATTTATCATTCTTTACTTAACTATATAGCCACTATAACAGTTTTTAAAAAGTGTTAAAATTTAAATTTTCATAAATTGTATATACTGTAATATAATACTTAATATTTTATGAGAAGTTCTTGCTTTATCCTATAGAGTCGTATTTGAACAAAGATAATACTCTAAAGATAGTCTTTCGATGTAAATGAGGTTGACTCAAATTTATGAGGGAAGTGACACTGACATTGCAAACAATTAAACTAGTACTCTATATGGTGAATAATTTAAGGAGTTTTTTTTTTTTATGAATCGATATATAATCCATACATTTCATATTGTTATGATTTAAGTATTTGAGATAAAAATAAGGTAAAGGAGAAGAGCATAAAGAAGTAGACAAGTAGGGGCATAACGGTAAATGCAAGCTGGCCTTAAACGGAGTATATTCTTTAGGGGTATTGTATCGATAATCGGAACACTCCCCCAACAATTTTGTAGAAAACGTTTACCCACAACAACTTGGAAGTTTTTTTTTTTTTTTTCTTTTGAATATAGGCAGGCATACGTTAGAATAATAAATGTTCTATTCAATAAGAATATTTCGTACCAAATTGAGAAAAATGATTGGCATTTCACGTTACTTGCTTAAAATCAACATGTACCCTCTCTATTTGGATGGTTATTATTATTATTATTTTAATAAATATAATGTTTGGATAAATTATATTATTTTTTATCATTATATAAAGTCATATCTCAAAAAATTGAAGGATAAATCTTTAAGAAAAAATAGGATACAAGATAAAGTTACAATAATAATTTTAAAAAAAGGTAAGTAAGATTATTAATTAATAGGCAAGACAAAATGAAAAATCATATATATTATATTATTATAAGTTGGAAGATCTTTAACTTCAAAGTTGGATTACGATTTTCCCCTTCACTAAATTTAAATATTATTAAAAAACCAATTAATAAAATATTAAATAATAATTATGGTATTAATCCATTATATTTCTAGATAGAATTAATTCACGAAATATTTAATTTGTTTTCATTCTAAAATGAAGTTTGGTAGATAAAAGTGTTTCGTAACAATAAAAGGCAGTAAATTATATCTTTTAAAAACTGAAATATTCTTTAACATTAAAGGACAAAAATGTCCTTTGAATTACCATACATCTTAATATGACACACATATTTAGATTTTAGTCAGAAACTTTACATATTCCAACTTTAACCAATCTAATTCTCATAGATGTTATCTACATATATCATCAATTTTTAAATGACTTTTATAATTCTTGATTGTTATACATACCAAAAAATTGTTTTCAAAATCATATATTAATGTAGACACTTAGTTATTCCAATGTATGATTGTTGATGGATGATTATTGGTGTATGTAATTACATTGCTCATCACAATCACTTTATGTTAATGCATACACTTAGTTATTGATTGCTGATGAATGCAATTGCTCATCACATGTGCAATTAAAAAGAGGTAAATCTATTTATGCTTTTGTTAGTTATTGGGAAGTTCCTCCATTCTTTTAAACTAGAACGGTTTCTCTCTTTTATTTTTGTTATTTAAAAATTTTAGAATTATTAGCTATTTTATTGTTTTTAGTCTACTCTATTTCATCTTATTTTCAAATATTTGTAGGATGAACATAATGTACATCAGAAGTTGTATAATTTATTGTGATGCTATAATAATGTAATAGATATTGATAAGCTTTTATATATTCTCTTCAAACATTAGGTGAGATCTTCACAACTAATAACTCATGTGAAATTTACAATTTCTTAAAACTATTTGATATGATTGTCAGATTGTTCATTTGATGTTAAGCTTTAATTTGGTGTTACATTCTTCTCTTTTGATTAATTAATTTTATGAATAACTATTTATACATATTGTAAATGTATTTAAATCATTTACAAATATTTATACTAAGTAGCGTATATTTTCTATTCTGAAATTCAATTTTTTAAAAATATATAAAAATCTAGTAGTAATTATGAGGGACAAACGTGTTGCACGTTCTCAAAAACTAGTAAAAGAAAATAAGGCAGTAATGTGATCACACCAAATCAATCAACAATCTGTTCTTAACTAACATGATTTCACCTTATGATACAATCAAATTTAAGTAACAATCAAAATAAATTATATTTAAACTAACAATACACTACAAAATAGATAGGTAACAAGCCGGTAAACAACGAGCTAAAATACTCAAAACGATCACCAAATTGATGCTCATGTCAGGTATTGCTGCCATTCAACCCTGCAATGCCCAAATGACACAATACTTGTCTCAATTAAACAAACAAGATTCACTGCAGACTGCAATGGATAAAAGGGCAGGCCATGTTTTATTCACAGAAGAGAAGAAAAGTTCCAAATTCTACTTACTGATCTGCTTTCTCTCTTTTGCTCTTGCTTGACACATACCACACAACCGGGGAATATTGTTTGGTACCAATATCCTTTATAAGACCAGCATAAACATAGACTAGTTTGAGATTGAAGAAAATCATATTCCATGCAAATCTCTATCAAATTATGCACCACCATGCTCATCATATGACAACTCATGTAAGTCGATTAGTAGGTGAAGACCACAGTTTTCACTCAATCACCAATAGTCCCCACATGAGCATGAGCCATCCTTGAAATGGTGAAATCTCTTTGCATCTCTGACTACAATTTCCCTATTAACAATCTTGGAGATTAGCTTAATTGTTGTATGACAGTCTCCGCATATCCTTAGATTCTTAATCACCTGAATGGTACTACCAGGGACAGAATTCATGACCCCAAAAGCAACAGCAAGCTTCTCACTATGAACTCGCAATGTCAGTCCTTTCTCTTCATCCTCAACATCATGAAGATCAGATGTCGTGTTGGGTACATACCCAGCCATCTGCAGCTTTACAGATAACTCTTCCAAATAAGCATAAACCTTCTCATGTTGAGGGTGTTCTCTATCACCAACCAGAAATACATGAACCCTGCCTTTGAGTTCAAGCAGGCTGAACCCAGGAGGTTTACTTAATCCACGATTTTTCATAAGTATCCTCATCTTCTCTACATCTTCCCACCTTCCAGCATCGGCATATATGTTTGAGAGCAAAACATAATACCCAGAGTTTGTTGGGTCTAACTCAAACAAGTTACTAGCAGAAATCTCCCCAAGCTCGACATTCTTGTGCATCCTGCATGCAGCTAGAAGAGAACTCCAAATGACAAAGTCAGGCGTCACCTTCATTTCTTTTAGCAAATTATATGCCTTGGTAAGGAAACCAGCACGTCCAAGAAGATCAACCATACAAGCATAATGCTCCACTCCTGGTTGTATGCAAAATCTAGGTTCCATAGCCTTAAACCAATACCATCCTTCATCCAGCAACCCAGCGTGGCTACAAGCTGCTAGGACAGAGACAAAAGTAATGTAGTTTGGTTTTACCCCAGCTGAGTTCATCTCGTAAAACACTTGAAGGGCTTCCTTAGCTCTCCCGTGCATTCCATAACCTGCAATCAAGGCAGACCATGATTTCACATTCTTTTCCTTCATTCTATTGAAGGCATTCCTTGCCATCCTTAATCTCCCACATTTGCAGTACATGTCAATCATGGATGTGCCCACATATACGTTATCCTCTAGGTTCATCTTTATAACCTAAAGAGATCAAAGTCAATTATACAACTGGAAACATCAATACAGTTGAAAATAGGGAGTCAGAAAGAATGCAGCATTTGTGAAAGTGATAAGTCCTTTAAGTACCTGATCATGTATGCACTTGCCAGCCTGAAGAGCTCCAGAATGAGCACAAGCCAACAGCAAAGCTGACAAGGTGACAGCATTGTAGTCAACCTCTCTATCCCATGCCAGGGAACGAAAAATTTCCATTGCCTGAGCTGAAAGTCCGTGCTGGGCATAAACTGCAATCATAGAATTCCATGAAATGATGTCCTTGTCAGGCATAATGTCGAACATCTTCCGAGACAAATCAACCTCACCACATTTAGCGTAGGCATCAATGAATGTATTACCAACTCCCACGTCTTCATTGAATCCCCTTTTGGTGACAAAGCCATGGAGCCCTTGGGTAAGGGTCTTCCCTGAAAGATGAGAACAAGCGGAGAGCACGGAGACCATGGCAACTGAGTCAAGAAAAACTACTTCTCCTGCCTGAGCTGCCAATAGCTCTTTGAAAAGCAAGATTGCTTCATGAGGGAGGTCATTTTGGAGGTAGCCAGTTATCATGGAGGTCCATGAAACAATATTCTTTTGAGGAATTTGATCAAACAGCTTTCTTGCATCAGCAAGTTGGCCACATTTGGAGTACATATCAATGAGGGCGGAGGATACAAAAAGGTCGGTGTCATAACCAAAGATGAGAGCTTGTTGGTGGGTCTGCTTACCGGAAGTAAGATCGGAAAGGGAGGAACAGGATTTGACGGCGCAGGGGAAGGTAGAACGGTTAGGTTTGAGAGAGAGCTTTCGCATGGAAGAGAAAGCTCGAAGGGCTTCGACGGCGTCACCGCTCCGAGCCAAGTCGGCAATGATAGAGTTCCACGAGAACACATCAGATTTGTCTAAGTATCTACTGAAGAAGGTGGCGACGTTGGGATTTGTAGAGAAGTAGGAGAGTGAACCCAAATTAGTCTTCTTCATTCATTCATTCATTCACGGGCAGGCCCAGACTTTAGTGATATCTCTCCCAACATTTAAAATGCCATTACTAGTAAGTAAATAGGAAAAGAAAGCGACCAAAGTTAGCCTCAACAGGTTTTTTTTTCTTTTTTTTTTTTTTAGTAATAATAAACCCACAACACAAGTGCCCTACAATATCAAAAATTTAAAATTCTACAAACTGAAATAATAATCCACAGCCGTGGTTCTCCAATTCAGAATTAATTTTGCAAAAGAAATTGAGAATGTATAACCCCCCGAGATCTGAATCTAATTGTAGAATACACATCCCGTGAATTCTTGAATAATTTACTAGAAAAGCCTAAGATGTGCAGTATCGTTCATTCTCTTGATCTGCCATCCCATTCTCCAGGAATGTTGTAGCACTGTCACCGAAGAATCATCTATGCATATCTTACTTGACATCATTGAACTGCAGCCAAGAAGGCCAGTAAGAAGACACTTTATTGGGATTGAATGCGTGAAAATACCAATGCATTGAGAAACATTAGTACTGATTTGCACATTTATATCTTGGATGGAGTTAGGATTAATGGGTTCTCGTGGTGACATCTCGTCATCAGCCTCATGATCCCCAGTAGTTGTCACGATCTGAAGCCTACTCTTTCCAGACTTCTTCCTCGAAAGTCCTTGTCGATTCCTGTGGTGCAAATCCCAATGGGATGACGAGAAAGAGGGCGGCCCATCTCGGTCATGAACTGAATTGACAAGTGGATGAGAACCACGGTTTGAGAAGCCCTGGTTCTCACTCTGATCAGGTGGAGAGAAATCAGATCTGAATTTGTCAGGTAATGTCATAACAGTTCCATTTAGGAATTGTACCATCCGAAATTCCACCTGCCTCAGTGACTCTCCAGATGGTGCCGAAAAATCAGGCTGGAACTTTTCCATTAGGCTAGTTGTTTCAGATGTAAAAATATCCGAGCGGTGGCATCCCTCCCAATGCCCCTGACTCATTTCCAGTAGAGCATCAGAGGATTGTATCCGTTCCTCTGAAAAGTTTATTTCCTGCACAGTCAACAGAGATCCATTCATTAGCAAATTCGTAAGTCCTTAACACAACATGCAAATAACATGTTACTCTAAATCTCTTCAACGTTGTCAATCCAGTTGTTCTACTTACAGTCAAAATCCCCGTACAGAATATCATAGAATGCATCACTAACAATGGGAAAGTCTTTAAGACATAACTAGAGACAAGAGGAAGCAAGCTCTTATAGCTCGAAGTTGTTCCTTGTATAATTCGGGGATGTCATGTTAAACTGTGACTTGGCAGCTCTGAAAGGCAGTAACAGAGTGTTTGAATTTGCTAGTGGTCAAGACAGCAAGAATGTTATTGACACATCAAATATGCTGAGAAGCCAATTATGCCTTACTAAAATGCAGAATATGCAACTTTTCTTAGCAGTACTGATCTTGCTGAAAACATTACATTATAGACAAAGAAAGTACTAATATTGCTGTCTCTTTCATTGATACATTATTAAGACTGATATTTTGCAAGCACCGTGTGGAAATGTAATAGAGCATGGTCATATGGTATACTCTTACCTATCCCAGAAGGATTCGATTAGTTTCCCTTTCCTGATCTAAATGATATCTGATTTCCTCGACTATGAAACTTATTATTTATACTACAGGAATTGGACCAACTTTTATCCCAAAAGTACTTCAAAAGTTGGTCTAATTGTTAATCCTAGAACATCTGAAAACAAAAGTCACCTTTAAGATTTTGTTTTGGACCCAACTTTATTTGAACTAACTAGCAGTATAACATAAATTCCAATTGCAATGTCTGTCATAGGGTGCTAGACAACCAAAGCCTACAAACTTGCCAAACCAAAACTACTCTTGACAGCCATATAAATCCTGAACCTAGAGCAGCTAAGAAATCCAATGGTTTCTTTCAGGGCAAAAATGCAGAAGTCACTATACACAATCACCAGAGAAGTATAAAACGGAAACCTCACTAGTACCAGAGGAAACATGCAGCTGCCTAAAAATGAAGAAATCTCCCCCTGCAAAGCTGATACTCGGAGTCCTCCATAAATGTCATTGTATCCCTGAAGGATCCGAGGGACACCCATCGACAAAGATAGATGTGGGAAGCAAATGGATTTGATTTTGAGCTTAATAGTATACCTGACAAACAGAGAGGGCAGTAGCTCGTGCCCGATCCAAGGGAGATGTATAGACAGAATTGAAACGAATCCCTTGAGACTTTAAAAAAACAGCCAACGCTCTTGCTTGGCGCTTGCCATTAGGTGTAAGTGCAGCCTCTGGGGATCGGCCGGCAATCAAATCAGGTCTTAAATTCATATGACATTCGCCATTACTAATTAAATATAGGTCAGTGAGGGTCCTATCGTCATCGACAGAATCAGAGGAGAATGTTCGGTGGAAATGAGGAATTGAGGGTGGTGGAGCGAGAACATTATAAGGGTCCCAGACCTTGATAGAAGGTCCCAAACGCGGGGTGCCGAAAGAGGATAGTTGAGGGGATAAAGGGGATGCGGAGGCGTGGCAAGGTAACATCTCAGGCTCTTGTTCGAGAACCTTCTTGAGCAGAGTGTCGTCACCAACCAATCGGTGTCTCTCATCTGGGGTATCGTTTTCGTGCTCCGCATCTTCTTCTTCTTCTTCCTGTTCGTCTTCTTCATCAGAGGGTAGTTCTATGGACTGAGAAGCGCCCATTGTACAATCTGGATCGTTCGGATCTACGGTTAATATGTATGCGGATTGGGGGTTTAAAAAAAAAGCTTCAAGCTTTTGGTAGGAAGTAATGTTGTTCAGGAAGAGAGAGAGAGAGATCTGAGGACCTTTTATTTTAACAAAGAAGAATAGCATAGAGAGTCCCATTCTCATCTCATGGGTAAATGCGCAACCATCGGCTCCCTTATCATTATTACTATTACTACTTGCCACTTCTCTCCACATCACATCCCTCTTATTATGGACATTTTACCTTCACACTCCTTTTCTACTCTCCTCCTTTTCTATTACACAAACTTTACTCTTATTTTAATATCGAAAAGGGTTAAAATTACCCTTGAACTATTCAAAATAGCTCATATATACCCTTTAACCATGTTTGAGATTAAAACTATCCTTGTCGTTTATGCTTTGAACCACAAATACCCTTAAAACGTTATCTTTATCATATGTGCTGATATGACAGTTCACCTAGGCAGTCCAACATGACAAAAATCTCTTCCTCTCAATTATCACGATCAAAAGTCAAGGTAAAAAAATTACACTATTAACCATATATTTACATATATTATTTACTATAGAGTAATTATTTATTTAATTTTAATATAGATTTAAATTTTAAATATATCATGTATTAGTCTAAGTGTGCTTTACTTATATAGTACTAAATATTGTAATGTATAAAATTTAATTTATATATGAAAGTGGGAGGTGAAAGATGAAGTGAAATTTAAGATGAAATCAAAATTAAAACAAGTCAAAAAGTAAAAGAGAGAGAGAAAGAAAAAACTTAAAATGAAAAATAAATAAATAAATTAATTAAATTAACACGTGTCATGTAATGATTGGTGTGTGAACACACTTGCTTCTTAAAATCTGGGACTGATCGAAAAATAATATAATAATATCTGTTCAAAATTATTTAGTGAGGTAATAGAACGATTGCAAAGTTAAGGTGTCTTTTTGAAAATTCGGGACAACTTCAGTGGTGACTTTATGTCTTTTCTCTTCTTATAAATATAAAGTTTATGTTCATATATTATGAAAATTGAACAAAGTAATCAATATAATTATAACATAAAATTAAATATAATATATCTTGATCCACCATCATTCATTTTTTTTTTTGGTTCTAGTCTTGACTAGATTGTGCAATAACCTTAGATCGAGGCTCCTAATAGTTGTAGTAAAACATAACAAATCATGCAAAGATATATCCAAATACTTGTAGAAAACAAAAAAGACTTCACCTATATTGCGATTTTGAAAAGTTTTGAAATGTTGATTACTTAATTTAGCGGTTCAGAAAGTGGCTATTTTGCCAATTGCTTCCCATTCTAGTGCATCCAATTTTATTTTGCATTAAAGATTAGCTAAATGTGTGGCTATATTTTAAATACCCGAAACAAAGAGTCGGTTAGATTTGGCCCGGCCCAAAAAGGTGAAATGCTGGAAAAAAAAAAAGGAGGAATACTATTAGGGTTTGCGTTGCGTGATATAAATAAGACCGAGAGGAAGCAGTGGGAAAGTAACAATGGCGTGTACTGTGGATTTTCGGTGCTTGGACGAAGGATTCGGAGGAAAAACGTACAAACGAAAGAGAGCAGAGAAAGAGCAAGGCAGTGGTATAGAAGATGGAGAAGCGGCGATGTCCATGGCCATGGAAGTGGAGGAGATTCCAAGGAAGAGACAGGCGGTTCCATCCGAGGAGGATCCAAACAAACCTGTACTGGGAAGGCCGACATACGACGGGGTGATCGCAAGGAGGGTATCGGGAAGGAATTGGAAACAGCCGCGTAAACACAGATCATCGGCAGCGAAGGTGAGCGTGAAGGGGAAGTCATTGGAGCAGAGGATGAAAGAGAAGGAGATAAAGAAGGCGTACAAGGAGAGAATCAATGAGCTCAAGGAAGAGATAAGACAGAACAAGGTGGAGAAGCGGAAGCAGAGGGAGGAAAGAGAGAAAAAGAAGCAGGAAAACATTCTCAAGTCTGGCACCAAGGTTCAGAAGATCACCAATCCAAAAACCCTCAAAAAGATTGCCAAATCTAAGCAGAGGAAGCTTCTCAAGGTTGTTTCTGACGATCTTCTTAACCGTGGAAACAACAAGAAGTCTACCCCATAGATGTATTCTTTTTCATACTTGCTAGTTTGCTCTTATTATGTTTCTGGAATTTGGCTTGTTCCATCCATTATGCTGCATACCATTTTATTTTATTATTAGTATTAGAAAAGGGAACATGCACCAAACCCTCCGTCGTACTTGCATTGCATTTAGGGATGGTAGGCGGAGCGGGTTATAGTATTTGTTCCTAACTGTAGTTCTGAATTCTGATTACAAAAAATTGTTCTTGGAATGTATTGTTATACTTTGCGGTAGCTAGATAAATTTTTTCTATACCCATTCATGAAATTGTTATTCTATTAAAATCGACATAAATCACTTTTTTCATCAATGAAAAATAAAAATGGTTTTCTCACTACATAAAATGTATTGTTAGAAGCAAAAGAAGAGCGGGGTAAAAACAATAAATTGTGCTATGCGGGACAGTCTTTGCGGGTTTATGGTGTTTGCCCTGCACTATTTGCCCATCCTTTTTGACTATACTGGATATGACAGTTTAAAATCACAAATTCACAGTGAGAAGTATAAAAGCAACAGAGGTATACTAGCTGTGAAAAGTTCTATAACAAAATCAGGTAAATATGGAGCATGAGATTTCTTTACTTGCAAAATTACTGAATTTAAGAAAAGTTAAGGACATCTCAAGAATATTGGTCCCTTCGTTCCTCATTCCTCCGGTAATTCTGATCATCAAGTATATGCAACTTTCAGACAATTTTGCAGTGCACTTCCAAAGAAGATCTGAGTTCACTGTGGTGGCTGTCACTAGTTTACACTCCAAGAGGAAGCTGCTTGATGTGTTGAACACAAATCACTTAGTTCCCTTGTATTTGTGCATGTAAGGTATTTAATTAGGTTCAACTCAAATGGATCCATATATCAAGCCATTGTTTCATGCCTCGGATTTCAGGGGATGTTTCACGCAGACTAGATCATCCAGCTTATTCCCATCCATCTTGTACAAAGACACACCTTCCATCTGCATATAGTGCTTCCGTGCTTCCTTCCTCAAGCTCTCAAAAGGCATGATTTCCCATCGATTGTAATTTGAATCCTTCCTGGTATCTGTCATATCTGTGGAACCAGATACAGGCCCATTGCCATAGGGACCTGATTTGCCCCATACTTTACAGTTCACAAATTGTCCCAATCCTCCCTCTTGCCCAGCTTGCTTCTTTTTCAAACGCAATGCAGCTCTGTGAGCGTTGTTTATCATTTCTCGACTAGGCACATCAGACCAATCTTTCTTTCTCTTTGCTCGCATAGGAGAATGGATTCGTATGACCTAAAATATGATTTTTTAGCGAGAGCATCAAACAAAAAAATGAACATATTGAAAAATTAACTTTAACTGCATTAATCCAGTGTCCTTACTCCAAGGCATTCTAAGAGTTGATAATAAGCCCTTCCTTGGAGTGGGTTGTGCCCTTTCCTTGGTGTAGAAAAGTATCGAGTCCTATACAACAAAGTTACCCAATAACTACACAGAGATAATGTTTAATGGTCGTTAGATGTAAGAAATTGCATGCAAAAGTTAAGAAAAGGTAAAGTAGATGGCATTCAAGTGGAAGTGTCAAATATTCCAGAAAGATGGTAATATTTCAACATTGGATAGAGTTGCAAATAGAAAACCTGATACCGAGTTTTTCAAATGTGCATTTATATTGTCGTCTAGTAAAAGCTGAAGTAACAATGGAGAAGAGGAGCATAATAGAACATTACCATTCTGTGTAACCAGGATCAACAGTGAAACCATAAATGTCAACAATGTCGCACATGGAAAGTGCTAATTCTATTGATTTCATCCCAGTTCCTTTCGCACCTCTGCGTAATACGATACCTTGGAACAGATAGACTGGATTCCGGATTTTCTGCGATAAATAATGGAGGAAAGTCATATTCTCTTCAAATGAATTTGATGTCACAAAGCATCAGATTCCCACCACCTTACAAAAAAATCATATTCTACCACGTCATGAAATAATAGTAGGGCTTCTTTTACAATCAAACATACATTTAAAATTCATTTCCAACATGTCATGAAATATTACAAGTGGCTTATGGCCCAAAGAGGGCAAAACAAGGCACTGCCACAAAACGTTTGAAGATGAATAAACAAATCCCTTAGGCTTTAGCCAACACTTTCAATCAATTAGCAATGTAGCACTGCATCAGCACAAGACATTCTTCAATTAACATCATCTACCCATTATAGTGCAAAGCTACTCTGTTTTCTGAAGAAAACTACTTAATCATCCATCCTGCAATCATGTTCGACAATTTTCATTTCACCGACATCCCGTACACACCATCCACCCTTGTTGACCTCACCTCTCCCCCACTATACCTCTGTTTCAGCTTTATTTTATTATTTATTTTTTGTTGCAATTCATGCATAGATGAAGACTCTCTTTATCATCGCGCGCCAAATGCAACATCCTTTCTCCTTCTCGCGAACCACAGGAGCGCCTAGCACCCAAAGGAGCAAAGTTCATTTTCCTTTTAGGGTAAAGCGGCACATAAAAAGGGTTGGCCGTCAAAGTTCAGTTCCTTCACAAACGAAGTTCAGAATCAACTTTTTTGGTTGGAGGGTGGTGGGTTCAAATTCATAGCCAAGCACTTATGTTGGATTGTATGATTATCACTCGGGATGGCATTCCTTACAAAGACCTCTATCACCCTCCTAAGGTGTATGCAGTCTATTTGAGTCTTAGCCAACGTGCTCCGGAATGTCACCAAGTGTTCGTCCTTCAGGGAAACTTGAGTCAGCTACCTCCAATTAAAAAGCTTTTGCAAAATTCAAAAGTGAGGCTTCTTCTTTGTTTCTATCCCCAAAAGCAGAACCTTCACGCACATCATCATAGCCTTTGGAGTTGTCTCGATGTGGCTACTAAAATCTCCTCCTATGAATATCTTCTCAGTGTGTGGATACCTCTCACAACCTCATCTAAATCCTCCCAAAAACGCTTCTTAACCTCCTCATCCAAGTCTGCTTTTAGTGTGTGCGCATTAATAATGTTCAAAGTAAGCCCTCCAACAACTAGTTTAATCGACATCATCCTATCGTTGATCATCCTAATGTCTACCACTTGCTCCCTTAGATTTGTATCTACTAGATTGTCTACTCTATTCCTGGTCTTCGAGACTCCTAAGTACAACAATTTAAACCCATTCACATCTCGAGCCTTAGTTCCTACCCATTGGTAATCTGGACACAAGTTATATTAATCATCCTCTTCTTGAGAATCTTCACTAATTCTATTGACGTCCTCATCAATGTCCCTATGTTCCAAGACCCTACTCTCAGCCTAGAAACTCTCTTAACCCAATTACCACCCCTGCCTTTCTCCCTTGCCCGAGGACATGACTCTAGTCTATCATCGTTCACTAGATTCATTAAAGCAAATGTAAGCTAATCAGAGATATGCTAAAATATACACCAAATCAAGCAGGAATTTACGAGTTGGCCATGGTCAAATATGTGAGACGAACTCAGATTGGTGTTTTGAGTGTTCCAACATGTTCATAGTGTGTTTTAAGAGTGATTTGCATATTTGAGGCACTAGATTTTTTTAACCGAAGAAGGGTTGTGCATAAATCACCGAATTACTCAACTGAATTGAGAATTTCGATAATTCGATAGGATTTTCAAGAGAAATTTAAGAATTATGATATTAGAGTTTGGTTCGGTATGAAACATTAGTATCGATATATACCATATATTTGGAATTGTTTGTGCTTAATCTGATATAGACTTTTGATTGATTGGGTTTGGTACTATTATAGATGGTTGAATGTTCACAAATTCTCTTGATTATTGATTCCACTGAGCTTCATCATATTTTAGTGATCATTTGTTGAGTTGAAAGTTGTTTTTTTATTAATTTTGTTGATGATATTTGGATGAACTGACATGAAGGTCATCAGTATTACCGAATTATTGTACCAAAACTCACTGAACCAAAGTTTGATTTACCAGACCAGACTGAACTAAGAAGTTTGGTATTTGGTATCTACTTTCAATAACCAATTACCGAATTACTGATCCAAACTTTGGGAATACTGAATGTTCACCCTTACGACAAGCTGATGGGACGGTTGGTCTAGATAAACTCTACCCTCCCTATAACACGCCTATGGGACTACACTGGGTTTGTTGTTGGTAACCAAAATTGTTTCATCATTTTATTTTTTGAAATCAGTAACTTTGTATCATATCAGGGATCAAAACAGTACTTGGGTAGTACTGAAACCATATTTACAATAGAGCTCTAGTTTCTTCCCTCTCTAGCTATAATGGTTCCAGAACATCTATGATAGACATATTATCATTATGAAATTTGATTACACCAAAAACATAGCAGTAAGATGAAATTCAACTTGATCTTCTGCATATCATTCTCCAAGATCTCAAAACATCAGGAATTCCTCTCCTTCCGGATTGTCCACCAGATACAAGCTGGGACAATTCTCCATCTACTCCTATCTTTTGCATGTGAACATGTTCCCTCCCTGCTGCTAAGAGCCTCTGTTATCTTGCCTGGCAACGTCCATGCTATACCCTTAAGGTTTAGGATGATTCTCACCAACACTAATATTCAGAATCCTAAAGAATTCTCTATTTCACCACCTACAATGCTACAACTTAATTCCATCAGAGTTTCCTCAACATGTTGTGTGAATTAAGGATACACAGCCATGGTCAAAAGATGCGAAGTAAGGTGATCGCCATAAAACTCAACATAAAAATTCATTCCATTTTAATTAGTACAAACAAAGGGATAGAGAAAGCTAAGTTGCTCGGACTCAGGTGCGGGTGTCCAATACAAGTGCAGATCTAGAGGTCGGATCCTTCATGATCTAATTTTTAAGATTCAAGGATATGGATCCATGTATGGATACGGGTGCGGATTTGCCTAAAAATAATTAAAATATCTAAAAATAGAGTTATAAAACTTAAATTATGAGATATTATGTGGAGAACTTGAGGAGAATCTTGGGAGGAGATTAAAGGAAAAGGAGTGACATAAGAATTTCTATATAAAAGGTATTCCATTTTCTTCAATTTCACCTTAATTTTTGTATTAATTACAGAAATCATTAAAACTGCCCAGACTTTCCCTATCGACTTTGGTCGAAGTACCCACAATTGGTTGACCGAATCGGACACAAATCCCACACCCACACCCACACCCATGTCGTGTCGACACAAGTGCGGCACCAAAATTGAAGAGTCCGAGCAACTTAGAGAGCAAGAGTCCCATACTTCATGGAAAAGAAAGATCCGACTGTTATGCATGGTTTCGTTCATATCAATTTGTGGGGGAGGGGGGAGGATTAATATTTTGAAAAAGTAGATATGCATTCATTTTTATAAGTAGAAATGTATCCTTTGCTTGTAATTCTTCAACAAATTCCTGAAACAATATCAACTAAAGTCCAACTCAGAACATTCACGGGTAGCACTTATTGAAGATGTAAATTGAGAACAACTAAAACTAACAATAGCAACCTCAAGAAGAAAGATTTAACGGAGAAACAAACAAGTAAAAAGATACTGCCACTCATCTGAATGATACATTACCTTTATCATTGCATTGAAGTCTCTATGGATGACACTTTTAATTATAAGCACCTCATCGTCTGAAAGTAAAGAAGGAATAGCAACAAATAATGAGAAGAAGCTTCATGAGTATTGCTTCCAATAATAACAAATCACAGCAAAGTCATTGCTAACAATAATAAAAAGAGCAGTAAAAAGTTCACTGCTAAGTTTCAGATGCTCTTCACATTTTGTCAGAGACCTTTAGTCTGTCAAAGAGCTATCTGCTAAGAAATGCTAACAGACTTGACAAACATGGTCCTACGACCTATGCTAAATAGTTCTTAAACTTGATTAGAACTATCATCTTCCTCCTCTTTTGCTCAACATCTCTAGGTGTGTTTGGTTTGAAGGAAAATGTTTTCTTGGAAAACAAGTGGACTTCTAACTTATTTTCTCATGTTTGGTTGATGAGCAGAAAATATTTTTCAATGTTTGGTTGGTAAATGAAAAATATTTTTAGAAAATATCTTTTATTTTTGGCTTGAGACTAAAAAATACTCTTTAGGAAAATATTTTTTATCCGAAAATCAACCCCGATAATTGATCTAGGATCCGACCTCAACACCCAAACTAGGACAAGACCACGATGATCGTTCCAAAATTCGACCTTGAGATTTGACCAAGGAATTTTTTTTTAAAAAAAAAAATTGACTTGGTCGCGGGTGGGGGCCTAAAATTTGAAATATTTTTCAAAAACAATTTTTTTTTTGAGGGGAATGGCCTGTGTGGCGGGTGCGGAGTAGCGGAGTAGGGTAGGGAGTGGCATAAAAATGAATTTTTTATAAATTTGAAATATTTTCCAAAAATATTTTTTTTTAAAAAAAAATTGACGGGGATAGTTTGGGTGGGGGATGGCGGGTGGCGGGGGAGGGTGTAAAGGGTGGGGATGGCGTAAAAAAATGAAAATTTTTAAAATTTGAAATATTTCCCCAAAATAAATTTTTAAAAAATAAAATTGACGGGGGTGGGTGGGGGAAGGGGGGAGTGGCGTAAAAACTAAAAAGAAATTTGAAATGTTTTTCAAAAGCATTTTTTTTGTGGGGTAGGGGATAGGGGTGGTAGGGGTTGGGTGAGGTAAAAAAATCTTAAAATTTGAAACATTTTTCAAAAATAATTTTTAAATTTTTTATTTTTGGGGAGGGGAGGGGTGGTGGTGGTGGTGGTAGGGATAAAAATATATTTGAAATTTAAAAAATTTTATTTTATTTTTTGAATGGGTAGGATCTGGTACGGGGTATGGGTAGGGTAAGAAAAAAAAATTAAAGGATGAAGTAGAGTTTTGGAAAATGTTTTCCTTAATTTTGGAAGGGAAGTCATTTTTCTTAAATTTGAGGAAAATAAGTTGATTTGGAAAACATTTTTCAAACATTTAAGCCAACCAAACATGAATAAATGTTTTCCTCCATACCAAACACACCCTCTATATCTCTTTTTTTCCTAATTAAGCTAGGAGCAAGAAGAGTGTTTTCTTTATACCAGGTGAAAAATTGAAAAAGGAGAATCCCTTTAGCTATATAAGGAGCTATCATCTATGTCTTTGCTCCTTCCTTCAACACTTATGCCTACTAGAGTCTAGACTGCAACAATTGTTTGGATCATATCTAGTGTCAAAAGTTAATTTTGGGACCATCTGAGAAGTTCCGAACTAAAAACAAAAAATAGAAATAAGTTGAAGCCACACAAAGAGAAACATGCAAGGCTTGACAATTATTGTGGTTGCTCTCTCTCCCCCCCTCTCCTCCTTTGCCCTACTCCCCTCCTCCCATAAGCAACTTTTGGTTTAGCTGAACCATTCAGGTTAAGAGAGTTGGTGTAGCTGACACTCTTTCCCTAAGTTCCAAAAATCAACCAAGTATAGATTAAAAAATCTCTGAGGTATCCGACAGAAGAAGTAAGAACAGAAAACAAGAAGAAACAAGAAAGCACCAACAACTTAGTTAAATCATCGACAAGAAATTAAGTCTCTGTTGTTTATTTATCCATTTGTTGGGAAAGAGAACAAACAATATTATTTTGGGTAGAGACATTGTTTTGCCCCCCTAAATTGAGGGTCTATTTGCCTTTTTTAACAGAAGGGCAAAACCAAAAGAAAGAATGTTTGTTGAATCTAACAACATTTAAAGGACTAGATTGAGACTCTCGAAAAGTTAAAGGGCTCTCAAAACTTGAATCCCTAAAATATAAGCAATCATGCTCGAAAAACCAGTAATTTTGTATATAGCAATGCTGATTGGTCACACATAAATGGACAACCATTAGATCATTAAAGAAGAATTGATTATTCTTAGTCACGAGAAACTATTTCTAGCTCTCGACTTTCAATAACACAACTCATGTACACAACCCTGCTAATATGCAGTATAAGACCCAACTACTGGTGCTAAAGGCTTTTTATAGAAATGCATCAGAGTGCGCTCATCACAATAAGCGCACCTGACATCCTAATATGACATACTCATATAATCATATCAACAAGCATGAACTACCCTACACCACATGTTAAATAACAAAAAGAATAAGAATTCTAGAGTTTTGCAAAACCACATTTAGACCAAAATCCTCAAAAACGGACATTATCAATATACACCATCACATTTAAACAAAATCCTCAAAAACGGACATTATCAATATACACCATCAAAATAAAAAACCAATGATTGCCACTGAATGGTAGTGCGTTTATTTCTTGATCGGTAAGCAAAATGTGTTATTGAAAGATAAAATACAGACACCAAGGAGGTGATTGGAGTATACAAAAGTGAGCAGTCCCCTACACCAAAAAAGGGGAAAGAAAAGAAAAAAGCAAAAGAAGGGATTTTTTTTTATACTGAACTATCCCTGTTGAGAGATGATGAAGTTTAACAAAATATAAATAAGTAAAAACAACTATTACGCCTCAGTCACAAACAAAGCTAATGAAGTTTAAAATGTGTGAAACATAGAATACATGTTCTTTTTTTTAAAAAAAAAATAAAATTGTGTGTGAATCATATATCTTGAAATTTGCACCAAAGAGCAGCAAACATAGGTAGTGTGTATTTTCTTATCCTATAAAGTGATTGTGAGAACTATACAAGAAAAATATTACTGAATTGTTGTATCTACATTATTACATAGAGACCCTATTTATAGATACTACAATACAATCCTTTACCAACTAGGATACTACATACTATTGTTATTCCTATTCCTATTCTAAATAGAATTGTATAAACATATTTTTATTCTAACACTCCCCCTCAAGCTAGTGCATACAAGTCATGTACCTAGCTTGTTACAAATGTAATTAATATAAGGACCGATGAGGGGCTTAATGAGATATATGCAAGTTGATCACTCAACTTCACAAAATTGACAATCAATCTTCTCATTAAAAATACTGGATTTGATGCATAATGCCAATCAATCTCAATGTGTGTGGTCTTCTCATGAAATACTGAATTTGATGCATAATATCGATAAAACACAAAGTGATAAAATTACAGTGTTGAACTTCCCAAACCAAGCTTAAAAAGACTGTTTCAGACAATAGAATGACTTACGTAATCAACATACAAGGCTACTAAACTCCCTCTAAGTAACAAAATTGGGTGGTTGCTCCATATAGACTTCTTCACAATGCAGCAGTTGTTAGAAAGTGCTCGAAATCTGGTATAAAATATATGGATCGTCTCGGAATCAATAGATGAGTCCATATCAAACAAGAAAGTCACTGAAAAATTGACCATAACATACTCATGCGCCGAAGCATTAGGTTTGATGGCTGAAAGTGGTCACAAACTGAGAAATAAAATTATTCGGGTAGGGTCGGAATGATGACACGACTCTACTGAAAAATAGAAATTATATGGATAGAGTCAGATTGACGGTACAACCCTATTGAAAAAGAGAAATTATTTGGGTAAGGTCAGAGTGATGGCATGACCCTACACAAATAAGAAAGTAGTCACTGGAAAAAATGATGCTACGCAAATCAAATATGAGAAAGTAGTCACCGGAAAGATGCCACGGTACTACACAAATTGGATATAAAAAAGTATTCATTCCGATGATGACACGGTGCTACACAAATAAGATATGAGAAAATAATCACTGAAAAAAATACACGATGGACCCAACTTTTGCTAACATAATCATTGGCCAAACGGGCGACATATATGGGTAATAGCCGCCCGCCCGGCAGCGAAAAATTTACCAACATCGTAGAGGCTCTGAATTCATGCGAGAAATATAGGAGAAAAATATTATTGAATTGTTCTATCTACATTATTACATAGAAACCCTATTTATAGATACTACAATACAATCCTTTTGAAATTGTACTACAATACAATCCTTTACCAAGTAGGATACTATTTACTATTCCGATTTCTATTACTATTCTTATTCCTATTCCTATTACAATTCCTATTTCTATTCCTATTATAAAAGGATTGTGTAAACCTATTCTTATTCTAACAATGATTACTTTGCCTCAAAACACCTAGAGTTTCTTTTTTTGAATAGGAAAGCACGTGAGTTTCTTTCTTCTCATAGAATCCAGAAACACCTAAAACCATTGCTGAATGGTAGTGTTTATTAGGCAACAATGAGATCATAAAAGAAGTTTTGTTTGGTTGATGCTCATAACATGGCACAGAACGTCAAAAATTGAAGACATCATTTTGTCTTGAGTCAATATACGAAAATGGGAAGAAGCATGAAATAAATCTGAACAAAAACAAACACAGAAGACAAGATGTATATGATCAAATGTTCAAGAAATAAATAGGTTTTCCAATAATTTACCAGAACCGTTGAGAATTTTAATCATGTTTCCAGCAGCACCTCGCACAACTAAGCGAAAATCTCTCTTCAGGCCAACATGCTTGGCGTATTTCTGCATAGCATATTTATAAGCAGTTATTTTCACAACAAATTCTGGTTGATTGACACCATAGACGTGAAATCTAGAAGGGTTTTTTTACTGGGTTAATACAACTTTTAACAGATTATGCATATTAATGACTACATAAATGCTGGCGGTCTTCATCACTCTCAGATATCAATTACAAGGCCAGACCTAGTTAGTCTCTAATAAAGTTGATCAAACAATAAAAATAGATGTGAAATCTAGAAGGTTTTTTTTTTTACTGGGTTAATACAACTTTTAACAGATTATGCATATTAATGACTACATAAATGCTGGTTGTCATCATCACTCTCAGATCTAAATTACAAGGCCAGACTAGTTATTCTCTAGTAGAGTTGATCAAATAATAAAAATGCCACACATGCTTTACCAGTATTGCATGGAAAGAAATACCTGTAGCAATGTGGATAATGACGTAAGAATTTTAAGAATATGCAAGATACAACAGAATGAGGACTCCAGTGGCTTTACTAAGTTCTTTGTTTCACTTTATATGCAATAATATTGGGACACAGGTCTAGGATGTTAATTTGACTAATATATTATATTAGTGACAGTACCTGGTAATGGAGGGCACATCAGTTTTTGGAAGGATAAATGGCTTAGCAACACAGCACTCATGTCTATCCTAGCATCTTCAACATTGCTCAAGACAACGACTCCACAATTGCTCAGAATGGGAGAAACAACAACTGGGATATGCACTTAAGAAGGTATGTCCAAGACTGGGAAATGGATAGTTTTATGGATTTGTTTGCAAAAGTGAAGAGTTGCAACATAAATAAAGACCTTCAAGATACCATGTGTTGGGGCAGTAAGGGTATATTCACAGTCAAGGACTGTTACAGGCAGATCTGCAAGCAAAATCACGTGCTGGATTCTTGGCCATGGAAATTGATTTGAAGGACCAAGCTACCAATTAAGGTCATATGCTTCAACTAGATTGCCTTATATGAAGCTTGTCTAACACTAGACAACCTTAACAGGAAAGCACTTCTGCTGGTTAACAGATGTTACCAATGTAACAAGGATCTGGAATCTGTTAATCACTTGTTCTTGCACTGTCCAGTAGCTACTGGTGTTTGGAACATGTTTTGCACCCTTTCTGGCCTGAGTTGGGTTATGCCAAAAACATGAGACAGGCACTTTTGTGTTGGAGTTTATGGAAAGTTGATAGGGCCATCAAGAAAATTTGGTTGATGATTCCTGATACTATCTTTTGGTGTTTGTGGACAGAAGGAACAAGAGATGTTTTGATAGCATCTCAACTCCAAATCACTCTCTTAAAGCTAAATGCATACTTAACCATTTTTGTTGGTCAAAGTTGACCCCAGCCCTTAGCGCTGGACATTTTCTAGACTTTGTTAGCACCCTAGTTCTAGATTAACACTTTGTATAGGAGCTGAACTGAGCTAAATACTCCTTTTTGTCCCTCTGTTACTTGTAACTTTGCATCTCCTTGATGCATTTTAATGAAATATATTACTTCATAAAAAAAAAGTGATAGTGGAAGAGATATATTAAAGTACTGGTTGAAAAGTCAGTTCAATAGAGAAAATATAACATCAAAGTTTAGACGTTCTACAGTTTAATGAATAGAAATTCTTGCAACTATATCTTCATAATTCAACCTTTTCCAATACTTGAAAGTGTTGTATTGGATAGAGAACTCTAGTTAAGATAATACCTACTACGCCCTAAACAGACAAATTATTTAACATAAATCATTTTTATTTTCAACGGACTAAGAGCTAATTTACCTCATTAACAGGAGCCTCATTATCTCGTATAACTGCATCATGACTGTCAATTTCCTCTCCAAACTGTGTCTTCAAGAGGTCTCCAGAATTGCCAACGACTGCACATCTTCTGAATTGTCGAGGGTGAAACGGGGGCTTAGCTGGTAAAGTTAGATTGAGATGTTCTTCACAAAGAGTCTGATTGTAACATTTGTCTGCTCCTCTGCAAACAGGAAAAGTAAGGAAACAATGAAATAAAATATGAAGTTCAAATCACATTAAATCTATCATTAATTGATTAAGAAGGAGAATGGAGGATGAAGCCAATAACTTACAGCTGTGCAATCCTTTTTGCTGCATAGTCAAACCATCCATCAGGCCGAGAATCCAAATATTCTCTTGTCAACACTGTCGTCATGTTACGATACTGCATTTCAGATAATCCCAATATATTTTAATGAACTAGTCGTGGGATCCCCAAGACATGACTAATTAACATGAATAACAAGTATGAGGAACCTGCTCCCACAGAAGTATTGCTTCGCAAACGTCGTACTTGTACTCCAATGGTTCAAAGATTTTGAACTGCTCATTATACTGCAAGATTTAATGAATGGGGAAATGCATTTCAGTGTTGTTTTGTAGATAACTGACAAGGTAACCAACAGGTAGGAGATGGATGAGAGACAAACCCAAGTGCTATTAGTTCCTTGGGGAAACTTGAGAATGACATTGCAATGATCAATTATATGAGCAGTCAATCCCAGCCCTCGGTTAGCCTGTAAGCAGAAATTCCACTAAACGACTGACATGTGGAGTATACATAGTATAATATGCTGAAAATGAATATCAGTTTTCAACAAAATATAGGAGATCCATGGAAATAATTAGAAGCAAACAATATCGAAATAATTACGACGCATTGCTGAAGGTTAGACTGGAAGTGGGACAAGATCGGAATATCCAAATTAACGGGAGTCCAACTACCTGAATGCATCAAATTCAAAACAGTAAATTAGCGAAGAGGATTTTCAAATAATTAGGGTTAAGGAAAAGAAGATATAGTACCAGTGAAGAAAGAGGACTGAATGGCGATAAGGATAATGGAGAAGAGAGCAGCAACAGAGAGAAGACGAACAAGAGCTGGTTTCCTGCTGAACCTCGGTCGTGTCATTTGGGATCACACTTGTTTTCCCTTTCTTTTGCTTCATTTATTTATGATAATAAGTATGTATATATATATTTGAATAACAATCAGATTAATTTTGGACTTTTGCTGCCTTTTGGTTTTAGTAATCATATTTAATTTAATTAATTAATGTGCAAAGGTGACGGAGAGATTCTACATACATTGGAACATGGCCATTTATAGGAGGGAGGGACTCATGAGGCACGTGTTATACAATCCCACATATTTCATTCTTAAACTTATTTCAGAAATAACCTTTCAAATTTAGCGTCTTGGTTTCTAATAAAATATTAAGTTTACCTCCCTTTAATTAAAGAGATACAAATTGTTTCAACTTTAATTGTTTCATATTACTGTAAGTGAATTATAACAATTATTACAAAGAAATCAAAATTAAAATTTGTAACCATAATGTCGATTAACCTATGAAACTTGAAGAGACATCTCTAAAATTATCCCTTGTTTTTATGTTAGGATCTTTTTCCATTTTTTGTAAATTTCACAGACAAGTAATGGTTGAAACCGGAGAAAAGGAATAGTTGAAGTTGAAATCAATTAAAAAAGTGTATTTGGACGTCGTTTTAGTTTTACCATATATGCAAGGATGGGAGGAAAGAGAGTAAAAACTAAAAAAGGAAGATGTAGGACTCGAAAACAGTTTATCACAACAACTTCACAACACTCAACCAAAACACCATGCTCAATAGGTGAGTAACAACTAACAAATCTCAGTTCCTAATAAAAGGCAAAACATCTCTTAAATATACAGAGATTTCCTTATCACATCCCTTCAAAATTCAGTAACGTCTACCACCAGAAGTTGACATTAGGATCCGATTTGGCTTCTTCCTCCTCTTCCCTGCATCATTTGTCTTAGAAGCATTGGGACCTTCAACAGCTTTTGCTTTGGAGGTTACATTTGCAAAGGACAGGATTCCAGGACTCCTCGTTCCTGAGAGAAATGAAGTACAGTGGTTATGATAAAGCAAAACGAAACAACAACACGTTTACGGCAAACTGTGATGAAAACATGATAAACAATTATTCGGATCATAGCAGATACTCAATGTCAATAGCCAAGTAGAAGATTTAAAAAGATACCAGCTGCAACAGAAGAATCACGTGCAGACTCATCCATTTTCAGCGCTGGAGGATCACATCCAGCAGCAAAACCAAGCCTTGCAACATTGGCGAACAGTTGCCTGCCTCCAGGCACAACGGAGCTTGATGATGTTACAGTTACACTCGCACTTCCCAAAGCTTATCACAAATACAAACACGAGAACAATCATTTCAACTAATGGGAAGATGGTTAGGACCTACGTAAAGGCGTAAATCAATATCATAAAAACTTCAAAAATAAAGATCAAATTGCAAGGCTTTTGCAGTCATGAAGAAGTACTATTTAATGTCAAAACTGCAAAATAGTAAAAGTCAAACTTCTGAAAGATCACCACTATCAATCTTCAATTTAGCTTACTAAAGTAACCATTTTCTATAACAATTTAAGTCACAGGATAACTACCATGAAATGTGATTGTATATGTTGAAACATAATTAAGCAAATAACAATGTGCTCCCTCAAACCGCTTAAACTTTTGGATGTAATGATCATAGACTTAACAGGGTACCAAACTAAGTTGCTCAGCAGTGGCGGAGCCAGGACTTTCACAGAGGTGTCCAGAACTAACACAACAAAAACTCTTTTCAAAAAGTAGAACTAGTGAGATTTGAACACACGACGTCCTCATTCCAAGGAGGTGAAACCACTGGGCTATAACAACTTGTTAGGTTAAGGGTGTCCAAAATATGTTATTTTTATCATTTCGTATATCATTTTACTTGTATATACGGTAGTTTTTTTTTTTGACGAAGGGTGTCCAAATTGGACACCCTTACCAACATGTGGCTACGCGCCACTGCTGCTCGGACTCGGATGCGGGTGTACGATACAGGTGCGGATCTAGAGGTCGGGATCCTTCATACAAATCCAGGTATGAATACGGGTGTAGAGATTCAACTAAAACTAATTTAAATATCCAAAAGTAGAGTTATGAAAATCTGCCTAAATTATGGACAAGTTGGAAAGAAGGGAATGCACAGTTTCTTTAGAGCAAAGTTTGAATCTTTAATTATTATTAAGTACAAATGCATCTTCTTACTGTTTTATTGGTGTAACATGGCTATTGCAAATGATACAAGAGGTCGTGATAGACTTCTTGAGTTCATTGCACATTCTGATTGCTGACTTTTTAATACAAATACCTTCCAGACAAAAGAAACATCTGCCTAAAATATGATTTCACCCTACCTTTTGTTTTGATTTCAGAATCATTATATCTTTCTCGAATTTCTATATCGATAAAACCGATAGACCATATCCGGTATGGATCCCACACTCACGTAGTGTCGACAAGAGTGCGACGCCAAAAGTGAAGAGTTCGCACAACTCAGATATCAGTGCATCACAATGGTAGCAGAACAGGCAGAGATCCTGATTCCAAGTCTCATTGCAACCCATTTATCAAAAGTGAATTCCGCATGCTTGCCATGAATTGAATCAGGCTCACACATGAGGGGACGTATTGAAGAGACAATATATATATATATATATATAAAGCTACGCAAAAGAAGAGTGATGCGGAACCCCTCTTTGGCCAAGAAATACAGTTTATCTTTTTTTGGCCTTTTTCCTATTTCACATGAGGGGACGTATTGAAGAGACAATATATATATATATATATATAAAGCTACGCAAAAGAAGAGTGATGCGGAACCCCTCTTTGGCCAAGAAATACAGTTTATCTTTTTTTGGCCTTTTTCCTATTTTTCCATTTCTGTCCTATATTAAAAAAAAAAAAAGTCTCTAACTCTAAAAATTTGAATTATCACTACCCAACCTTTCATACTCTACGTTTCTTTTCAGTCAACTCACATTATCTTAGAGGCCACAAAAATTTAATCAAAGAAACATTAATGCAGCCCTTTGCCTTCCCTAAAGAAACCCAACTAGCATATTTTGACAAAAATAGTATGTTGGACATAAATAATAATTAATTCTCTTCATGCTCTGTTAATGTAATTACTATGCAATTAAGCTTTAGAAATGAATAGTCAATAAGCTAACTAGAAGATATGACATCCAGCCTTTGGAGCAATGATCGGACTTATAGTTGTGATGCTTACATATAAGAGGCGGAGGGATGGGAGAAGGAAGGAACAAATGAGAAGTTGAGAAAAGATGTAACAATAGTAAATTTCAAGCAGCAAAAATGAAGAAAAGAGTCCAGCAGCAACTATAAGTCCAAAAATATTTGAAATACTTCTTTTTTTATTTCAGAATTGTTCAAAGAGGATTTTAAGACCATAACTGACATGGAAGAAAAATTTAACTGAGGAGATAGAGACTCTAAGAATCAAGGATTGGAATTATCAAGGTGAGATTATAGCTTCGGTTCTCTGTGTATATGTCGGGTGTTTTAGGTTTATATGACGATATTGAGATTTAGTTAATTAACTTTTTCCTTCTCAAAAAAAAAAAAAATTAACTTTTTCAATATGATAATTTAAAGATGTTCAGATTTATTTGCTTAGCAAGTGTTTTCTGTTCTTAGTATTTATTGATATTTTTCTCTCTTGTACTTATTTTAGTAGGCATATTGACATTGCTTGGTAATTTGATATCATTTGATGTGTGTAATGTGATAACTTAGAAAATAATTTGCTTTACACCCATGTAACACAATAATAGTTAATTAGCGCAATACCAATGACTATTAACATAACAGTAGTTTCTTTCATAACTGATCAAATCCATGTCTCTTAGTAATGTCTTATCCTTATTCAGAGGCCGTCAAAAAATATATAGAGATAATGAACAATAAAAAAGTTTTTTGATGGGAGAGAAGAGTTGAAGGGAAGTAAATGGAAGAATGAATGATATCGATCTAAAAAGGTAAAGGAAGGAGAGACATAGAAGGACTTCATTCACTATTTAATGAAGCTTTTGATATGAGGATATCTTGAAAAATATTTGTGATATAAGCAGAGTAAAGAAATATACTAGAACAGATGTTCATGTTGAAAATAATTCAATTCATTTCCAAAGAAAAAGATTATATGATAATTCTAATCCGTGTGACGTGCGAAAAAATTCACTAGTTAATGAATAGAAATGTTTCCTCTCTCTAACAGTTTAAGTTTTTAGATGACATGATCACACACTTCAATAGTATACACAAGATAAGCATTGTAAACTCTCTTAATGGAGCTTATGTAATTAAAGGAATATAGTTGTCTTATAACCAACCAAGTAATGAAAGAAGCAGAAACACACAATCACCTATTTCTACAATGTCAAATAGCAGCAGACATATGGAGTATGTTTTAAGCTCTTTTTGGTCTCAATTGGGTCATGCCTCAGAATATCAGGGATGTTTTGATAAGCTGGAGTTGCTGGAAAGTTGATAGCACCATCAAGAGAATCTGGAAGATGATACCTGCAGCCATTTTTTGGAGTATCTGGAACAAAAGGAATAGAAGGTGCTTTGATGGAATATCAACTACCTACAAAGTTAATTGTCACATGTTTTTGTATAGTTGGGTTTATTTATCCCCTCTAGATTCCACTGATTCATTTCTGAACTTTGTCAGCTCCCTGACTCTTAATTAACAATGTAAAGGAGAGCTGACCTTTTGCTATTTTTCTTTTGTAACTATTATGCATCTACTTGATGCTTGCAATAGAACTAATTACTTCATATAAAAAAAGTAATGGCATGACTCATCTTCCACTTATAAAAGATGGGGGGTGGATGGGGTGGGGATTATACTCCGGGATGGTTAAAATGCCAAACCACATAAGATGAGAGCATAAAATTTGTTATATAAAATAGCAATATTTGACGTACCTTCGAAGTCATCGCTAGTGAAAGTAGGTTCTTCTGTGAAAGAAGGTTCTGAAAAGCTAAAAGGCAAAGGCTCTAAGTACATGCCAATGGCTTCAGCTTTAACTTGTTCACGCCGTTCCTGAAAAAGAAAAATATCAACTTTGAAAATCTCTTCAATAAAAGGAATCATCCAAACCAAGTTCCTTTTTAAATTGTGTGCACTGTCAACTTCGTATATAATGGAATGAGAGGCTAAAGTGTACCAGAAGGACCAAGCTATGAGGAGCTTCTCAGAAACGCTTTTGGACCTTCAGCTAATGGATTTGCCTTGCGAGGGGCACAATACACTTTGTCAAGAGGGAATGACACTCTACAAGCCTCAAGAATTGATAGGTTCCTTAACTTTCATACTGGAATGAAAGCTTCAAAGCTACAAGCAGTTGACACTGCCAGGCGTCATTTCAATTTTCAGACCACAAAGCTCTTCTGCTACAAGGTGAAGACTGGGACTCCACGCCATCTTACTTCAAGTTTGAAAATATGTGGCTTCAACAAGTGGGGTTCACTGATATGGTGAAGAGGTGGTGGCAGAATTACACAACAGGTGGCAGTCAAGACTTTGTACTTAGTTAGAACATAGAAGTTAACGAACTTGAAAAAAGGACAACTACAACTGGAACAGGGAAGTATATGGCAAGCTAGAAACAAGTAGAAGCAGGGCTCTAGATGAACTTTCAGCTTTAGAACAGGCAAGAGAAAACAGAATTCCAACTAACTCAGCGGAGACAAAAAGCACTAGGTGATTCTTCCCATCCCTAGCATTGGTGGACAGAGTTACCTAGTACTTGTTGCTGGTGGGAGGTGGCAGGTATCCCGTGGAATTAGTCGGAGGTGCGCGAAAGCTGGCCCGGACACCACGGACATCAAAAAAAAAAAAAAACAGAATTCCAACTCCAGGTTCTTGAATCTGAAAATGGAGTTGGAGAGATTGCTAAAGCTGAAGAAATCTCATGGTGACAAAATCAAGATGTTTATGGTTAAGAGGAGGGGACATGAATACAAGATACTTCCGAACACTAGCCAACTCACATAGGAGATTCTATTCAATTGACAAGCTCAAAATAGAAAGTGAAACTTTTACATGTATTCTCAAATGTCTACTAGGTAATTAAGTTAACCACAGTAAATATATATCTATGTTAATAATACACATCAACCTTAATTGGAACAAGCCTGAGATTTTAAAAGCATACTAAGGCTAATGCGTATAATTAAAGAAGGTGACATATTTAAGTGCTTAACTTATTTACGTACATTTGAGAACATGCGGAAAAAAGAAATCAAAGATTTGAACTTACATTTTCAGGTGATTAATTGGAACAAGCCGTAGTTCGAGTGTATAAATGAAATTTAGTGGCAAGTTCAAAGAATTGTTTGTGTATTAAGACAAAAAAGAAAGTAGAGTAACCCATGATGTTTAATCATTGAATTGCACAAGAAAAGGAAAATCAGCTGTAATTCTGATAAAAGTGTGGGTTACAAACCTTCCTAGCTAGCCACTTCCTTTGTTTTTCCCTACTTCTGATTTCCTCCATAAACGGAGAAAGTGCATCCATGGGCATTATCTTGCTGAGATCAATTTCACAAAGCTGGAAATTACAAGTGAAAATAATTAGAGTGATCAAACCATTAATGAAGTGAAGTCAGCACACTTCCAGAAATAAGCATCATGGCAAGTACCTGAAATGTTGTTGTCAAAGAAAAATGACTTAGGAAGCGGTAGCGCCTTCTCATGGCCTCCGATTGCGTCACAGACTCCATTTGTAAAATCTTTCCACTGATTCTGTATCCAAGATTTTCTCTAATAAGTTGTTGCGGAATAACAAAAGGCACATGGTCAAAACACATTCACATCGGCAGGTATACTGTTATCTTTTGCTATCAGTTTCGCTACAGCACTCGCTGCTCTAACTAATTGTCCACTTTCAGGTAAGCATGGTATTTACCACCAGTTAGCCTCTGTCCCCCCCACCCCCCCACCCCCCCACATAGACCAATTCCCTCTCTCAGCACATGGCACAGTTCACCACCTCCACCCACCCCCTCCCAAAGAAAAAGAAAAACAAATAGGAAACTGTCACAGCAAGCGGCAACTTTGTGCCTTTTCTAAACTCCCACCTATCCTACCTTGCCCTTATGTATTTTTTTTTTTTTAATGAAGTATATCATTATTAGGCATCAAGTGGATGCAAGTATTAGTAAAGTAATGTTAGCTTCAATACAACATATTGACTAAGCTAGGGAAAGGGAGCTAACAAAATCCAAAAGGTTAACTGGACTCCATCTTTCCCCTTTGTCATAGCAAACCCACCCCTCCCTATGGCCTTTGAAAGCCAAAGGAAATCACCATCACCAACCCCTTCTAGTCTATTTACCACCAGCACCTACAGGTCCTCTAGAATATGTCCAAATCATATGGCTCTCCCCTACCCAAATACAGTTTGAATCCCACCCAGTTCAAGAACCAAAAATGAAGCTAGCTAACCTTCTGTTGAGTAGGCGTGAAGGTAAAGGGGGTTGAAATGAGATTTAAGCTGGAAATTTAAAGGGTGAGGAACTCTACCCTTTCATGTCATGTGTAAGCCCTTTTTTTCCTTTTAATGTTACCTTAGATAAATTGGTTTACTAATACACACCACTTCATATTTTGGAAAAAGGGGCCTTTAGAAAATGCATATATATAACAAGGAAACCCTTTTAAAGGGTTGGAGGAACATTAACATAGACCTCACTGTTCTTACCTCCAAAAAGCACATACGGTAACATTCATCTTTCCCCAAATGTTGGACCTAACTTGCACTGACTTCACCAGTTAATGATTTGGTCTTTAGATGAGCCTAAAAATTTGACTAAGGGTGAATTTGGACAAGCCAAGATATGGTGAATATTATGGATGAAGTTGGAGCAAAATAATTAACCAGTAAGAGAAAGGATAACCGAGCCAAGAAAGAGGGAAAAGAAAAGGGATGGTCATTCAACAGACTGTTGACACTGCCAGGAAGGCCACTCTGTTCACGCCTGCTTTTTGAAATGTTATTTTTTAAAAATTATATATTTTTATCTCAAAAAAGAACATTCCTCCATTGCTGCAGAAGTTCTCCCCTCAGTGCCCCTTATAGTTCATACTCTAGCACCCTCTGAGGCCCCCTGCCCACCCTAGCCCTGTGGGAAACTCCTCTACACACTAAGCCTAGCATATATACCCTACTCCTTTCCCAGTCACTATTCACTATCTCTGTCCCTCTCCGGAATTTGTTGTCACCATTTTTCTCCCTGTGATTCAGTTACATCATCCTCCCTTTCTTTGCTTACCGAAATCGTAAAACCTCTCCCTTCACACAGCAACTCATTCAGAATCCCTTTCTGAACTAGCTTTTCTCTGATGAAAAGTGAGAGTCGAATTGGGATTTGATCTGTTTGTTGGTTTGCCAGCTATCTATCAAAAGAAGCTTTTTTTAAATTATACCTCCAAACATTGTCCAGTGAGGTCACATGTGCTCTAAATAGAGCTATATTTTTGTAGCTATTCTCACCAAGGACCATCTGAAACAGAAGACGTCTATCAAGGACAGAATAGAACCACAGAAGAATAGGGGCTGAATTGCAACTTCTATCAAACAACTGGGAACAAAAGAAATAACTTAATCCACACACAGTACATTTGTTCAATCTAATAGTTGTCGCCTTACAAATGCGGGTAAGTTTAGAACAAGCTAAATGTATCAAAATTGAGTTCAATGGGACATCAGGTTTGCGGTTTCTCTGAAACCAACAAACAGAAACCCCTTTGCCACCTTGCACTGGAAAAAATATAGCATTACTTACTGTAAGAATGTAATTATCTTCAAACCTGTTAGGAAGACTACCATAGCCACCATAGTAATGCAGAAGGCACTTCATGTTCAGTGGATGGAGGATAAGGTGCTGACCATCAACTGCCTGAAAAAATCAGGCACTATAAAACATGTATAAAGTTGTGCATTACATCTCACAGAATAAAGTGAAGGATAATAACTAAATGCGCGGAGAGGCAACATGATAAACAGTTGTAAGACAGTTCCCAACATGTGATATTGTTGACGAGAGATTGTGGCACTAAAGCTTAGTTCGACTTGACAAAGGAAATTGATGCTGCAAAGCTGTCAAATGTTATGCTTAGTTTGACACGAACACTGTTATGCTAGGATGCATTAAGGAGTTGTCACCGAGCTGAAAGGAAGAAGTAAGCAAAATCAAAAATGACCCCCACGCAATCAAGTGGACCATTAAATGAACGCCCTCCTAAGAAAATGCTTAGTGGGCAGTTTCCCCGTGTGCAACGAAATCCCCTTAAGAAACGATGTACGGAAATGGTCTCACCAGTCTTGGGTCGGAATCCATAACATCCACGTTTTTGACATGAACGGGATTCAATTATTGTTTGAGTTCCAAAGTGTGAAGGATGCGGAGCATGTCAGGAAAGGTTCTTGGAGAAAGCAGGGAAGCAAACTCAAGCTTGATTGGTGGACACCTATAGCTGGGGCGTGCCCTATCAATACCAGTTTTAACTGGAATTGGATAAGGGTTTTAGGTCTGCCACTCCAACTTTGGTCAGCAGGGGTGATGAAGGAAATTGGGAAGAAGTGTAGGGGATGGTTGAAGACGGAAGAGGAGACAGAGCTCAAAAATCATTTGAGATGGGCTCGAATTAAAGTAAAAGGACCACGAAATATATTCTGACTTCGGTTGTACTCAAGGATGGGGAATGGACGTTCACTTTACCGATATGGGTAGAGGCACCAGCAAGATTTGAAAAGTTGAAAAGAAGTACGGTTGTTGAACAACCAAGAGGGGACAAAAGTTCTCGTGAAAATGGGATGACAGCTTGTGTCAGATGTCTGTGGAGAAAGGGAAATTGCAGAGGAAGGGGAAAGGGATAGCAATGCAAGATCTGTTGGGTAATGGAGAGGACTGGGGGCTTTACACAGAGAATAAAAACAATGGACAAGTGGTTGGCTGCAGTAAAAGAGCAGGGCCACTGGACCACTTTTATTCCAGACCATATGTTGGGCCATCTCTTATTTTAAAGGTATAACTTACATAAATCACATAGTTTTAATATGAAATTACAATCTATCCCTCATTAGTTTGTAATTACATTAATCCCTTAAAAAGTAACACAAACCGAATACATAATATGTAGCTCGGATACATTATAACATAAACCAGATACATAATATGTAGCTTGGATACATTAAAAACTAGCTCGGATACATAATATGTAGCTCGGATACATTAATATGTAACTCGGATACATTAAAGAAATAAGGAATTTTAGAGGTTTTTAGAAATAGAAGGGGATATTGGAAATAAGGGAAACATAAGCCGTGTATTTCAGTAGTTTTTCCTATTTTCTATTTTAAATGAAAATGGGCCTCCTTTATTGAATGAAAGTGGCCCTTCTTTTCTTTCAAATGAGAAAGGACAGAACAATTTAAAGACAAACAACTCATATAAGGAAAAGCTTCCAGCTGAGCCTTTCATGGAAAACATAAACACCCTTATGGGCTTTGTAGAGGAGTTGAGAACTGTGACAAGTTTCGACTATAAGATGAAGCAAGGGAGATGACTGCAAGAGAGGGGGTCGAGGACCACATATAGAGGGTCGACTCACCACGAAACAGATGCGATCACAACTCCGATAATGGTGAGATCAGAAACTGAAGTGATAAGTAGAATGGAAAAAACAGGGGAAGGTACACAAAATCAGCTGATTCAAGTGAGTGCATTAACGGGTTGAAGTCTGATGCAACATCTTGGGTGAACATAATTAAACTGAGCAAGGAGTTTGGAGCCATTTTTGATGGTTTTGAAAAGGAAGCCGAGGCCCTCATTGAAAAACTAGACCAAAGAAGAGAAGTGCCAAAGTCAACAACCGCAACAACCAATTGATTCCAAAAGAGTTCAGGAATTTAATTTTCGAGGTAAATTATAAATATGGTGAATCCAGGAGTGAACTAAGGAAGGGGAGAAGACCAATTGGTGATCAATGAAGATTAAAATTATATCATGGAATGTGAGGGGTTTGAATGGGGCAGAAAAGAGGAGACTGGTAAAACAATTAATTCACCAGTGCGGGGCAAACATCTATGTTCTTTTAGAAACAAAGATAAAAGGAGAGGTGAGCAATATTTTGAGGGAGTTGTGGGCTAATAGATGGGTGGGAGAAGTTCAGTTGGAGGCCAGGGGTAGTAGGGGAGGGATTATGATAATGTGGGATAAAAGGGAATGAGTGGGGGAGATGGTAGACTCTACTGGACAAATGATATCATGTACGTTCACAGGTGTTTGTCAGGATATTACATGGCTTCTGAGTGCTGTTTATGCAAGTTGTAATAGGGTGATCAGAAGAAAGTTGTGGAGTGAACTGGAGGCTAGCAGAAACAATTGGGAGGGCCCTTGGAAAGTGTGTGGTTACTTCAATGTCACTAGGTTTGTGGGAGAGAGGGTAAACTGACATAGACTATCCGGCGCAATGTTTGAATTCTCTGAGGCTATTAATGACCTGGAACTAGTTGATCCTCCTTTACTTGGAGGATCATACACGTGGAGGAGGGGGGGGGGGGGATCATAACAGTGCCTCCAAGATTGAAAGATTCATATACTCAGTTGACTGGGAGGACTCTCTCCTACTGGTCAAGCAGTCTTTGTTACCTAGAATAGGATCAGATCATAATCCTATTCTTCTAACATATGGAGATTGGAATTACAAGAAGACCTACTTCAAATTTGAAAATTGGTGGCTAGAGGTAGAAGGATTCAAACAGAAGGTCAAGGCATGGTGGTTGTCCTTCCCTAACAGGCAAACCAGCCTTCATTCTGGCAAACAAATTAAAACTCCTTAAGAAGGAACTAATGCGGTGGAGTAGAAGTAACGAGGGAGATTGGAAACATAAAAAAGAAATGATCCTACACCAGTTGAAATCTTGGGAAGCAATACAGGAGAATAGGATCCTCACCGATGATGAGTTGGTCCAGAAAACTCATTTAGCTATGGAATTTGAAGAAATAGCAAAAGAAGAGGAAATTGCCTGGAGACAGAGGTCAAGAGTTCAATGGTTGAAGAATGGGGACAAGAACACCAGGTTCTTCTACAGAATGGCAAATGCTCATAAAAGGTACAATTCCATAGATGCATTGGAAGTAGAAGAACAATCCATCAATGAAATGCCTGCAATTAAAAATGCAATCCAAAGATTCTACCAGAACCTATACAAGGAAACAGAAGGAAGGAGACCTGATCTCTATCTCCAAGGAATAAGAGTGATCTCGATAGAAGATCATGAGTGGTTACAGAGGGGTTTTGAGGAGGAGGAAGTGTGGGAGAGCATCAAGTCTTGTGCAGTTGACAAGGCTCCAGGCCCAGATGGATTCACAATGAATTTTTTTGAGGCATTTGGGAATCTTGTCAAGGAGGATATCATGGGAACATTGCAATATTTTCATGAACACCATGTGTTTGAAAGGAGTCTTAATGCCACAATTGCGGCCCTTATTCCAAAGAAGGCAGGAGCAGTAGAGTTAAGAGACTTTGGGCCCTACTAGTCTGATCTCTGGGTATACAAGATAATTGCCAAAGTTCAAACAGAAAGAATGAAGAGAAAAATGGACAGTCTAGTAAACAAACACCAAATGGCTTTTATAAAAGGGAGACAGATAATGGATGCAGCTTTAATTGCACGTGAATGCATAGACTCAAGATCTAGACGGGAAGTGGCCGGCCTGATTCGCAAATTGGACACTGAAAAAGCATATGATCACCTTAACTGGGCTTACCTCTAAACACTCTCAAACAGATGGGTTTTGGGGACAAATGGTTGAAATGAATAGACTTTTGTATCAGAACTGTTAGGTTCTCCATTCTGGTAAATAGAGAACCTACTGGGTTTTTTCACTCGAAAGGGGACACAGACAAAGGGACCCTCTATTCCCCTACCTGTTCATTTTAACCATGCAAGGTCTTAGTAGTATGATAAGGATAGCACTACAAAAAAACTGGTTGAGAGGGTTCAACGTAGGAGGAGGTGGGAGAGGGGATCTGGATATTTGCCACTTGCTATATGCACATGCTACTGTTTTATTTTGTGAACCTAAAGTGGAACAAGTTTGCTACATTAGAGTCTTGCTAGTAGTGTTTGAAGTTGTATCTGGGTTTTAAGAGTGAACCGGAGGAAGAGCAATATATATCCTGTCAAAAAAGTGTAACATTCAGACCTTTGCTAGCATTCTTGGGTGTGGTGTGGGTTCTTTGCCCACAGTGTACCTAGGGATGCCTTTAGACAGGAAACACGGGGATTTGGAAATTTGGGACAGCATTCTAGAGAAAGCTGAGAAGAGGTTGGCTAAATGGAAAGCGTGGTACCTTTCACTAGGAGGGTCACACTAATCAATTCAGTGTTGGACTCTCTTCCTACCTATGTGATTCTATTCCCTATACTTGCATATGTAATCAAGAGACTAAACAAACTGAGGAGAGATTTCCTATGGAAAGGCAACAAGGAAGGAGGAGGTTATAATCTGGTCAACTAGGAGGTGGTGCAACAAAGTAAATATCAAGGGGGTCATGGTATTAGAAACTTGAGATTCCAGAATAACAGAATAACAGTTTACTAATGAAATGGCTATGGAGATTTAGTGCAGAAGAATCTACTTTATGGAAGGAAGTCATATCCCACAAGTTTGGTCAATCTAGTCCATGGTGCTCCAATGAGGTGAACTCCAATTATGGGGTGGGGGTTTGGAGGACAATCCGATCATTATGGCCAAAACTACATGGCAATTCCAGTATCAGAGTTGGGAATGGTACCAAGGCCCAATCTAGAAGGATATTTGGATTGGGCAGGCCTCTTTGCAAGTAGCTTTCCTTGATCTTATGATAACTAGTAAAAATCCTGAAGCAACCATCTTCGAGAGCTGGTCAAGCCAAGGGTGGGGTGAAATCTTAATTTTTGAAGACATCTATATGACTGAGAGATAGATAGGGTTACAACTCTTTTGTGTGAAGTGGAGAATTTCCCCAGCACTATTGTTCAATCTGATACACTGAGATAGAGACATTCAGGGGATGGCATTTTCTCTGTGAATAAAATGTACAAGAAAGATAACAATGTGATGCAAGGAGAATCCTCAAATATCTGAAAGAACATCCGAAAAAGCATGGCTCCCACCAAGATTGAATGTTTCACCTGATTAGTGGTGAAGAGAGCATGCCTTACAAGTGAGGTTCTACAAAAGAAGGGGAGAGTAGTAGTGACAAGATGGTTTTTGTGCAATGAAACTAGAGAAACAAACAACCATCTTTTTTTGCATTGCAAGTTCACTACACAACTGTTGACTTGATCCTCAGCCTTACAAAGACGGAATGGACAATGCTTGAACATACTGTAGATTTGATGAGCTACTGGATGAGAAGAGGGGGTCGCAAGAATCAGAAAAAATGGTGGAGGATAATACCCTCATGCATGTGGTGGACGGTATGAAAGGAAAGGAATGGAAGATGTTTTGAGGACAAGATCAAGTCCATTCATGATCTGAAATGGAACTATTTAGTGTCTTTTTTTTCTTGGTGTAAAGGAAATTGTATAGAAGAAGTAGATGAGATGATAAATTTCTTAGGTGCTCTATAAAGCTTAATAGTTTAACCTTGCTACCTTGTAACTTTTTGGAGGTGGCCAACATTCCTTAATGCTGAAGAACACAACAGTACTAATTCTCAAAAAAAAAGAGCAGAGGCGCAAGAGAGCATTTGAAGATACACATTCACAAATGAAAAAGATTGTCGCTCTTTTCAGCCTCTTTTTGAAGCAGTCAAAACATAAAGTTTCTAGGAAAGATCAAATGACCTTCATGGAAAATAATACTCCCTCTGTCCCATTTTATGTGAGGTAGTTTGACTCGGTACGGAGTTTAAGAAAGAAAGGAAGACTTTTAAAACTTGTGGCCCTAAATGAATGATAGAAATTTGTGTGGCTGTAAATCATTTTAGTAAGGGTAAAATAGACATTTTACAGTTAAATTGTTACTTAATATAGAAATGTGTCATCCTTTTTGGGATTGACTGAAAAAGGAAAGTAAGTCACATAAATTGGGACAGAGGGAGTATCTTTATATGGTACATCTTGCGTACATGGGCTTCCCCTTACTCTGAATGAAATCCCATCACTAGGTGCTATAATATACAATTCTATCAACTACTTGTGTAGATATATCAAAAAATCTAATAGCACACAAAATTAAGAACGGAACTTTCTTTATGGAAAATGGTTTTACCCCACTTTGCCTGATGTATTTAAGTAAGGGAAATAATCTATATTCATGAATAGTTTTTGCTGAGCAGCATAAAACCAACGAAGAACATGTCATGAGAACCGAGAGGGTGGATTCAGCAAAATAAAACAATCACATAGAAAGTACAATAAAGCCTGAAACTTTCTCAATCATCCCACCCACCAGCAACAAGATGAATGCTTGAAAACACTGGGCATAGCTACCTAGTACTTCGATTTGGCAGGTACCCGGTAAAATCGTGCACACCAAGCTGGACATCCTTGGTAGGCTCAGTTACCTAGTACATGTGCTTGGCAGGAACCAGGTAAAATAGTGCACATCAAGCTGGACATAGCACCATCGTTATAAGAAAATAGTTGACTTTTGTCCATTATTGTTGGAAAAAAGAGCAGAAGAAATCACTACCTAATGATGGTGCCCTACCAGCTTAGTGTGTGCACTTCGGCTATTTCTTTGGTACTTGTCAAGCACAAGTGATCTTAGTACTTTCGTTGTTAAGTATTTCCACATTTGCTGAAGAAATAGGTTATTGTTGTCTTATAAGGTCTAATCACCTCATGAGCTAACTTCTAGAATGAGTTAAGCTTAAGGTCCATTTTCTTGGCGAGGCATCAGAGTTAGACTCATCCCTATTCTTTGGTAGTCAATGCAGGCTACCATGTTATGTTGTCTACTCTCCAAATGTCTAATCCTTGATATACAGGGGAGGACCGGAGGAGAGGGGAGGAGGGGAGGATGTTAAGTGTCTCACATTGGTTGAAGAAATGGGTTTGTGGTCTCCTTGTATATCTCTGGGTAATCCTCACCACATAAGCTAGCATTTGGGGTGAGTGAGGCCCAATGCCCAATTTCTAAATGGTACACATGCATCTAAATGTAATACACAGATACTTGGTAGGAACAAACAACATCATCATATGAATTCACCTGGTAGAAACTGTAGGAACTGATCTCTTCTCTGTCTGTAATGCCACTTGTGTCTTTCTGTAGGCTCTTGTCATTGCCATATAAGGACAATGAAGATCCAACACGTTCTTCTATTGATTCAACATCTGCAGCTTGAATAAGCTGAGAGCCCCTCCCTACCTTATTGAGAGTTGACTTCTCCTGCAATATTGGCTTATCAGTTGGATTACTGGATGGCATTACATGAGTAGATTGTCCAGCAGAATGGGCCTGAACACTTTCTGTTGACTGAGAACTATAAAAGCACTTCTCCAACCGATTATCTTTGTCAGATTTGCTATTTTGAACAGCAATATGTTGCCTATTCCAGTACGTCTTCCTCTGCTCCAATTGTTCCATTGCAGCACAGACAAAGGGAAGTTTCTCCAAGTCATCAACTAAGCCTGAATCTGCTCTAGCTAACCAACTATCAAGATCAGACATTGCCTCTCGAACAGAAAGGTCAACATCGGACGTAAATATGAATTTAGAAAATAACTTTTGAACCTCCTCTCCACCAACAATGCCATCATTATTTTTCAAAGATAAAGCAAATGAATCCTTGTGACGGGTTAAGAGGAAAAATTCAATGACATCACTGACACGATGTTGTTTAACGTTCTCAATTTGAATGGTGTACAAATCCTGTGAAGATATCATCATAAAACACAAAGGGCATTTCTTCTTGAAATCATCTTTATGGTCATCTTCTTCTGAGATCATAAAATATTGCATAACACAGGGAAAACAGAAGATATGACCACACGAAGTTATCTGAGGACAAAGAGGATCCTCTAAGCATATGGGGCATTGCACATGAAATGGAGTGGAATATCTCACACAAACAATATCCTCCCAATGTAACATTTTGTCTGGATCCATCGAGTCAGGCGTGTAATTGCCTGAATCCAACAGAACAAACTTGTAATTTGCTTGAAGAAACAAGTCTTTGTTGTAAGGCTTCCTCTTGACGTATCTCCTAGGAGGAGGCAACCTAGATTGTGGACGAGAAATGGGATCATACTGAAAATTGAGTAAGTGGTTTCCACTAACCATCTGGGATCTTCTTGGAGCTGAGCGGGTAACAACTCCTTGGGGACTGTTGGAGCCAAACTGGTCTCTTCCGCTGGAAGGATCATTGGTCCTAGCTGATTTTCCTTGTCCGTGCAGTGAGATTCTATCACTGTTATGATGTCGTGAACTTTCTCGACTGCTACCGGAGTTGTTCACCTGCAATATAGTGTGAAGAGCAGAGCTGCATTAGTAAATTGGTTTATTAAGAGAAGAGAAGTTACAACACAAAATTTACCTTTTTGGAGGATCCACCTGAAGTAGATGCAGTGGTAGCCATGTTTCCTGAGAAAAAAAAAGCATGAGACGGAACTAAAATAAATAAGGCGACACAAAAGGACATCGCTGAATTAGGGTATAAGGGATGGAAACCTGAGAAGTTGTCGGGTTGCTGCTGCTGCTGTTGTTTGGATTTGGATCCATGATTAGAGTTAGGGTTTGGAGAAGAAGAAGAAGAGGAAGCTGTACGATTGTCGCTATGGGAGGGCGAGATGGACATGAAATTCCTCCTGGGAGATTAGATTAGACAAAGGGGCTTGGTTGGGTTGATCTTTTCGGGTTTTAGCCTCCACTCACCAAAATATATGCCACCTTCCTGGGTAAATCATATAAATATGTTATATTAAAAAAAAATATTTATTATCTATGACAATATAATTCTTTTAATTAAATATAACAATTTTTTTGAATTAAAAAAATTGTACTGTTTATCTTCGCCTCTTTCTGAATCTCTGCCTTTTTTCTCTTCCTCCTCCTCTTCTTCTTTTTTTTATTCTTCTTTTTTTAAAAAAAATTTCATCTAAAGAACTATCTTCAAATAAGATTTTTTCCTATATTACACGATTTTTACCCAAAAACACAACGAGAAGAGGAACATAAATACCAAAAATTTGTACAAAATTATGTTCTCAAGCAGAAATTTCAAATCTCTAAAATACAGCAACAAGAGTTTACCATTAATAGTCAATATAAATCTTCAAATTTTGAATTAAATAATTAAATTTTACGAACTTGTAATTAATTTGGATGGGATGTTCCTACAAATAATTGAAAATGACGTTTGGAATTTATAACTCAATTTTAAGAGGGTTTGGTTTATCGTTGATTTTAGGAAAAATATTAGATTGAAGCTCGAAAAAGGTGAAGTTTATAGAACTGTATCGCAATTGTATTAAAGTTGTATTAGATATGTTTCATAATTGTATTAAAATCATGAACAATACATTTATAATACATATTACAAACGTCACTCATTTTTAGTGATATCACCCAAAATAATTTATATAACACACTTGTAATACATTTATAATATAATATAGGCACGATCAGGGGCGAATTTATGTACATTTTTGGGTCACCCGAACCCGTGGTCATCCGACCAAATTCGATATATTACTTCTATAATTATTAAAGAATATACTAAATTAAAACTTGTTGAACCCGTTCTCAAGATGGTTGGATGGTTCACTGGTATGACTGCAAGATTTCAACACAAAAGTCACAGGTTCGATCCCAAGCAACCTCAATTCGCTTCAATTTATTTTTACTAAATAAAAACACGTTTTTCATTAAAAAAAATATATATTTTTTTTATGTATTGCTCACTTAGTTATTGTTATTATAAATTTTTTGATCTTATCTTTAAAGCAATGGTGCACCCGTTTTCTTGAAATCCTGGATTCGCCTCTGGGCATGATACATTTGTAATACATATTGCAAACATCACTTTTTTTCTTAGTGATACAAATCAAAACAATTTACAAGATATATGAAATACATGTTTTATTCATGAATAGTATATTTATAAGTAATATATATTGCACACTTCACTTCTTTCTTAGTGACCAACAAGAATAATTTAGGTAATACACTAATAATACATTTATAAGACATGCACAATACATTTTTAATAGATATTGCTACCGTCACTCATTTTCTTAGTGATAAATCAAAATAATTTATAAGACACATATAATATAAGTTTTATTCATGAGAAATACATCTATGATACATATTGTAACCGTCACTCATTTTCTTAGTGATACAAAACAAAAAAAAATTATAAGACACATATAATATAAGTTTTATGCAGGAACAGTATATTTATAATACATATTGCAAACTTTACTCTATTCACAGTGATACCAACCAAATTATTTAGGTAACACACTTATTATACATTTATAATACATGCACACTACATTTTTAATACATATTGCAAATATCACTCGTGTTCTTAATGATATAAACCAAAATAATTTATAAGAAACATATGATACATGTTTTATTCATGAATAACACGAGTTTAGTTCAGTTTATAGATTATTGTCTCATCTTTTGTTAGTTACGTTTTTCATTTATTCTTAATTCTCGCTTCTACAACTTTCATATCGTGCAATACACTTTTAATGCAAATTTAATTCATTTTGTAGTTTATTATATGTTACTATTAGATTACTTGTTTAATTCATTATTGATATAAGTTTAATTCACTCTATAGATCATTGTCTGGTCTTTCATTAGTTACATTTTTTATCCATGCTTAATTTCTCTTATAATTCAACTTTAATATTTGTGTAATACACTTTTAAATACAAGTTAATTCATTTTGCAGTTTATTGATTGATTTGTTATGATTTAATTACTTATTTAATTCATTATTGATATAAGTTTTATTCAGTTTACATATCACAGAATGCTCTTTCGATTGCTGCATTTTGCATTCATATTTAATTCGCTTTTAATTCAATTTTAATATGTGTAATATATTTTAATTCAAGTTTAATTTATTTGGTAGTTTATTATGTTTCTTCATTTGTTACGATTAGATTACTTGTCTAATTAATTATTGAGACAAGTTTTATTCAGTCTACGAATCATTGAGTGCTCATTCGTTTGCTACATTTTGCATTCGTGTTTATTTCTCTTCTAATTCAATTTTAATATGTGTGTAATACATTTTTAATTCACATTTAATTCGTTTTGTAGTTTATTGGTGATGCTTCCGAAAAAGAAAAAAAAACTTGACTAATCTGACCGTACTACTTTACTTCAATTTATAAGATATGTATAATACATATTTTATTCATTAAAAAACATGAGCTCAGAAATTATAATGGTTGGCAACTTAATTTCCAAGGACAAATAGAGAAATAACGAGCTCAAGAATTTATTCTTCCTTTTAGAGGCATAACAAACCGAATGTGTGGCTCAGATCATGGATCTTTCAATTGTAGTTTTAAAAATTTGACACCTTGCATAGGGAGGCAAAAAAAAAAAAAAAAAGAGAAAGAGGGGAGAGAGAAAAAGGAGAAAGAGGCGAGACAAAAAACAAAAATCTAATAAAATACATAGTATTATTATATATTGATATAAATGATAATAATTAGAGAGTATATTTAAAATAAGTAATTACTTTTTAAAAAGGATCCACCCAAGTAATTATTCCTATTATTTTCTAGAAAAAGTAAAAAAACAAAAATATTTATTAGAATAATAATTTCCATTTTATCCGCTGGGGGTATATATTCCCATTCCCAGAGGACCTATTTATCTGGAGTGCGCTGACGAGGGAGAGAATCACGATGACAGCTTTACAGTAAGCGAGGAAGATTTCTACATGGACTTTCTCAAGAGTCTCATGAAGAACCCATCCATCATGACAGTCCAATTTTCAGACCTACACCAAGCAGGGCGTTAACCAACAATTCCTAAATAGGTTAATAACAACTAATTCAAAACGGAAATGCTAATCAAACTAGTAACGTAGAATATTTTTCCTATCTGTGAACGTCAGTACATCATGAGGAAGTCAAAGTGCCCAACAGTTGACAATTGTTGTGACAATGGGAAGCACTAGTCTTAAACGCAGTAGCTAGGGAACATCCGAATACAACTCATTTACCTGCCTCACTTTTAGAGGAATAACTATCAACGCAATGGTCATGTGTAACAAAGCACAAGATAAGGAATAACTATCTCACGCAATGGTCATGTGTAACAAAGCACAAGACACACATTCACAATGAATGTGAAATCAAATTAACAAGTTTGTTTTCTCATTGGGCAATACAATATATAACACTTGAGCCAATTTCCCAACGTTAGTAACCACTACACACAAGTGCAGATGATGAGAAATCAGCATATAGAAACCCAAAAAATATGTAATTGTGTGCTAAGGAATGGTTACATATCCCATCAAAACAAGCGTTTACGACAGTCAGCAGCACCACAGTAGCAAGCCATTTGTTTAACCTTCCCCTCGCGATCCATAACACTATCCAGAACATAGCCATAATCATACGTGAGTTCCTACAGGTAAACCATAAACAAATCAATGAACAATTTAATAGTATAAAGGCTGCTTCATACTGCTTTTCATACTATAGTACTGCTTAATAAGGGATAAAAGTCCAGCCACTCCAGGTATTTAGGGTCAGGCAAAATCTGAATCATACAATCAAACGTGACTACTGCCCAAATACTTACCAACAAGTACACAAAACCGCAAAAAAAAAAAAGAGTAAACAAGTACACCGTAATAAGCAATTTTTCTAGCTGGCTGATTGGTCAAAAGTCAAAACAGCTTGCTATAAAGCTACGGCTCTCGGTGAGGAGTAAACTAGTTTTGAAGCCACAGCTTCCAGTCAAAGAGAACAGTGAGACAATTTAATAATCTTGATGCACAAACTGGTTGGAAATTGATTGTGCACATTATTCAACTTCAAGATATAGTGCAAACTGATGACGTAAGTTTTGAAGGGCTTTCGGCAGCATCAGTATCACCTTTAGAAAAGCTGCAGAACATATTCTCACTGTTCCCTCTCCAAAAAATCTCTCATATAACCCTTTAGTATCTTTTACATTTCCCACGATTCTTGAACACAATCTTCTTATCGTAACCCCACTTTCCATAACAGACCCTAAGTTAATCACTGTTATCCAATTAGAAACAAATAGAACAAATTATATCAAGTTCATTAAACACACAAGGAGTAAGATTTAGCAGAAACCTGCAGAGGTGGTATGTTGTCAGCTGCCATTAGCACCACTCTTGCCAAACCAATGTCATGATGGGTGCTTAACACACATTGAACAAATAAATTAGGTTGACAACTATGATTAATGAACCTCGCAACATTGCCAACAGAGACTGCATCAATGCAATATTCTGGCCCTCCATCTGACGTCTTCTCAGCATCGTTGTGCCAGTATCCCGGTAAAGAAACCTCACCCAACCGTCTCTGCAGAAGAACATATGAAAATGAAGTGAATAAGAAAACAAAACCAAACAAAAGGACCAAAGCCAAATGGGAGAATAGTGCTATTGTCATGATGCCTGATCTCAGGGAAGACTGCAACAGCCAAAAATATCAGAGAGCGTGAAAGCTGGATGATTTCTACACGACTAAATCTTATATTAAGTCCAGGGAATATAGTAGTTTTGGAAACACACCCTTCGGCTAATCCTAAAAGAAATGTAAATGACATAAGAGAAATATCTGAACACTTGCCTCCCTCCCATCGAGCCCTTTCATTGTTTGCAAGCAATCAATGTCAAAAACATAGTTGTTATCTGCTGCAGGATCAATCTGATCTATCTTCTTCAAAAGACCAGTGTATTCACAAATGGTTGCACCAGAAGGAATATAATCCCATGATCTCACACCCCAGCCCTTGTTTGGAGTACGAAAAACCTGCTCCAATTGACAAAGAAACAGCCATAGAAATGAATACGCAGCACTCTTCTGTATAGAAAAATCTGAAATCTGGTTAACAGACAAGTGAAATAACCTCAAGCCGATATCTCAATCCTTTCTGAGAAGTGCGGTTGACACAGGCAGGTCCGCATCCACAATTCGGACCACATTCAAAAACAACAGCCTTTGGCTCAATAAGTCTACAAAGGAAAATATACTGAAAATAAAAGGCATGTTGAAAGAATTCCACTGCAAGGCAACTGCAAACAGAATATTAATAAGCTCTCAGCTTTGCTGTAAAGTACCAGGCAAAGCTCAAAGCACTTGTCACATGTTGAAAGAATTCCACTGCATTGCATTATGATATCTCATATAACTACACTGAACTTGTTAGAATAGAAATAAGTATTTCCTACTTAGAATAGGAATAGGAATAAGAATAGGAATCCTAGTTGGAAAAGAATTTCAATATAGTGTCTATAAATAGGGTTTCAATGTAACAATTTAGAACAACAATTCAATAATATTCTTTTCCTATATTTCTCACATGGTATCAGAGCATTGGTGAGAACAAACAAGACAGCTTATGTCTATGTCAATTTCCGGTGACCGTTGGATCTGATTTTACTATTCTTTTTTCTTTCTGTGGGTGTTGTGCGAAAATTAACACCACCACGAGGCTCGGAAAGCCCCCGTGACCAAACCCCAGCCAGAACCACTGGAAAAAATCACCCCACGCGCTCTCACGCGCCGATCGGAGGTGATGGTTTCTGCCGAGATCTGGCTCACGCGCTGGCGCGTGGGGCCTTTTCTGATCATATTTTTTGAGAGTTTTTTTTGACAGTTGGGTTGTCCAGCCATTCTGACCAGGCCCATACTGTTTTTGACCAGATTCGATCGCCAGAATTAGGGTTCCGGCTATTTCCAGGCTGTTTCCGGCTACTTCCGGCTGTTTCCAGGCTATTTCCAGGCTGTTTCCAGGCTGTTTCCAACAATCAGATCACAATAATCAAGTTTTTTTATTTTTGTTGTTTCCAAGACAAATTTAACATAATGCCTTTTGGGTGTGATGTTTTTGGTTCTAAAAATATAGGGATTGGAAGTTCTAGCCCTATAATCACTTCAGAACTTTTATTGGGAAGTTCAAACTATTTATCTTGGGCTTCCTCGGTTGAGCTGTGGTGCAAGGGTCAAGGTGTCCAAGATCACTTAACGAACAAGACTTATGTGGTAGATGTAAAGGCAAAGACTAGTGAGGAAGATGCAAAAGCCAAAGCACAATGGGAGAAAGTAGATGCTCAATTATGTAGTCTCCTATGGCGTTCTATTGATTCCAAACTGATGCCTTGTTTCGCCCATTCCAGACGTGTTATACAGTTTGGGAAAAGGCTCGTGCTTTATACACTAATGACATATCTCGATTCTATGATGTGATATCTCGATTGACCAACTTAAAGAAACAAGAATCCGATATGTCTACTTACTTGGGACAGGTACAGGCAGTCATGGAGGAATTCGACACGTTGATGCCAGTTACTACGAATGTGGAACAACAACAAGAACACAGACAAACATTGTTTCTAGTTCTTACTCTTGCTGGACTTCCTCCTGATCATGATTTTGTGCGTGATCAGATTTTAGCTAGCCCTACAGTTCCTATAATCGATGAATTATTCTCTCGTCTCCTTCTTCTTGCGGCACCTCCTAGTCATAAAGTAGTTTCATCACCCACTATTGACTCCTTTATTCTCGCATCTCAAACCTTTGAAAAGCGTACATATCAGTCTATGGAGAATTGGCAAGGGGGAGGGAGTTTTAGGAAACCTCGATCCAAGTGTAGTCATTGTCATAGGCCTGGACACACTCGTGACATATGTTATATTTTGCATGGTCCACCACCCAGTTATGATCCTATTGTTCTAAAGGAATATAATGAGTTCCTTTGAAATCGCGCAAGTAAACAGACATCTCCACCAGTAGCATATGGTGCTCAACCTAATCAACCATCCAATAATGCTCATATTGCTCGAACAAAATATGATGAGTTCCTTCAGTATCGAGCAAATAAGCAAACGTCTCCACAAGTAGTTTCGGTTGCACAACCTATGTGTCTGTTGCGGGTAATTCTTTTGCTTGTGTGTCGCAATCTAGTACTCTTGGAACATGGGTCATGGACTCTGGGGCTTCTGATCATATCTCTGGTAATAAATCACTTTTATACGATATTGTTTATTCACAATCTCTTCCATGTATTACTTTAGCCAATGGGATCCAAACAAAACCAAAAGGGGTTGGAAAAGCCAAACCCCTATCTTCTGTCACCCTAAACTCTGTTCTTTATGTCCCTGGTTCTCCTTTTAATCTAGCATCTGTAAGTCGTTTAACAAAAGCCCTACATTGTAGCATAACTTTTTTCGATGATTTTTTTCTCATGCAGGACCGCAGTACGAGACAGATGATTGGAACAGGACATGAATCACAAGGCCTTTACTATCTTACCGCTTCAAATTCCTTAACAGCATGCTCCGTTACAGATTCCCCAGATCTAATTCACAAACGTTTGGGACATCCGAGTCTATCCAAACTGCAAAAGATGGTGCCTAGTTTGTCTAGTTTATCCACATTAGATTGTGAGTCGTGTCAACTTGGGAAACACACTCGTGCTACGTTTTCTCGTAATACTGAGGGTCGTTCATAGTCTATTTTTTCATTAGTTCATTCTGATATTTGGGGTCCTAGTAGAGTCAGTTCCACCTTAGGATTTCGTTATTTTGTTAGTTTCATGGATGATTATTCAAGATGTACACAGGTTTTCTTAATGAAAGATTGTTCTGAGTTATTTTCTATTTTCAAAAGTTTCTTTGCTGAAATACAAAATCAATTTGGTGTTTCTATTCGTACTTTTCGTAGTGATAATGTCTTAGAATACTTATCCTCCCAATTTCAGGAGTTTATGACTCACCAAGGCATTATTCACCAGACTACTTTTCCATACACCGCTTAACAAAATGGTGTAGCTGAAAGAAAAAATCGACATCTTATTGAGACCGCTCGTACTCTTCTCCTTGAATCCAATGTTCCGCTGCGTTTTTGGGGAGATGCAGTTCTGACATGTTATTTGATAAATAGAATGCCCTCTTCTTCTATTCAGAACCAGGTTCCACGTTCTATACCGTTTCCTCAGTCACATCTTTATCCTATCCCCCCTCGTGTCTTTGGGAGCACATGTTTTGTTCATAACTTAGCCCCAGGAAAAGATAAATTAGCTCCTCGTGCCCTTAAATGCGTCTTTCTTGGTGACTCTAGAGTCCAAAAAGGGTATCGTTGTTATTTACATGATCTTCATCAATATCTTATGTCTGCTGATGTTACATTTTTTGAGTCTCAGCCTTACTATACATCTTCTGATCATCCTGATGTATCTATGGTTTTACCCATACCTTAGGTTTTACCTGTTCCAACCTTTGGGGAATCTATGGTTACTTCTACATCTCCAGTTGTAGTGCCACCACTACTAACTTATCATCGTCGTCCACGTCCAACCCTAGTTCCAGATGATTCATGTCATGCGCCGGACCCTGCTCCTACTGCGGACTTGCCTCCTCCTAGCCAGCCGATTGCACTTCAAAAAGGTATACGATCCACTCGAAATACTAATCCACATTATACCTTCTTAAGTTATCATCGTCTATCATCACCCCATTATGCCTTTGTGTCGTCTTTGTCCTCGATTTCCATTCCTAAGACTACAGGTGAAGCACTTTCTCATTCTGGGTGGAGACAAGCTATGGTTGATGAGATGTCCGCTTTACATAAGAGTGGTACTTGGGAACTTGTCTCCCTTCCTGCAGGTAAATCTACTGTTGGTTATCGTTGGGTTTATGCATTCAAAATTGGTCCAGACGATCAGGTTGATCGACTTAAGGCTAGTGGAGCTGCTCACTCTGTGTTTTATAGGCATTCTGCACCAAGTCGATGTATCTATTTGGTTGTTTACGTTGATGATATTGTTATCACCGGAAATGATCAAGATGGTATCACCGATTTGAAGCAACATCTCTTTAAGCACTTCCAGACTTAAGACCTTGGCAGATTGAAGTATTTTCTAGGTATTGAGGTTGCTCGGTCTAAATCAGGTATTGTTATTTCTCAACGCAAGTATGCCTTATACATTCTTGAGGAGACAGGAATGATGGGATGTAGACCTATTGACACTCCTATGGATCCGAATGTTAAACTCCTTCCAGGACAGGGGGAGTCGCTTAGTAATCCTGAAAGGTATAGACGGCTTGTTGGAAAGTTGAATTATCTCACAGTGACTAGACCTGACATATCTTTTCCTGTGAGTGTTGTAAGTCAATTTATGACTTCCCATTGTGATAGTCATTGGGAAGCAGTTGTTCGTATTCTGCAATATATAAAGTAAGCTCCCGGTAAAGGACTACTCTTTGAGGATCAAGGCCATGAGCATATCATTGGATATACAGACGCTGATTGTGCAGGATCACCCTCTGACAGACGTTCGACATTCGGATATTGTGTTTTAGTAGGAGGTAATTTGGTGTCGTGGAAGAGTAAGATACAGAATGTGGTTGCTCGATCTAGTGCAGAATCAGAATATCGAGCAATGGCGACAACAACTTGTGAACTAGTTTGGATCAAACAGTTGCTAGGAGAACTAAAATTTCGCAAAATTGATCAGATGGAACTTGTGTGTGATAACCAAGCGGCTCTTCATATCGCATCAAATCCAGTGTTTCATGAAAGGACTAAGCACATTGAGATTGACTGTCACTTTGTCAGAGAAAAGATACTCTCGGGAGATACTGTTACGAAATTTGTGAAGTCAAATGATCAGCTTGCAGATATCTTCACCAAGTCCCTCACATGTCCTCGTATTAATTACATCTGTAACAAGCTAGGTACATATGACTTATATGCACCAGCTTGAGGGGGAGTGTTAGAATAGAAATAAGTATTTCCTACTTTGAATAGGAATAGGAATAGGAATCCTAGTTGGAAAAGGATTTCAATGTAGTGTCTATAAATAGGGTCTCAATGTAACAATTTAGAACAACAATTCAATAATATTCTTTTCCTATATTTCTCACAGAACTAACGAGCAAGAAAGTGTGGTGCAGTTATAACTTATAAGACAAACCAAACAAGTATCAGATAAGGGAAAGACATATAAAGGGCAACTCAAAATATTCTTTGTTCTATTCATCAAAAATATTTAATAGCAGGGAGCCAGGGACCATAAAATACATTTATAATAAGCCAGGACCTTAAACAATTCTAGGTTCTAGAGACCAGAAATAATGTATTAACTCAAAAGTAAAAGGAAATACTTGTTGTTTAGTGACATGGCTCTTAAGTATAACACCCATTGGCAATGATACATGTGCCTTAGAATCTTGGTAACTGCACTACCTGCTATGAGAAACTTCCGCAAAGCGGTAAACATGTTTTGCACCTAGCTTCAAGGTTTATAGAAACATAATAACGGTCCGTATAACCTAAAACCCACAAAAAAAGCATCATGAGAGAACAGTGAGGTTATAAAAAATTCTTGGTACTCTACTGCCTACAATGAATACCCTGATAAAACCACCTTCCTCATTTTTCTCAGTTAGTCAACTGAGGACTTCCAACACAAATGGGAAATGGAACAGCTAAATGAGGTACCCTAGCTAAATTCCCTAGAAATCCCAAGCGAGCTGAAAATATTTATTCTTATTAAAATTAAGGACAGACAAAAAACAGATAAGAAGGAGCACTATTATATGTGAAAAGGGTGATCAAAATGCAAATATCATAAAGAATTAAAAGTGTAGCATGAAGGCCTAGACAATCATGCCTTACAGTAGGCAATTGTGTGCAAGTAAACATGTCAGATTAGAAACACAAGTGGATGTTAGACACCGAGGTAAATGAAATTCATCTATAATTTAACCTAACATACTCTGACAAAGGATTGAAATACTGCACTCACCTTCCACCATCTTTATGAACATAGGGAAATTCAGAACCATTGAGTTTAGCGCAAGAACAAACTCTTGGATCAAGACATGAACCATGACAGTTGCATCCTGTGGGAGCTGAAGGGAACTTTATACCTTTGGCACATACGATATCCCTGCTATAAGTCAAACCTGAATGTTGTGTAAAGTTTTAACATCAAAAAGATAGGCACAAATGGATATGATCTATACTTCACAATGGCAAGATGTTTACAGGCACAAACTTATTGGTATCTCCACTAACCCTCCCCCTACCATTAGAAATCGTGTGTTAAACGTTCATATGACACTTAGAATCGGAGAAAGCTAAATATCATAACACAAAAACATATTAAACTAGTTACTGCAGAAATTGATAAAGCTTTAAGGATTCCTGCAGTAGGTAAGATGAAGATAGAACAATGCATTATTATACCACACAGTAGTGCATGAAAAAAGTGCAACAGGGATCCTTCATCAAGTATCAAAAACCAATCTGCTATGAGCACAATTCAACACTAAAAAATACTTAGAACCTTAATTATAAAATAATAACAATACCTCTATCCCAAGCTAGTTGTTGTCAGCTATATATATCCTCAATATATCTATTCCGTGAAATATAATTTTTCTTTTTGATGACAAGGGAAACCCGCAGCCGCTACCCTTTGGGTGCGCACAGGGTAAAACCCCCGCTTCTATGCAATAGCTTGCAAACCACATAGGAGAGGTAACCCGCACTAGGCAGGCCCGGTGCGACGAGCTCGATCCAAAAGGCAAATCCCTTGCTTTCGCTGACAAGGGGTTTCGAACTTGAAACCTCCAACAATTTCGTGAAATATAATTCATGAAACCTAATATCTATGATTACATACAAATCCCTAACTAAACTACAGATAAACCTGCCCTATTTATAATTTTTCAAGTTCTTAACATTCCCCTTCAAGTTGGAGTGCACAAAATGCATGCTATAATTTGCCACAGATATAGTCAATTTTAAAGCCACTATATGATTTGTAACCATGCCTATCAATTGGTCATTTGAGTTCAAGAAACCCATCACAAGGAACCCAGATTCAATCTTTTGTCGAATAAAACGACAGTCAACTTCTTATCCTTTGTTCTTTCTGGAGCCACTCGATTTGAAATAATGTGTATTACCCCTTGATTGTCAAATTTAAATTTCATGGGTAATAGAATGAGGAGTTCGATCTTTTGAATCTGGTGAAGGCGGAACTCTAGTTCCATTAATTTGAAGCACCATTTTCTTTTAGAAAAAAAGAAATTGTTGTTACTTTTTGAGTGAGGATGAGAAGAAAAGATGATATCTTGGAAAGGGAATAGTCTAAGGAGTCCACCCATCTCATTACCCATCAATGTGGGACTTTTGTCATTCTTCAACACCCCACATCATGCCCAGTACTTAGCATTTGGTGTGTGGGCAATTTTAATTTTAAGGGCCCAACATTGGGTGAGACGGGTCCTGCTCTGATACCATGTAAACTTACGTCTTAGGCCTAACTCAAACCTCAAAAGCTAGCTCAAAGGGAGGATGATTGTCCAAGTCTTATAAGGAGTCTACCCATCTCATTAACCATCTTTTGTCATTCTTCAACAAGAATCAAACACATTTTTGGAGCAGGAAGAAAAACTTCTCAGAATAGGAATCCAAACACTTGGCTCTAATGAAAATTCAAAAACAAATGTCGCATAGAAAGTATCAAGGCTGGTCTCCAAAGAGATAGTGACATCTAAAAAATTCCAGAAAGATGAGCAAACCAACTTCCAGAGAGATGTGTTAGAAACTGAAGGGAAGATGAAAAGAAAAACAATTCGTAAAAGTTTTTTTCCTGCGTACAGTCACATAATTATAGGGATTCTAAACCTTTTCCTCAATATACAAGGAATGGGTTCTTTCCATATTAATAATTCCTCTCTTAACAATATTTTTAGCAAAATGTGCATGAAAACAGAGGGATATGAAGGTCTTTCAAGATAACTTCCTTCAATGGATTAAGATCTCTAATCATTTGGACAAATAACAAAATAATAAAAAGTTAGGATGATGGGGATGATGTTGTTTTTAAGACAGACCTTTCCAGCCGCCTTAAAACAGGCATGTAAGGATGACAATTTTGACCCCATACAGGCAGTGAGTTTTAGAAAGGAAGATTGTATTTGTGTAGGAGAAAGACCACGACAGTTTGTGGGAAGGGGGGGATATATAACACAATGTTTGCTTACCCTCAACTCTCAAATTCAAGTATTTAGAACAGTATCATAGTTTTTAATGAGAAAACGTAGCTTTTACAAAGTTCAGCCAGCCATCTATATAAGTTAGATTATCATGAATGCTCAGAAAATACACAAATAAGTAAATCATCCACCAATATAAAGCTTAAGGAAGATATATTTAAAGTAGCATTTTTTTATGAAGATATATATCAAGTCACACATTGTCAAGCTGCTGCATCATTTTCCTCAGTGGAATAAAGTTGCAGCAATGTCTTTGAGGCATCTCAACTGCCCTGTTATATCTTCTCCGCTATCTTATCTCAGATCAATCTAAAAGTTAATAGTAAAGACAAGTCCAAATTTTCAATAGTCACAAAATCATTTAGCACATTAACATGAAAGCCCTTACACATGTGGAAGGAAGAATCAAGAAAGCCATCAGAACAGCATAATATCAAGACATAGGCACTTGCCTGACGGTGCTACCGGTGGATCATCAACTAAATTAGTTGCGGGAATGGGAATATCCTCCAGTCCACCAGAAATGTCCTCACATACCAACCTATATACAGAAAAAGTAAGAGTTTGCCCTATTTAAATTCAATTCAGATAATTAATCAGTTTTATTCTATTTACCCTCGTATTTCAGAAATGGAGTTGGGAATACAGCCTCGAGTAAAATGTACCTGCATATGACAGAAGCAAATTAATATGACAAGTTGAAATTTGATCAGTTGAACAACATAACCAATGAAATCCCACAAGTAGGTCTACAAAAGGTAGAGTGTACACCCTACCTCTACCTCGTAGAGGGAGAGAGGCTATTTACGAAAGACCCTCGGCTCAAGACAGTATGAAAAAGGACATACAACAGTAAAGAAGACATAGCAAATAACACAGAAATCATTACATAGCTTTCAAGGAAAAGAAACAATAGCAATAGAAAAATATTGCAATAACTAACACACACAATAAAAAAAGTAGTAAAAGAAAACGAGGGACAAGCAACTACGGGAATATGGTTGATAATATTGCGATGAAAGGAGAAACAACTATGGTACGACTAACAAACTACCACCAAGCCTAACCTGTACGAAAGTGAACCACCGCTCCACAATTGTCTAACTTTATACGCTAATTTGCAACCTTCATGTCTTCATACCTACGGTCATGTCCTCAATAAGCTGAACATATGCCATGTCCTATCTAATCATAACCCGCAATAATTATTCAGTCTACCTCTACCTCTCCTTAAGTCCACCACTATCAAACTCTCACACCTTCTTGTCCATCGACCTCGCTTGCTACATCTAGTCCACTACGTAGGTAACTCCACTTTATCTAGAATATCTTCATTCTTAATCTTATCTTTCATAGTATGGCCCACAAATCCTCGTCAACATCCTCATTTCCACTCTCTTCTTTACTTGAAAGTTCTTAATTGGTCAACACTTCGTCCCATACAATATAGTCAGCTTAGCCATCACTATGTAGTACTAGAACTTAATTTTAAGTTTGTGGTATATTCTTGTCGCACAGAATTCCAAAGGCATCGAACCTCCATTTCATCCACCCCACTCCTATATGTTGTGTGACATCATCACCGATTTTCTCATTTCCTTATATCTACCCAAGATACATGAAACCTCCTCCCTTGGGGTTGGTTTATGTATTCCACACCAACCTCATTTGTTGCATCATTAAACTTGCACTCCAAGTACTGAGCTTTGGTCCTACTCAAACTGAACCTTTAAGACTCCAATGTTTGACTTCAAACATATAGCCTAGTTTTAACTCTTGTTGTGAGTCTCGTCAATTAATACTATGTCAAGTGACTAAGGCTGCACGAAAAAATAAAATAAAGCATCATTTAGTTGCAAGAATTTATAGAGCTAAGGCAATTGAACTACAGAATTACCATAGTTGCAGCTAGCTCACTAACTAAAGTAGAGATGATGTTTCAAAGAAGATAAGGGAGAAGTTTACTAAAAAATGAATGAGTAGAGCTTAACGAAGTGAGGAGATGAGTACATTACCACTAATATGTAGTGCTACATTAGCACTTAGCTCAAATAGATGGCAAATGCTAGTAAAGTATCATGGGGAAAAATTATACACGGTGGCGAGCGTATATGTTGATACTAAGATAATAAATGCTACAAGAGATATAGGGTGTTGTTGACAACATGTGTGTCTTATGTACTCCTTTATGTGGCATGACTAATTTGAGCATCATTCTAAGCTAGTATAATGCTATACGCATCAATTGTTGGGCTGTGCATTTCATTATATATGTTGTTGGGTGCATTTGGAACATGCATTAAACTTGGATAGTTAAGATTACTACATTTGTGCATATCTTTATATGTTGTAGTCATTCATACTTATTTGTGTTTTTTCTACACTTCATTATTGTTTCTTTCAAATATATAATTACACAAGTTAAAAATAAGTGATTCTTGATAATGCTTTATCGTTACTTCGTAACAAACGATCGAAGTACGCATTGATTTTATACACAACCTATAATGACTACACCGATGTGTGCAGGCATGAGTTTGAGTTGTTGCATAGTTCATCAAAGAGCTTTAAAGACCAGTATAGCTGTCATATAGTTCATCTTAGTGACATTTATCTCTATTTGTACTCCAAATGAATCTTGTAATTCCTATACTGTTTGATTGTTCATGTAAATATCTGATCACCAAGTAATTGAATGTAATTGGACAGTGTGTAATTACACCCTTATTCATTTCCTTCGTATTCTCAACCTTTACTTCGCTAGCATTTGGCCATAGAAATTCAAATATTTATTTTTGGCAAATATTATTTAAGTGAAAATTTGGGTGAAATTTCACCATGTGTTTGGCCATAGTAATTGGGAAACATATTTGACTCTTTTAGAAAAATGTGATTTATACCTATAAGTTTTAAAAACTATCAAAACTATCCATAAGTTTGTATTAGTAGTCAATGGATCTTCATTGCAACAAATAACAAGTAGTGTCCATGACACTGGAGCAATGTGGAAGTTTGAAGTGAGTGCAACAAGCATCATTCCATACATCGTGAAGTAGACAAAGCACATGACTTTGTTATCCTGGACCAATTGTTCATCATTTTCATCAACAACCATATCATCACTTTCATATTTACTGAATATTTCATCACCACTTTAGTGTTCACGTAAAAAATTATGTAATTCAACGCAAATACTACTATAGATGGTGTTTTTGTAAAAGATAAAAGTTTGGTGTAAAATTTTAATTTTTAAAAGATTCCAAATAATGAGATTTGGCCCAAATACTAGAAAAAACTAGTATTTGGGAATTTGGGAAATTTGCTAAAAAAAATTGTCAAATAAAGACAAATTGTATGGACAAACACTATTTACCAAATTTTCCCCCAAATATTACTTGGGAAATCTATGGCCAAACGAGCCCTTCAGGTGATTCCATGCAATTTTTCATATTATCTAAAAAAATCAATTAGTATATTTTTGTTAGTATTCTAATTTTTAAATTAAAGTAGAATTCATTGTTGAATAAAATTATGTACTTACGTTTTTCTTTTCTTTTAAACCATATTTATGTATGTTATGTTGAAATTTGACATAAGAGTATTATGTAAAATTATTTGTTTTGAATTTAGAACTTATGATATATTTTCAATTTCATTTGTTTTAGACTCGATATTTTACATTGCAAGCTATTTTTTTAAGTCAAACTTGATAGATTATCTTTTTGTCAAATGTTTGATAATTTTATTACATTATATTTATAATATTAATCTTTTTGTCATACATGCATTTCATGATGTTCATAGAAATTTTGCACTTTTAGTCTGTGATTAATTGAATTAAAAGATACAAAATTGTGAAATATAAATCAATTATTTTTATAAAAATATTAGTTAAGAACATATGTTTATTAATTGATTCTTGATGCCTAATCCCCCTTATTTCATGTTGAGGGTTACGACTTCCCATTTCACCATATTATAGCCTTTGTTCTCCCAGTTCCCATTCCAAAGAGAAGTCCTTCTGAGCTGGTTGATTTTCCTTACTATTCATTTTGGCATAGGAAACAGACTCATTATATATGGTGGCAGGGCATCTAGCACAGATTTCACTAGAACCAACCTTCCTCCCAAAGAAAGATACTGGCTCTTCAACCTAGCCAACCTTTTGTCACATCTCTCCAACACTTCACTAATACTTCCAACTCCTTATTTTTTGCCCCCAATAGCATTCCTAGATACTTTGTGGGCGAAGATCCAATTTGACATCCCAAGTTATTAGCTTGCAACTCCATGTTGCCTACTAAGCTGATTGGGTATATAAAGCTCTTTTGCCAGTTAACATGCAGGCCTAAAGTAGCTACAACGATGGTAAAGATTGCCCGAATATATATGATCTGAAGAACATCATCTTCACAAAATATTAGGGAATCACTTGCATATAGCAAGTGAGTGACTACCAACTCATCATCTTTATTCCCTTGTATCCGTGCCTTGAACCCCATTAACCAACCACTATATTGGCCTTTCAGAACATATGATTGAGTCCTTCCATAGCTAGAAGGAAAAGGAAGGGTGAAAGAGGGTCAATTGGAAATTCTTGCTAAACATTTTAAGTGACATTCTAATTGGAAATTCATATGCCTTTACAATGTCTAGTTTGCAAAGAAAACCTAAGGCTTTTTGTTTTGTCTGAGAATCCAACAACTCAATTGCCAAAAGGTGAAGACTATGATTTGTCTGCTATGAGAAAGGCCATTTGATAAACATCCACTAATTTCCCCATAACAATTTTCAGCTTCTTAGTGATAATCTTGGAGATTATCTTATAAACCCCTCCAATCAAACTTATGGGCCTGAAGTCCTTTAATTCTTCCGCTCCTGCTTTTTTGGGATTAAAGCAATGAATGTGGTATTAAAGGATTTTTTCGAAAACTTCTTTCTGGTGGAAATTTTGAATTGTCGACATCAGGTTTTTCTTTAATGTTCCCCAACAAGCTTCCATCTGGTCCGAGGCTTTGTCCCCATCACATAGTTTAAGGCCGCACAAGACCTCAGTTTTTGAGAAAGGTCTGAGGAGCCACTCTTGTTCCTAAGGTTATTGTTGGACAATCCAAGAGTTGGAAGGTGGGTCTCCAATTTTCAAATTCCGAGTACAGTTTCTTGTAAAACTCTATCGTAGTTGATTTCATATCTTCAAATTTGCCTATCTCTTCCCCTCTGACAATCAATTTGTCAATTGTGTTATACCTTCTATGTGTGTTGTTGTCATTCTTTGGAAAAACTTGGTGTTATTATCCCTTGCTTCAACCACAAGATTCTAGATTTGTCTCCACCTAGACTCTTCATTCTTGGCCAATTTTCTACAATTCCACTATTCTAGTTGCCCTAACCATCATTTCATCTTCAGTTAATTAATTCTCTGCTTTCCTGAGCTAGATCAATCTGTCAGTTTTTCTAACAACTACAAACTTATTCCACCAACTATGTATCATCTCATTGAAACCTTCAACAACCAACTTTGAACTTGAATTTTGATTTCTTCTTTTCCCAGTTACCACGCTCTAGCATCACAAGTCAGTGATCAAAAGTTATTCTAGGAAACATTTTTTGGTTTATTTTTTTGGAAATTTTCTTCCCAATCCATGGTAAAAAGGAACCTATGGAGCTTGCACTCGGGTGGTTAATACCTCTAAACCAAGTAAATTTCCCTCCAATTAAGTGAGTATCATGTAATTCCATGTCCTCTATCCAATTAGAGAAATCGAACATAACATTGGTAATTCTGTTGCATCCTCGTCCCTCTTCCATTTTTTTGTTGGTGTTAAAGTCTCCACTAGTAGCCTATGGAACTTCACAGAGCTACCAATTCCTCCCACTAGAGAAGTTTCTAATCCCTAGTATGAGGTGCATAAACCACAGTGAAAAACCAAGTAAAAGAGTTCTAGATGGATTTGAACTCATAGGTGACAGAGTACTGACCCACTTCTATCAGGCTTTCATCCCATACTCTACTATCCCACATTATAAGTACCCCCCCCCCCCCAAAACTACTTTCAACTTCCACATACTTGCATCTCATCCATCTACAGGACCACAATTGTTTGGCAATTTCCTCAATATTTTTATTCACCTTTCTTTCTTGAAGACGATAAATATCAACCTTCCACTTCTGAAAAAAGATTGTTAATCAGGATTCTAGTTTTCTTGTTGTTGAGCCTCCTTACATTCCAAGTAATTATTTTTAAAGATTGTTTATCAGGATTCTAGTATTCTTGTTATTGAGCCCCCTTACTTTCCAAGTAATTATTTTTACTTTCATTTGCAAGCTAAGCTTAAATTCCACCCCATGTTCCTAACTCCCTTCATTAATACTAGACTTCAAATTTTTTAACTAATTCTTCCCAATTCCTTTGCTCTTAGGCGTTCCACTGTTCTTCTCCAGCCCCTTTTTGTCCGATTCAGATTTTCTCTCATCAATTTTCATGAGCAACGCTAAAGTTTCTTTTTCGAAACATTCAAAAGCCATCCCATACGTGTTACTTAACTCGAGGATATGTGAATTGACCCAGTTCGATGCTTCTGTCTTTGTCTCAATCTTTGCTTGGAAATTAGGAGCTTGAGTGTTCACTGGTTCCGCTTCAAAGATTTGTTGCATTTACAGGTTCGAGTTTGTGTGATTCGACTTGCAAATGCTATATTCAAGATCCTTCCCCTTTGCGTATGTGGTATAAGCGGTCACCTTAATGTGAACAGTAATAGCCCTAGATTGCTTGAATACATTCTCTTCCACCGAGCCTTTAGTCGACTTCTCCAATAACCTTGTGGCCTTAGAATATTCTGTGTTGCTCTAAAAAAATTAACAACCAACTCTTTTAACTTGTTTAGACTTACTCCCATTGTCCCTTGCCCCTTACGTGAATTTCCACTTAAGTCTATAGCCCACGTTTTTACCCTTTGGGTATGACCTAGATACTTGTTGGATAATAGCTTCCCCCCGTTATTCTCTTCGATAATAGCCCACAACTATATGGAGAAATTGATGCCAATGTTTTGGATGGACACCTCTTTTGGGATTTTTGTTCCATCTCCTTTTAACTCTAATCTTTGCCCATTTGAGGTGATTTCATAACTCGGTCACTTCCTAAGTTTCGATCCAACCTCCACAGCAATCTTCAATAGCTTTAAAGGCTTTTTGTCACGTTCCGAGGTTAACCCCTTGGCTAAACACGGGACCTAGGATTACGAGTGACCCCAAGCTAACCCTGACCTGTATCTGCTAACCTGGTCCATGCACTAGAATAAGATTGTGGGAGCTACTAATAACCAACATCACATGAGCTAAACGTGGAGTCTGATGTATATGTCCCATCGAGAGGACCCAATATACCTTGCCAAGGATATAGAGGTATGACTGGCGTAATCACTAAATATGATGCCCACAGAGGGGACTTAACCTACGGGGGCACGTAGTTCTGGACTATGAGGGTGACTTACCTCGGTATTAAGCCTACTCCCAACAGAATGTATAACATACAACATAACTGAAATAAACTTGATAGCTCGAGATTCTGACATGCTAACTGAAAATGCAACATTAAGTACTAATACTGAAACATTTGAAAACTGATGCATGTATATCTGTATAAAATGACCTAGCAAGTGTAATTCATGAACTAAATAAACCTACACAACTAGGGTTCTGAATTTCATGCGAGAATTAAGCAACATAGTTACGAAAACTTAATATATTGATTAGGATTACTCTAACAGTTAAATCACAGCAATAATCTGAAGTTCTAGAAACCCAAAGTCTAAATAATCTGAAGGTAAACAAGAATCTGATCGAATTCTAGGGACCTAACGGGTGAAAGGAACCCACTACCTAGTGACGAATTCACGGAGAAATCTTTTGATTTTGGGGCTAGAACTAAGGGAAACTTGTTGCGTTCTTGGAGAGGGTTTGGTCAATGCTTTCTCTCTTCTATTGCTGGGTTTAATCGATTTTTGGGAGAATCAATTGTTTAGGTTAAGGTCTGATTAAGTAACTAGGATTAAATTGACTGAAACGACGTAGTTTAGGGGTTAAACGATGTAGTTTAGGTGTCCAACGCATACGGGAAAAGACCAATGACCCCTAACTTAAAAGTTGTCGGGGCCAAGACGGACCTGACCGACGAACCACGGATGGACCTACGATCCGTCCTGGTCAACCATCGTTCGACTTCAGAGGATGGCTTTTGAGGGGTCTAACCCACAAACCGTGGTCTGACCTACGGTTCGTAGGTGGCCTTCGTTGGTGGCGCCTGCAACTTCTGCAATTCTGCATTTTGGTTTTCTAGATTACGGGGTGTTGCACTTTCTGTGACCAGAAGTGTAAAGGTAAATCCACTATCCTTACCAAGGTCAAACTGTTACTGTTATACTTTTTTAGGATTACCCTTGTCGTGCTCCACCATTTTAATCGGAGTATCACTTTGTTCCAGATCCAGTCCCCTGAGATCACTTGCTCCGCCGTTGTCCTACCTGCGAATTCGAACAAGAAATTACCATTCCCCATCTCATAGATGTTCAATCCATGGGATTGTTTCCATGTTATATTGGCCCACCTCCTGATTTCATTCAGTGAAGGTGCATCTTTTCCAACACTTCAAAGTTACCCACCAGACTTCTATGCAACACTTCACTTTATGTACAAGAACTGCCATCAATGCAAATAGGTCCCCCCCCCCCTCTCCCTTCATTAGTGTTGGTTAGGTATTTACCGCACCTCCTTCTTTCTTCCTCCATTTAATACTCTTCAGATTCTCTGCATATGGGAAGTTGTTTTCAACTAGACTGTACTTCATTCTATTTTCTTCCATCTTTTGAGAGAGAATGAAACTCCTTGCTTTGTCCGCTATGATATCCCAACCAGAGTTGAAGGTCAGTTGTGGGATGATGATAACCGATCTCCTATTGCCCCTGACATTTATCAAGCTGATATATCTACCATAATTGTTGAAATTTCTCACACAAAAAATTTCTGCAAATGGCTCTGTTCTTTTCCATCTTCTAACTACTTTTCCTTTTCCTTTTGATGCCTATGGAAGAACTTGGACAATCTAGCCCATCGATTTCTTGCTAAAAGATGTTCTTGTGATTGCTTTGCTACTCCTTTTTATCCATTCATACCAATCCCCTGTCGTTCCTATGATTCTCTCGATGTCGAAGGACTTAAAACCTAACGCGAAGTAAATACAGTCTTCCATAATGACGAAAAGAGGGTTTTGAGGGAGAAAGAAAGTAGATGTTAATGGTGGTTACAGTGATCAGAAGGACCACCGAGGTGAAAAAGAAGGTTTTTTGGAAAGGTTAAAGACATGCCTCGACAATCATGCCTGAGAGCAATTTCACAAGTAGGGTATTTATGTTATTCATTGTTTTGTAGTCTCCCAAACTCCAAGAAAGAAAATCTAAGACTTAGTATTCGAGCACAGGAACAAAAATTCATATTAAACCATAAAATACCACTGCAAAAGAAGTCAAGTTAAATAGGAAAGAAACCTGGTTGGTGGTCAACACAGGTTGTCCTTCAATACGCTTTAATCGAAACTTATAGACGGTGAATCCAGAAATACCCTTCTCCGCCCAGTAATTTACAACCTGCAAAAGAAAACTAAACTACTGTAATGCATGACTGCATCAATGCTTTAACATTTGCACAACACCCAAAATCTACACCACCACAATTTAAAGAAAGTAAAAATATAGAATTGCACAAACAACAGAAGGTTGAAAAGTGACATCACTGACAATTCTTTTACTTCTTTTCATCACTTTTCCTTTTCAAATAGATGTCCATATAGCCCATTTAGAGAAATATCTGATATATTAGTCAGGACTACATAATCAAACATGTTATAGTCAGAATCCACATCTGACCTGACTAAATGGCCCAATATCATGAGATTAAGCATATAAACCACTCAAAATCCTAAATCACCCTATATAACCAACACCAACACATCCATATGTTGACTGAATGTTGCTTCCAATTTCTCTTCAATCTTTGGTTCCTGCTAGCAACAGCAGTTTAAGTACGTACTATTACTATCTCTTAAATGATCCATTTAAGCCAGCCCAATAAATAGAACAAAGATGGGAAGCTGAATGACAAACTACGTATCAACAGATAGAAATATGACTCAACTTTAACAAACACAGTCGGCATTTACATATTTCATAAAGAATTTATTTTGGGATTCAAAAATGAAGAAAAACGTATTGATTACCTTATACAAGCCATCATAGGTATAAACCTTTCCAACATAACTATTCACACACCGATGTCCACGTGTAACCCTTACAGGCACAGATTGCTCCATACAGTTCTGCAAACAGAGAGCAAGTAATGTAGATTCAACAACTTGACCACTCTTAAGGAATAAGGACTTGAGAAAACTAATGAGCACAACTATATGTGCAAAACTAAACGCCATTAGTTGTGAAGCTTTTCAGCAGAAAGAAATATAGGAAAGTGCCAAGAAAATATCAATCAAGTCCTTAAAAGTAGGGGATGGCATAAAAAAAGATAGACGAAGCCAAATAAGTGGGTGTTTGGCCATGAAAACCAAAAAAATCACTTTAGTTGGAATTTTTGAAGTTGAAGATGTGTTTGGCCATACTTTTTGCAAAGAATATTTAGAATTTGAAATTACTTTTTCTAAATATGATTTATACCCCCAATTTATTACAAAGTAGAAAAATCACTCAACTTGACTAATTCACCAGAAACACAAAACCAAATTTGCTCTAAGACCAAATTCTCATATACGAGCTATTACATACTATTGCAAATGTGTTTTCACTTTATTTGAAACTAGTAAAATTATCCGCGCTTCAAACGAGAATTTAATATCACAGAATTTATAAAATAATACTTAAAATCTATCAGTCGTAAAACTAAAACACTATATTATCTTACAAACAAGATTACGTAGTAACAAACATTAATAATGTAAAGGAAAATGAAAATTATTACACCTTATCGTTTAGCATTAATAACATAAGCATAAATTATTAACGGTAAAAATACATACCAGGATCTGTAACATAAGCAATAATGTTAGTGAGTTACTCAACATGAACAAAGTACACAAATATTTAATTGTAAAGAAAAAGAAGAAGAAGTTCAGAATTTTCGTTGTTTTAAAATGAGAGGAAATCCTTCTATTTATAGACAACAAAGGGTAGTGTGAACAAATCTTTATTGCGTCTTATCGGAAAGGTTCCAATTATTTGAAAGGGTTGCAACCCTTTAGAAAGGTCACAACCTTTAATAAAAGTCACAATTTTTCATAAAAGTCATAACTCTTCATTAAAATCGCAATTTTTCATAAAAATCATAACTTTTCATAAAAGTCGCAACTCTTCATTAAAGTCGCAACTTTTCATTAAAGTAACAACTTTTCAAGCAAGGGGAAGGCTAGTTTTGCAAATAAATAAATTAAAAAAAAATTTTGGTTTGTAGTGGCGCCACGTAGGCGGGACTAAGGTTCTCTTTTTTATATATATTAAATCCTTGGGCGTTAATTACTTTAAAAACAAAAAACAAAAAAACAAAAAACATTAGAAGGACAAAAAGCTTTGTCCAAGTTAGATCATATACATACCAAACAAAAAATAATCAATACAACTTTAAGGAGACAACAAAACAGCGAAAAAAACATACATTAAAGGGAGTAAACGATGAGATATCCAATGATGATAAAAATCGCTCTAACCAGAAAAGATCCTATATTTTGAAATAACATGCCTCAAAAAAATTGACTAACACTTCAATCAACTTTCAATTCTTAAAGTACTTATAATATCTACTGACAAAATTTAGTAAAAATAGATAACATAAGAATCAAAAAATATGGGCATGCAAAGTTATTAACTCTCAGAGGATTTTCTAAATAACACAAAATTGCATCCTTGTATATGAAGGAATGACATTGTTGATGAAGAAATTAGAGATTTGTAAGGGCTTTTTTATTGTACCTTCAACAATTTCGGTAAAGAAAACTTACTTGAATACTCAATTAACGTTTGTTATTTAATATGTACTAACAAATACTTATGACAATAACTTTGCATAAACATAAACAACAAAGTTTAAAACATGTACTCAAAAACAATAATTAATAATATAAGCATAAATTAATGATTGTAAAAAGTATACTAGGATCTTCAACAATATAATGAAACATAATGGAAAAAATCGAGCCCATTGAATGCACAATGTCCCCTTAAACAAATTATTCCTCTCTAGTACCCGATGTTTAAAGGAATAGATCCTCCCTTGATAGGACGATTCTATTCACCAGTGTATTGATACAAAAATAATGGTGTCACTGAGCCATTCAATAGGAGCAAAGTACACAAATATTTAATTGTCCAGAAGAAGAAGAAGTTCAAAATTTTCATTGTTTTAAAATGAGATAAAAGTCCTCTATTTATAGACAACAAAGGGTAGTGAGAACAAAAGATTATTAAGTCTTATCGAAAAGGTCAAAACTCTTTCGTAAAGTTACAACCCTTCGGAAGATCACAACCTTTCATAAAAGTCGCAACTTTTCATAAAAGTAGCAACTCTTCATAAGTTGCAACTCTTCATAAAAGTCGCAACTTTTCATGAAAAGGGAAGGCTAGTTTTGGAATTAAAATAAATTAAAAGGGAACCCTGAATTGTGGTGGCGCCACGTAGGCGGGCCTAGGGTTTTCTTTTATATATTTATATGATATGATTTTTTAAGTTGGAGTAGAATTTGGTTATAATTTTTGCAAATACTATTTGTTTGTTTGAGTGTACTTTTCCTATAAAAAAACATGAAATATGATTTAAATATGAAATATAATTTAAATGGGGTTATTATTATTAAAGTAAAAAATTTAGGCTACAATTTGACAAAGAAAAATACAGTAAAATTGAAAAAAGTGAAAGTGAAAAAAGTGTAATCAAGGTTTTGGGTGTTTTCCAAATACAACTTCAAGTTGTATTTGGAATTTTCATGACCAAACGCTGTTTTTTGAATGAAGTGAAATAATTCTCTGGTAAAAGTGAAAATTTATCATGGCCAAACAGGTATCAATTTTGCTTTTGAAAAGTTTGGTCTTCAGTACAGTTTTTGGTTATGAAGTCTTAATATATAGGTATATCGGTTCAACCGAAATACCGAACTATTATAATTATAGTTGTTGTATATTGAGTTTTTAGACCAAAGGGCTTTTTAGTTGCTGTATCTTAGTTAAGATGCAAATGTCTGTAGCTCTCGTATTCAAAAAGTTGATGCAAATTAGAAGTTAAGCCAACTTTTAGATAGAAAATAGACCAGTTTTTATCATACCAAAGAATTGAACCCATACCGAACAATATAAACCAAACCTAACTAACTTTGGATTGGTATTTGATATATACCATTGAAAAACTGAATATCAAAGTACTGAATGCCCACCCCTACTAAAAATATGTAACTTTATCCGCAAAGCACCACAGCAGGAACACTATGAACAGATAGAACAATAAGTGTTACTATATAAATCACTTCAACAAAGCACCAATTTGACCAATTGATCATTATCATATTTTAATCACACCTCGAAGTCAATACTTTTGCCAACTCAACGTGGAAAAGAAAAACCAAATTGAGTTGCTTATCAAAAAATATCAGAACAAGATCACCAAAATCTCACCGGGAAAGTTGCTGCTGAAAAAACATTTCCATGCTCTGTATTTTATCTTTGGCTTATTTGTTATCCTTGACATTAATTCAAAAACAATATACTTCCCTAATTCGAATTTATGCTTTCTTTCTCAGTGAAACAACCCAACCAAAAATCTCATCAAATACATAATTTAGAATTGAGCATCTTTCTCACTGCTTATTTAGGTAAATATCACTTTTCCACCCATCCCCACTATTCTTCTTTGTTAGACAAACAAATTGAAAGCAAAGGAAACGCATTAATCCTGTTCGACAAACAAAAAGGTAGAAGCACATCAAGCGGTTGATAATTGACCTATTAAAAGAAAGTTATACTAATAGATTTAATAACAGAACTGTGTCTATCAGAGTGACATTTCCTACTTCCCCTACTAAACACATGCAAGGACTCACACAGTGTAGGAAGACTCAGTTCACCTGAGAACGACATGCCCCTTTCTCTATAAGTCTCCCTTTGTCCCGTGGGTTCACAAGATTTTTATGCTTGAGAAAGCACAAAGAAGAGAGGATAAATGAGTCTTTCTTTTAATGCTCATCCATAAGAATTACTGCCTTTTCCGCGGTTTTAAAGAACAGGTATTTGTCTTATAGCACAGATTAAGATGTTAAATCTAACTTGTATAAACATAGTAGAGGAAAAAATTAAAGTAATGGTTGTTAGCAAAATCAGTTAGATAAAGAAACAACACATCTAGGTTTATAATTTGGATAGTATTATGTATTTGCATTCTTGAGAGTTGTGAAATTTCTATAAATGGAACTGTATCAAACATTTGGAGAATCCCAAATAAAAACATAGTCTCATAAACTGGGACAAAGGGAGTGTTAGCTAATCTATCACACATTGAAAACAGAAAATAATATATTAAAAAAAATAAGAGGTGTTGATAAAAATAAAATGTAGTTGCAAAGAAAGAAGAAAAAAGCAAACCTTAAGCCCTAAATTACCCCGTTCCATGACTTGATCCTTTATTTGGCGCTTGTTACCAAGAAGATCATTTCCACCTTGACCAGTATAGACCACTTCTTCATAATTGTCCTGGTCGTCTTCATACTGTCCCGATACGACAATTGATACCGCAAGGGGCAAACTATAGCCTTTGTACTCCTAATGATGTGAAGGGATCATATATATTAAGTTAACAAAAACGAAAAGGAGAGAAAGAAAAATGTAGAAAACATTTGGGAAAATATAGTGTAATAGGGTAGAGAAGACATGTATAAGCCTCCAGACAAAAGAACTGCCTTCAGCAACTCATGAGTGTACATTAACAACAAAAGCAATACCCATAGATACTTCACACATGAGGGTCAATAAGAGTTCAGTATCATTTTATTATCATCAAATACAGACAATGAACTGAATTTCCTGTAATAACTTAAGTCACGAGCAATCAAAAATAATCCAATGCACCAAAAGAAAACCTTTCACATCGAAGGGCTATACGAGTAAATAGTTAATTACTTCATTTTATCATTTTTCCACAATTGATTCTCGTTGAAACTTAAGAACCATATCTGTAGGGAATAGTTCAATGCACTTCACTATGACTGTTCAAAGTAAAGACTAGGAAAATGAACAGCAAAATGTCTAATGAAAAGATTAAGATTTCTAGATGTCTTTACTGTAACAATAAACTAGGCCGTAATGGAATGTGCACATGAAGGATCAAAGTTTCCCGAACAACAAACCAGATAATATGCATCCTTCATGATACAACTTATTTTCTTCCATTGAGGCACAAGTATCATCCTTTGAAAATGTCTGTTTCTAGATAACGCCCATAAACGTCAAAAGTAAAAATGGTATTCTCTTGATATTTGAAGGAAATGAGTTAGAAAAATAACAAGCAAAACATCATTCACTATTCTAGGTTGAGCAAGGAAGAATTCGTAATTCAAGATTGAAATTCTTTTAGCTAGTCAACTGTTACTCAAACTAAAATGCCAATGATATACCCCTTTTTTCCCTGCAGATTGGCCAACACAATCAATGCCGTTTAGCCAATGGTTATGGAATCCCACAACGACCATCTCAGCACGCGAAAAGAACTGATGACCAACATCAATGCCTGCCACAAGAAACTCAAAACTAAAACTCTCTAACAGATACAGCCACCCAAAACATATTTTAACTGCAGAACATACCATTAAACCATATAGATTGACTCGATTTTTCAAATGTAAAGGACAAGAACAAACGCTAATGTCGTACAGGCTTACTAGAAGTTAATTGACACATAAGTTAAAGATCTAATCTCTAGATGTGTTCTATTAGAAACTTGTTGGTCCACCATCATCAAAGTTTTCATCTTCTAGAGCCAAAGTATGCCATATATGTATACATTTGGTCAAAATGCAAACGTTTATTTTGTTTGAAAATCAGATAGTTAATCAGTTTCCATTACATTTCATGCAAAAGAAAAAGGCTATATGCTGCGTAAAAAAATCTTAAAATCACATTATCAAACAAAATTCCCTCTTCGTATTCACTGGACAGGTTTGACTCAAACGCGAGAAATTATAATTGTTTAATACATGTAGAGATAACATGTTGGAACCATGAAATCTGAGAGAGAGATGGAGAGAACTTTTTTTTTATTTTCCTTTTGATATGGTAAACTTCATGACTTCAAACACTTAAGCCAAGAACGTAATATAGTAGTAATTACAAATACATGTGTAAACAAAATACATAGAAGATGACGGTGACATATTTACTAAGTCAACATCTATCTTGATTTTCAACAATCTCCCTTAAACTCAAGTTGTTCAAATTCGAGGTAACAAAGTATTTTGAGCTATCAAATAAAAAATAAAATCAGTTTACTGCAAAAAGGTTAACAGATTGACACATGATGACTATAGATAGAAAAATATTTACTCAATAAAAATACACACAATAGTGTGGTTGCTGTCGGACCAGTGACATGTCAGTGGACATTTATGAGGCACTGACAAATTGCTAATTTGAGCAGTGGGTGTGTAGCTGAACAGTAACATGATGCTAAATAGAAAGTAGATTGCTGTTGTATACAACTAATACCAACTAGTTAATGGATAATGTGTCATTAAACAGCCAAATGCACTGACGTGACACTAACTGACCATAGCATGTGTGTGCCGAACAACGGCTGTTTACTGACCAGACAGACTAAAAAAGTGGTCAAACAAGATGAAAAACAGGGTTGCATCCATGAAAGTTGAAAAAGGGGAACGAGACATTATCACCATGATAATCACTGAAAATAAACACAGTTACATCGGCTTACAGGCTTAGTTACCAAGAAAAAACAAAGTTGCCATTAGAATAAGTGCCAAAAAATATTATTGATGATCCAATTCAAAAACACAATAATGATGCAGCAGAAATAATCACCAAAAAACAAAAGAATTGGGAAAACTATGAGAAGAAGAAAAAATATTAAGCAAAAGGGCAATCATTGTTAGACAAAGCTACTTAAGTCTCAACTGATATCATAGAGCCTTTTAATACATGTGAAAATCCAAGTGAGAGAAGGGGAAACTGAGAGAACTAATTATCTTCTTTAGGTTGCATTGATAAGAGTACAAGAGGTGCACATATCTTTTCTATACGGGGTAAATGTAACTAAACTTTTTCCAAGAAAAAGGTCAGCAATTGAAATTCCAATCCACTTAGCTTATAGAAGCAAGAAGTGGTTTTCCTAAGAAAAGCAAATGGAGGTTTATATAATTCACAGTCATACACAAATACCCATTATTTGATAAATCAATCATATCACGAGACATATAACAAGAGTAGACAATCAACCTGGAAGGGAGCCAATTCTCTCACGATTCAAAACCTCCTTTTCTGATATCATCTGCAAGTTTTTCTCTTTAAGAATCAATAGTACGAAAGTAGACTTACTCCAAAAGACTCAAATTTTGACAAACATGTGAAGCAAATAGAATACAAGTTCTTGCACAATAATTAAATCACTTCAATACTACCAACAAACAAAAGATGATTGGTAACACTAGAGATAAGTGATGGAAGCTGTACCAATACTTCCATAGACTCAATCGTGGTTTACAATTGTAGCTTTTATACATGTTTGGTTCTTTTTATTTCCTTTTTAGAATAAAGTAGTTCAAGTCATTGATCTTAATAAAAAAGAAACATCCTTTATCCAACTGTTTGTTCCAATTCAAAATGATAGACAAGGTTCAGTTTTACCATTATTCTCATTACTTTTCTACTCTTCCTAGACAAATTTACCCTAAGACCACTACAAAAGCATACATGGGTACTAAATATCTTCATTTCTTTAACAAAAATCACGGTCAAACAAATTTAAAGATAGGCTAATAATACCGATCAATAAAAAAGATAAGCTAATATTATATCTCTTGCATTAGAATATTTTTAAAAAATTGAGCATGAGAGAAATGAGTACTGACTGACGACTGCCGAGATCTATAATACTTATTACTAGTCATGAGGATAGGCATTATAAGTTTCAATATTGAAGAAAAGTTGAAGCTAATCCATGCAATTTTGGAGAATCATGTAGCATTTGCCAAACTCTCAAGTTTTTCATCATTTTAACTTGGTACACAATCAGACTGACATAAAATAAAGAAAAGGAGAACTAGGAATCATTCAATTATAAATGGCTGGGAAGACCAAATACTAGAGCATACAAAAGGCTCCATTATATGTCACTTAGATTACTGCAGAAGTTCAAGAGTCTTGAACAGACTCAATATAAATTTCGAGGCACTAGTTCAAACTTTAGCAGCATGAACAGTACACTTTCACACTTCAAAAGTTACATTCAATCAATTTAGTAACCATCAAACTGAACTTTGTAGTTTGAGTGATATATCTACTTGGATTCTTTTCCTAAATAAAAGTCACCCTATTGTATTTGATCTATCATGCTAATAAATCAGGAGGAGTGGCAGTCAATCTCAGGGGATTGTTCTGATAACGTAATTAAAAGAGACATAGTTTGGCCCTTTCTCCATCTACCAGTAGATACCAATAGTAGTGTAGATTACCAAATTTCCACGGAAAATGTCAGAGTTATTGATGAATCTATACATTATTTTGGTCTAGCTCTAGCACACAAGTACATGGATCTGGTAAAAAGCATTCAAGTTGGTATCACATGTTATAGGATTATTAACACAGCCAATGTGGACTTATGAAGAAACACATGCCTTAGAAATCGCCTTTAGATCAGGCCGCTTGGAACTACGTTTACCATCATCTTCGGCTTCCTGCACAAATGTGTTACCAACCTAAATACGTTAAGGGCTGCCAAGTTTTGCATAGCTTACATAAATCAAAATGAGCAATAAAAGGCCAAACCACTAAAACAAACTTGGGCGTAAGGAGAGAATAAAATGATACTGAAATTGGAAGCTGATATATGTTTCATGGTTCTAACAACCAAATGTACTTTTCTAGTTTAACTCATCACAGGCGGGAGAGGGCTGACCTTAGATTTTGAATTTTTCTTTGTTTTTTGATCTGCTTGGGCTCTTCCGCATCTTATCTCCTCTTCCTAACCACGGTCAACAAGAGAGAAAATCATTACTATCATATACACACATGACAGAGATATGCTTTAAAACTGAACCCTCTCTTGTCTTATAAAATGTCTGCTTGCGGAAATTATCGGGAAAAATGAAATGGGAAATTGAGGAAACCTGAACGAAATGGAGATAATGCTTGTTAAATCTCCGTATAGTTTCTGTCACCCTGGCATGCGAACTTTTCTCAGTCCCGTTCCCGCTAAGCTGGGGATTCAGAGAGGTTTCGGGAACAGGATGATCGGTACAGTCATTTGGCGCAGCAACATTGGTTATAGTGACGTCATCGTTATCAACAGTGGCAACTGTGACGTCATTATTAGGAGCTTGAGCTTGTGAGAGAGTAACAACCTTGCTCTTCTTATAAACCTTGGTTTTCTTCTCAAGAACTGAGTCGTCATTGGAGCGGCACCGTACTCTCTGACTCTCACGCTGAGCTTCCTGCTCACTCTTCAAATTTTTGATTCTCGCGCTGCAACGTCTCGGGACCATCGCATCGTTGACAGGATCGGAAAGCTCGGCAACGAATTGAACCACCATCTTTGAATGGAATAAGAAGCTCAACTTTCTTTTGAATTTGTAGGGTTTAAGTACGAGCTGGGAGAGACTGATACGTCAAAATTTAGGAAAGAGAGAAATGAGAGAGTGAAAGGCGAAATTAGCGAGGCGGGCTTCAAAAATCACTTTTTTTTTTGTTCTCGATAATCGTGAGACGCTTCAATTTCCCGCCCAACACGACTCTTTGTCTTTTCTTTTGCTGATGCAAATGCAAATTTGGGTAGCTCAAATCATTTTTGAGTTCATTATTTTATTATATAAACTGGCAACGAAAAATAATTTTCATATCATTTTTATGGCTCAATTATTTATAATATTCTTAACAAAAAAAAATATTTTTTTATTTATATATATTATATTTTATTAAAGCATACACCTTTTCATGTCGAAGGTTGTGACTTTTTTGATAAATTGTAATTTTTCTGATAATGCACGATATATATTTATACATACTATCATTTATATGTTATAAATAAAGGGTTTCTTTCATTTGGATCGTTTGGTAGAGTGTATAAGAATAATACAAAATATGGTGCATTAGTAGTGCTTGCATTAATAATGTCTGCATTAGTTATGCAAACATTATTTCTTATACATTGTTTGGTTTGATGTATTAAAAATAACAAATTTTGCATAATTTCTATTAAAAAATATATGTTTACAAAAATACCCTTCACGCTTTATTTATTTGTACACTTTATTTGCAACAAAGTTATTTGCTAAAACATCAAAAAAAATATTACTCCTATTTGCTAAAACATCATTAACTCTTCATTCTTCTTCTTTTTTTTTTCAAAAACAATATTAAATAGTTATACTATTGAGTAAAAAAAAAAATTGTATAAAAATGGCAAAGAAATTTTTTTGTCTACATGGAAAACAAAGCATTTAGGTTGTCATCAATACTAATAAAATACAGGAAAGTAATGCAATCAACTCAAGAAAAAGATAGTAATTTACTTGTTTACATCTAATTATTACTTGGCTATTAAGATAAATCAACTAAGATGAATTTATTTTTAAGCATGAATTAATGTACTACTAATTAAGAAAAGCATAACGGATGTGAAAAAAGAATAAGTTTTGCTTTTTTGAATTAATAAGTTGGGGTGAGGCAGTGAGCTGCTTAAAATTTGTTGTCACAATAATAAAATTTTTGATTAAATTATGTTGAAATTAGATTATTATTTTTTAAGATACTTAAAAGGCCATAAAGCCTATTAAGACACCAATAAATTAAAAGACACTAAAAAGCAAATCAACATAAAAACAAAAACTTATGACAACAAAGAAAATGAAAAGACTTTAAGGGTAGAGTTTTGTAATTATTTAATCTAATGCAAGTGTTAAAATATTATGTATTACTAATACCTAAAATTTTTGGTATTAATAATACACAATAGAGGAGAAAATGATCAAAATGATCTTTAATGTATAAGAGTTAAATTATGTTGATCCTCTGTATATATTATCTTATCTAAATAGTCCTTAATGTATATAAAATCACGATCATTTAAGTCATTAGCCCCAAATCTAACCAAAAAGATAAAAAAAAGTGTGTTGACTTTAACAGTGGGTCCCTTGGAAATGAGACCCTTCTTCCTCAATCTGCTCTTTCACCATCACCACAAGCGTGTCCTTTTCCTTAACATTTTTCTTTCACCATTTGAGGTCGGCTCCATATACACTACACCCATTTCTCATCTCCCTCTAAAAATTCTATTTACATACATAATAAGAAGAAGAAAATCCAGATTACCAAACAAATGGGAACTAAGTAAATTGGATAAAAGTCTCTATTTTCCCTCCGAGGAGATCGCCATAAATAAACTATTTTTAAGTTGTAACTAGATATTCTCTCTTATTAAAGTGATCTATAGGGGATATAGCTAGTTATCTTTCCGTTTTAACATTTTCAAAATTAGTAAGTTTTTCAAGCATTGTTTTTTCATTCTATTTTTAAAATAAAAGGGTAAAAATTGAACATAGAGATAGAAAATAAAAATCTTACAAATGTTTAATTAAAATTTAAAGAAACTTTTGTAAGTATGAGAAGATTTTTGGTAGTGGAAGTTTTAAAAGAAATGGCAACAGAAAGAAGAAAGAAGGAGGAGAAGGAATGGCGGAAAAAGATGATGGAGGAAGAAGGGTTCACCAAGTGTGGGACCCACTAAGTTTAACAATTATTTTATTTAATTTTTTTTTTGTTTTTAGGGCTATGATCAAAATGCTACTCTTTTAGTATACATTAAGGACTATTTAAATAAGATGAAATATATAAAGGACCAAGATAATTCAACCCCTATACATAAATGACTATTTTGATCATTTTCTCCACAATAAAGTGTATAACTAACAATTGCATTAGTTATACATGACATGAAAAAGTGTATCAAACAAAGTAGTGTTAATACACACATCTAATGCATGCATTATATTCCTAATACACTCTATCAAACGACCACATTGGTAAGTCTCCAACTAAAAGCAGCTTCTAACTTGAATGTTAAATTACTAATATATAATAATTCAACTAAAAAAATTCAATTAGTATGTCTTTTATATGTATATTTGTTTTTTATATTATATTAAAAGCATACACATTTTCACATTGAAGGATTGTGAATTTATCAAAGAATTGTGATTTTTTTAAAGGGTTATAGCTTTTTTGAATAATTGTGACAATATATGTTTATACCATTATCTTTTATTTGCTATAAATAGAGCAGTTCATTGAGTTTGATTTCTTGTTCTTTTTATCTTGATTTATTGTTACTATTTTTTTTTTAAATCTTCTCTATTTTTTTATTATTTTTTTTTTGCGCGGCTTCTCTTAATAAAAAAACTTCTTTAATCTAATTTTTTTTATTTTAAAAAATTGATAATTTATACTATTTAGCATTCGAGAACTAGTTATACTAAAAGACAGTGTAATTAGAAAAATAAAATAAGTTAGACTACTATATGTTGTATTATGTTACCCTGTGAAAAAATATTTAATTATCATTTTAAATATATTTCGAAAATAAATTTGGTATTAAATTTATAACATATTTTATTAAACAATGCAATTTTATCTCAATACTAAGATAAATTTATATCATCAATAAAAAAATGACATAAATATGTACCAAACTTTTGGTTTGATTGGCTTAAAAAAGTAGATTTTAAGTCAAAAATAAAAAGTCAAATTGAAATGATTTTTAAGTCAAAAAATAAAAAAACAAAGAGAGACCTATTTTTGTTTGACTTATTTTAAGTTACTTTAAACTTATTTTAAGTTGTTTTTTGACATTACCAAGCATTTTCTAACTTATTTTGAGTCATTCTTTTTACTTATTTTATGTTATTTTTTATATTTGTCAAACACTTCAAGTAAAAAACTGACTTAAAGGTAGGTTTGACCAACTTTTAAATCAGTCCAAAATATTTTAGTTCAAAACTATAATTTCAGAATAATGTGATAGAACTGTGAAAAGAAACGCGCATCCATCAAAAGTAATGTTAAAATGCTTATAAAGAAGTCTATTCATAAATTATCTTATTGATGTATTTGTTATACGGGAATTGTAATTATATAATACGTTATGTTGAGGATAAATAAATTAAAATACAATAACTGTTCGTTAGGAATTATTTATCACAGGGACATTTTATATGAGAATTTTTGGCTATTTTTTTTTTTAATACTATAGCCTAAATCTAAGATATATTTTTGTGTTATCCTAGTGGATAAATTTTTTTTGTGTGTTATTTAAAGAGTAACAAAATTTATCCTTCTATTAAAATCTATCAAGAAACTCAGGACACTAACACAAAAATATGCCAAATACGTGTCTTTTTTCTCTAAACTTTTTAATTTTTTTTTTTTGTGATTGTCTTCTACCTTCTGAAAAGCAAAGATTTTGAATTCGCTATCTCTTCAACTAAAACCAATCTAAGCTTCTCTAAAATATAATTCGTCGCTCAAACTTTTTTATATTCTTACCAACTTATAGAACCATGATTGTTGAAGAAAATGTGGTACATGTTGTTGCTTATGGCAAAATAAGATAGAAGCTCGTTAGATTTTCTCTTCTTCCTCGCTCATGTAGTGATTTGATTGATTAATAACTTAATGCATTTTACTTATATACTCCGCAACTTCACCATTTATATGAAATTCTTGCCTTCTAAGAATTATTAGAAATAATTAAACTTTGCAAAGTCAATATTAAAATGCCATTTACATATTTGGTAAAAGGTCTAAAAGATTTTCCAATTTTGTTTATTTTCTCATTCTAATATGGATAATCTCAATATTGTACTCATTTTCAATATATAAAGAAACACTAGGATGATATATAAGTTACAATAAAATGAAAGTAGGATTAAATTAGATTTCGTTCATTGTTGGGTATCTTAGCATTGAGATTGATAATTGTAGCTAGTGACATCAATGATAGATTCAACCATTTGGTGGATTCAAAATTTTTGCTTTACGGAGGTGAAAGGCGGTCAGTGAATTTAGTGTTGTGAGTCTCTTGATAAATTTTAATAAAAGTACGAATTTCGTCACTCTTCCAACAATATAATGATGTTTTTGTTATTTAGTATAATTCTATTATGTTAGAAGAATGAGTAAAAATTGGGGTATCAACATGTTTGTTTTTTGTCATTAAATTTCAAATTATGGGTATCTTTGTCATTTTGTTTTTTATCTTTTCAAAGAGTACTGCCCTAAACATTACATGGCTTTTACTTGTATTATCAACAATAAAGTATATCAGCAATACATGGTTTTATCTATATGCTCCCCTTCAATTCTACCTCAGCCAAGAACTCCACAGATATCCCAAAATCAAGGCACATCAAGATCGCCCAGCCATTTGGACTCCGAGGTCTGTTAAAAGTTTGCCTTTTGTTGAATATCTGGAACTTGAAAGTAATAACATTTTGTTTTTAGCTTCATTTTTGTTTGGTTGTTGCATTTCTATCTAGGGACCTCCTCAAAACTTAATGTCTCTGTATGATCTCCCTTCAACTTGGAGGAACCGTACAATTGCTTTTTGTTGGTGATACCAAATTTTGGTCTAATATTTTTTAAAGTTAATATTTTTAAATATCTTATTCATTAAATAGTTCAAAATACATGTTCAACAATTTTAATGCAATTTATCAATAATTATCCTTATTTTTAAAAATGTTAGAATTTTTATCAGTTAATTTTGATTACACTATATTTTGTCATAATCAGTTGTATATGTTGTTAATATTTATTCAATCATCATTTTTATTAAATTACATTTTTTACATGTCATTGGTTACATTTATTACATTGGTTAATATTTATTTTATTCGTTACATTTGTTAATATTCATTTGATGTTTTTAGTGTAGTCTAGAAATACATTTTAATATAGATAAGATTTGCATACACAACTATTTATTAGACCATCTCCAACCCAACACCAAATTTTACACCATTTTGGTGTGTGAATAGTGTTACATCAAATTTGGCGTAACACTATTCATCACACCAATTCATTTTATTGAATATTTTAATATTATTTCATTATACAAAATTTTTTACCAAACATTATATAAATTATATGTTTTAATTAAATCTCTTGTATATTTAATTATTTTTATGTAATATTTTTATAATATTAATTTTAGATATGTAATCTTTTTTTATAAATTAATTTTTCTATATATGACTTTTTTATTATGTATAATGTATAATACTAGCTAGCAATTTATATTATTTAAAAAATTATGGTATAAAATATTTTATATTAAACGACTATAAAAGAAAATAATATGAATTATATATGGTAAATGTAAATTTTACACCAAATTTTGTTTTGTGAAATAAGAAAAATATAAATGAAATTTGGTGTTTGGGTGTGGGTTGGAGATGCCCTAAGACCATCTCCAACCCAACACCAAATTTTACACCATTTTGGTGTATGAATAGCGTTACATCAAATTTGGCGTAACATCATTCATCACACCAATTCACTTTATTGAATATTTTAATATTATTTTATTATACAAAACTTAAACATTATATAAATTATATATTTTAATTAAATTTCTTGTATATTTAATTATTTTTTATGTAATAATTTTATATTATAAATTTTAGATATAGAAGTTAGCTTTTTTATAAAGTAATTTTTCGATATATGACTTTTTTTAAAAATTAAATTTATGTTAATTCTACTATAAATTATAATTGGATATAACTACAATTAACCTTCACAAAAATTATCGATTTCAATAATTTCTAGTTCGACATAAAAAAATAAAGGACAAAAAAGCTCATTTTGAACTATGTAATGCAATAATAGAGCATTTATGGTAGCACCGTAGTGATTTTGAAAGTTTTTTTTTTTTTTTTGGTCCCAGGACCTTTTATTGAATAAAGAAAATTAACCCAGACATACAGTGGCCAATGCCCAAAAAGACAAAACAAACTTTAGGTTTCCTAATCTCTGTCTCTATCATCTTTCCTTATCATGTGAGTATCAAAAATATATTCCTTCCTTCACTTATTCTTCCCGTTTCCTGGACAGCTGAGGTGTTGGCTTTCTCTCTTCAATTTTTGGGATACTTAACAATCTGCCTTGAAGATGTTTTGGCTCCTCTGTGAGTATCAAATGTATTCATGAGGTAAGTGTTCTCCTTGATGATACTTTGTTGTTTTCAATGGTGGTTTTCGATTTTTCTAGCTCTAATTCGCAATGTTAGTATCTGCGCTTTGTCACTATTTATTTGTTTTATATTATTGCTTGGAAGATCCACAAAATGAATATATTCTTTTGAATGTTGTGTATTCATGTCACGCCCCAAACTCGAGGGGTACAACTATCTCCTAATGCCAAAACTCAGGCTCGAGCCGACCCTGCTGAACCATTTGCTACTAGCGCATGACAGTCACACACAATCAAGAAAACAAACAAGTATATCTCGGCTTAAAACTAAGTCATCGACTGGCAAAGCGCCTGTCAACTGATCTATAAAAGAAACAGCTACTCCCAGAAAATCATATAAATAAATAGCCAACTAGCACAAAACTCCTGATTGAGTCTTCGAGGCCACCATGATATCTATACCAAAACTAAAAGCAGGTATACATCAATACAATACATCAAATAGCTCACAAGTTTCAACAAACTAACAACCTAGGCCAGTATGGCCATAATGTAGCTATACACCCCACACACTAGTCTGCAAACCTCTAAGAGTAGTAAAGATTAGTGGGACAGGGCCCCAGCCTACCCATAAAGATATATACAACAAAAGGTAACAAACCTCCCAACTCTGGCAGCTCCGGAGAAAAGAGGCAAGCCAATCAGATAGAAGTCAATCCTGCTTCTGAGGAGGTCTACTGGTCGTCTGTCGGGACTTGCATGCATAAATGCAGCGCCCCCAAGGCAATGAGGTGTCAGTACAAAATAATGTACAGAGTATGAAAGGCTATAGACTTAGTGAGCAAGTATCATAATATACCAAAAATGATCACGTAAGAAAATCAAAATTTTAGATAAGCATGTTAACCCGCTATTGAATCTAAAAATACAAAAATGATCAAACATCAACCTAACCAAGCCCCCATAAGCTTGGCAAGTACAAACAACATACCACCTACCTAGGCCCCCATAAGCCCAAAAGGTGTCAAATCAATCTACATACCCCTATCGGTAGCCCCTTGTCTTAGTAAGAAGTCACATTGCCCTTTTTGACAACGATAGAGCCCCGTAGGCAGCACATAGCCCTCTTAGGCAACATCATAGCTCTGTGGGCTGCACATAGCCCTCTTTTGCATCAACATAGCCCTGTAGACAACACATAACCCTCTTTGGCGTCAAAGTGGCCCCATAGGCAACACATAACACTCTTTGACATCAATATAGTCCCGTGGGCAACACATAGCGCTCTTTGGAAATAACATAGTCCTATTAGACAACATTATAGCCCTCATAGGCAGTTCATAGCTCAACAGCTAACCACATAGCCCCAAGGGCGACAACAAACAATTGAATAGGCTAAAGGCGAGCAATTTAGCTATAAACAATATATATGAATAATCTTCAAGTCGTTCCTAACTTAAGGTCGTTCTTAACAGATTATGAATTCCTAAAATGAGGGTTTATAACCACTCAATCAGCCAACCGCTCACAATTACATCTACAAGATCACCAACTTTAACTACCTCTAAGGATACATGTCGAACGAAGGGAATAACCTTAACATACCTTTCCAATGAACGCTCGAAAGACCGTAGTTCCTTCACAGAAGTTGTTCCTTATGTCCAAAGATTCACAAACACTATATATACACAACTGATACGCACCTATAAACAATTCATAATTAATCTTAAATCGGCAGATTTGCCATATTGCCCTAACTTGTCGAAATGTCCATAGAAATTTATAAAAACAATCATAAAAGAGTTCCGAGATGATTACCTTAGTTAACCAAGTTTAAACCTTGAAGAAACACCAATAACTACAAATTTATATCTTCAAAAACCAGCTCCAAATGCAGCTAATAGAAGGGAAAAACGATAGCCACGTATAGAGATCATGTTTCTAGGCACGAGGGCAACGTTTAATGGTAGAAATCGTCAAAAACTAACATTTATCATGCAAGAACTCCATAGGAACCCTCTCTTAAGCTTTCTCTCTTGTTTGGAAGTGAAATGTAATGTTTTCATGGCTTAAAGCGTTGAGTAAGCCGACATACCACATTTTTTACCCGACCCGAATTCTACCCCGACAGTCCGTAGTAAAACCCTCATAACTTTTTACTCCGATGTCGGTTGGATACGGGATTTTGTGTGTTGCAAACTAGACTCGTAGGCCTTCAATTTAATGGGTGATAGGCCTTCTAACTCTTTATATATTAGGAGAAAACATCCAAGACATTTTACCCAAATTTCAGAGAAATCTTTAAAAAAAGAACTTACGATAACTTTCGCCAACTTTTATTTTGCCACTTACCTAACTTCAAAACTTGCGATACAACCCTTGAACACTTAAAATATGATATACCACATCATTCTTAATTTATTACCCACCCTCCTTGACTTTTCACGAAAATACGAGTTAATTTAGACATTTTGAAAAGTCAGGGTGTTATAATTCACTACTTCATTTTCCAATAGATCTGCCACGCTATTAGAAGCATTTAGTTCATGTGCTCTCTTCCTTATTATTTATCCTCTTTCCACCATTTCCTAAGGTATTTGCCACTGTCCCCTTATTATTTTCATGAGGCTTAGGCAGTCCGTTTCAATTGTGACCTCTCTTAATTGTTTTCCCAAAAAATACTCCAGTACTTCATAGATTGCCATTAGCTCAGCCTCCGTATTTGTTGTATTCCCAAGTTCTGCAGCTCTTGCATAGACTAAATCTCCCTGTGAATTTCGTAGTCAAAAGGCATAAGAGCTTAGGCCTGGGTTCCCTTTTGACGCTCTATCAGTATTGCACTTCAACCTATGTGTGTTTAGAAATGTCCAGACCACATTATGCACATGTAGTTTGGGTCTGTAATTCATTAGCTTCTCAGCTATGTCAGGCCACAATTTTGACTGTAAGTGTATCCAAGGATATACACTCTTCACCAACTTTTTAACCATATCTTGCACCTGCATGACCATCTCATTGAGAGTAGTTTTTCCTCAATGCTTCATATTATTCCTTCCTTTCCATAATGTTCACATGATTATTGTTGGCATTGCTCTTAGTATACCTTAAAATTGTGGTGTGGTCTTGTATTTCCACTATGTAATGATTACTTGCTGTAAGTGTATCCCGTCTATATATATACCTGAAAAACTAGCAAACTACCTCCAAAGCCTATAGGCAACGAAGGCCGTTAGAAAAATGTGTCATTGTTTCCTCATATTTTTTCTCACAACACCAGCACCTTGATACAACACGAATCTTTATTGTTTTTAAATTATCATCAGTGGGGATTCTTCTTCTCCATACCATCCATAAGAAGAAATTCGCCTTAAAAGACAATCCCTTTGTCCATATAAACTCATAGTCAGCTCTAGTCTCCAGCTTTGTTCTTATCGTCCTTCATGCTGATTTCACAGTGAAGTTTTCTTGGGTATTGCCCATCCACCACGGGACATCATTATCTTTAGAGGTGGGGGGATTTATACTCTCTATAATGTACTACATCATTTCGGATGACAATTTTGTGGTTGGCTTTTGTTCATCCCACTTTCCTTCTGTGATAAATTACTTTACTTCTAACTCTTCTTCACTAGTCGTTGCACTGTCAAAATAATACAGGGCTCCCATTCTTGTCCAATTATCAAACCAGAAGCTTGAGGATCCTGCCTTGATATGCAACCATATGTTATGGTCTACTTCATCCCATATAATTATCATCTTTCTCCACACATGTGATGCACCTCATCCCATGGCTATGATAAGGTGATGTTTTTTGCAACACTTGTTCCACATAAAAGCTTTGGATACATCATGTAGTGACCTGAAGCCTAGGCCCCCTTCTTCCTTCGGGTAGTACATTCTTTCCCATGATACCCAATGTTTGTTTTTAGACCCAGTAGCATCTCCCCAGAAGAATTTCGTGAATAGTTTGTTTAACTGCTCTATAACACTGACGGGTGGGTTCATTGCTGACAATATATACATAGGCATTGACTGTAACATGCATGCTATTAAAAACATACCTCCCACCATATGAAAGAAGTCTATTTTACCACAACACCATCCTCTTCGCCACCTTTTTAACCAAATATTAAAAATGGGTTTTATTATTCCTGTCATAAAAAATTATGCATCCCAAATACGTGAAAGGAAATTTACCCTGCCTAACTTATGTTATTCTTCTTATCCGATTACATATTACAGTGGGCACCTTCTCATATAAGTAAAAAATACTCTTTTCTATGTTTATCATTTGCCTTGACATCGTCTCATATTTTCTTAGTACCCTCATCATCATCCTCATAGATTTTGGTTGACCCGAGCAAAACAAAATTGTGTCATCCGCATAGGACAAATGATTGATTGGTGGACTCCATTTCGGCATCCCAAAACCCTTAAACTCCATATCTTCAAACAAAGCATTCAGATTCCTAGAATGACTTCAGCTACTATTATAAACAAAGTGGATGAAAGTGGATCACCTTGTTTCAGCCCTCTTGAAGATTGAAAGAAACCAAAAGATTTCCCATTCATTAAAACAGAATACCAGTTGTTGCTGATCAACCTTACAATCATATGAATCATCCTTTCTGATAAACCAAACTTTCTTAGGACATGTATAAGGTATTTCCAGGAGACCCTATCATATGTCTTGCCATGTCAAGCTTCACCACTACATTATGCGTTTTGTTTTTCTTGTTTATGTCCCTTATAATATCTTAAGTTAAAAGAACATTTTCCGTTATACTACTCTCTTTAACAAACCCCGAATGATTCCCTGAAATTAATTTTGGTAACACTACTGACACTCTATCATGAATTAGTCTTGATATGATCTTGTTTGCAAAAGCACTTAGAATAATAGGTCGTAAGTCCCTAAAATTGTCAACCACCTCTTTCTTTGGAATTAAAACAAAATTTGTATGTGTTATGTACCTAGGGAGTTCAACGCCACTAAAAAAGGCCCTTACCATATTCCACACATCCTCTCCAATGATCTCCCAGCAGCTCTGAAAAAATAAACTTGAAAATCCATCCTATCCACTCGCTCTATCTCCATTTAATTCAAAGACGACCTGTTTCATCTTTCTTTAGTTGGGACCCTCTCCATTTCATGATTTTGGATCTCTTTGATTATTTTAGGGACATTCTGAAGCACTGAGTAGTCAGTTGTCTCATGTGTCTTTCTGAATTGATTCCTGAAAAGATTAACTGCTTCATCACCAATGTTTTGTGATGAAGTTATGATATCTCCATGTCTTGTCTTTATTTCATTAATGTTCAGTTTTCTCCTTCTTCCTTTTACATATGCATGAAAGAAATCGGTTTTCTTATCACCCGCTTTGAACCACCTCATTCCAACCTTCTACTTCCAAAAATCTTCTTCAATCTTCCTATACCTCTTTAATTCTGCATTAGCCTTACTAAGTTCAGCTCTGTTTACCTCCGTTAGTGATATCTCCAACTGTATCTCCTTTCCCTTAATTACATCCTCCAAAGTTACAATTCTTTGGAAAATGTTTCCAAAGGTGGTTTTACTCCATTGTGCTAATACAATCTTCAGCCTTTTCATCTTTACATGAACAATAGCAAATGCAGATCCTGTGACTTGTGTTTTCCAACTCTCTTCCACGACCCTTTTAAAATCAACATGATTAGTCCAGAAATTCAAAAAAACTTGAAAGGCCTGATGATTGGATCCCGTTCTGAGTTACAAACCACACGTAGAGGGGCATGGTCTGAGCCCTGTCTTATTAAGTGATGCACTTCACTTTCTGGTAGCAAGTTCATGAATGCGTTATTGCCAAAAACTCAGTCTAACCTCCTAAAAATGCATGCCTTTTCTATTTTGCCATTCCACCATGTGTAAGTACTCCTCTTAAACTTTAGTTCATTCAGTGCACTAAAGTTGATACACTGAACAAAATCCTGAGTTTCCATCCGTGAAACTGCTAGTCCCCCACATTTCTCTGAATCATCCGCTATAGTGTTGAAATCTCCTCCCACCATCTGTGGTATGTTTTGCATCGCCATGTCTTCCATATCTTCCCATAGTTTTAATCTTTCAACTGCGCTACACCTTGCATAAACAGTCGTTTCAACAAATCTATCTTGTGTACCTTTTAGTTTGAACTTCATAGTGAGTTGTTGAGTAGTATCAGATGAACCTTCTTCTTCCTAGTTATCTTCCAAAAAAATCCATATTTTTGCTGAGTAGCTAGACTTAGCATTTTGTAACCCCAACTTTCTTCTATAGTTCTCCAGTTCTGAAGGACTTTGAAAAGGTTCTAATATTGCAATGTATGAGTAATGATGTCTCATATTCAGATTAATTACTCTCTCAAAAGCATTTTGAGATTTAACCGACCTGATATTTCAAAATAGGACTTTGTCTATCATTGATCTGATGAAAACGAAGATCCCTTCTTACTCCTTGTGTTTATTTATGAGGGCTGATTCAACCTGATTCCTCTTTTATTTTTCACCTTTAATCTCTCCATTTGTGTTGGTGATAGGTCTCCACTTCTTCCAATGTTATCTATGTTTGCTTCCAAACTCTCATCCTCCTCTCTATCTTATTTTTGTTGTTTATCATGTGCAGTGTGGGTGTGAATTTTTAGATATTCTTTTGCCACTCCATGCTGATCAGGGGTTCTCCCTCATTTCTCTAATGACTCAACCATCTCATCTTGATTTTGATTTGTGGTCTTTTGTTGTCGTACCGGTGAAGCATTTGTGCTCTGTGAGAATTCTATTTCTCATTTCCATCCCTTATTCTACTTACTTCATCTTCCTTTAGCCCCTTTACCGAGTGAAATACTATAGACTTCTCTACTCATTCATTGCTACTTTGTACCTGTTCTTCTCTTTGAATTGATGATTGCCCCTTTTCCTTTCCAGTAGTATCCCCAACTTCCTCATTAAGCTTCCTATCCTCCCCTATTTTCTCCCTAAATAGTCTTTTTCCCCTTGATGAATTTAGTGTTTCTCCTTGGTCGAGATACGTTTCTACCATCTCTTTCCCTCTTCTCCCTTTTCTCCCACCATATCAATTGTTTCTAGCTCATTTTCTCTACCTTTCCCTTGTGTTTCATATATGTTATTTGTTTTAATGTTTCGATCCTTGATAGGGTAATTCCTGGGATTCTATACTTGTTCTTTTTTGCCCCCTCTTATAAATTGTTCCCTTCTTCTGATTTCATTTTTGCTTTTTAAAGTCATTGATTTCACCTGGGATCTCCACATTATTCATTCATTTTGATGCCCTTTCTGTTTCTTCCGTATTTTCCTTGTTCCTCTGTGTTGCTGTAACTTCATCCTCCTCGTTTGGGTAAAGCTCTGGGTGAATGATAAAACATTATTTTTTGTTGTGCCCTTGTAACTTACATGAATTACAATATTTCGGCACTTAATCATATTTAATGGTAATCCATTTCTCCACAACTTCCCCTGTGTTTTTTCTTACTCCTACATTGATTCTATTAGGGAAATCTCCCATAAGATCCATTTCCACTTTCACCCTAGCACAACTTGGCCTCGTTTTATTTAGGGTTGTCGTATCAACATGTAAAGGTTGTCCAACTGCAGATGCCAAAGAGAAGATTGCTTCCTTGCGAAAAAAATTGGGAGGGAGTGTTGGAAAAGATATCCAGTCAATTGCACTTGATGTTTCCTCCTTTGGGTCGAACATTGGGTCCCACTTAATGGTTCTCATGGGGTAGGACCAGTAGTTGTGGGTAATATAGAATTGTGGCTTTGATAGTAGTGTTACATAATCCTCCACAAGTGTTGTCCTGATTAGGATGTATCGATTGCTCAGCAACCAATGTTAACATCGCCTTTCAACTCGCATTGTTTTGGTATCAATCCTCTCAGTTCCTGAATCTCTGGCCATCCGTATGAAAATTTTCCTATTACTGCAAATTATAGGTCTTCATTGACGATCATCTGTGCTACTTCATCCTCTTCCAAACTGTCTGTGGTTCATCATAAAGATATGTGACTTGTTTCATCGAGACATGCTTGTGTTACGGACTGTTTGCTCTAATGGTATTCGCATAAGTGGTTATGAATGGATTATTAACGACTCCTTGTGGTGTTGGTACCACCTCCAAAGGCGGAGGCTGACCAACGGTCGCCATGGTCATCAGTTCCGACGAGTGTAGGAAAAGTAGAGTTCCGCCCAGTGATATTTTTCTGGTCTTGAAAGTTGAATATTTAGGTAGAATTTAAAATATTTTTTTCAGTTATGTAATGTTTACTTAATTGAATTTCATTAATGATTTCACTTTTATTTCTATTATTCATTATTATGTATAATGTATAATATTTGCTAGCAATTTATATTATTTAAAAAATTATGGTATAAAATAATTTTATATTGAACGACTATAAAAGAAAATAATATGAATTATATATGGTGAATGTTTTAGAAATAAGAAAATATAAATGAAATAAAAAAAAAATATAATAATAATGAAGAGAGAGAGAAACATTATTTTTTGGTGTAAAATTTGGTGCAATGGGTTGTAGGTGATTTACACTAGAATAGTGATGACACCAAATTTGGTGTAAAATTTAGTGTTTGGGTTGGAGATGCCCTTAACCAGTGATTTTGGCCCACGATTTTGAAATCATGATATTGTACGGTTTTCATTTTTTTTATTTATGCAATTGTATAGTTAGGGGGTGGTGGATATTTTAAAAATTTGGGGTATATTGTTTTTGATTATTTACAAGTTCTTTCAGTGTTCCATTGCCTTTGCTAGAACCTCAAGTTCCACATCTTGTTTTCCTCCATAGTAGCTGCTACCAGCAGTTTTTGTGAGCCACCAACGAGCTTTGAGCTTGCAATCAACCACCACCAAAAGACCTCTCCTCTCTCCCTCTTCACCACCATTGACTAGACGACAACGAAAAATAACAACATCAAAATCCCACTCCAAAACCCCAATTCAGACAAAAAACAAAGCCATCACCACTGATGCCTCCTTCCTCATTGCACGAGTTTCTCCATTAATGGTGAACTCCAAGCTCACTTGCAAGCTGCAAGATTTTACTCGCGACGAACAACAACCAGACCCACAAAACCCCAAACCAGATTTCCACAAAAAACAATTAGAAATTGGGGAATTGACGATTCTTTATAAAAGTTTTTGGTTGGGATAGTGTAAGGGCTTGTTTGGAAAGACACCCTGGTAATTGGATTTTGTGTAATTGGATGTAATTACATTGTATGTCATGTATGGTTGGACAGGTAATTACTTGGTCAGCAAATAATTGGTGTAATTGGCAATAATAATTACATTCTACAATTCACAGACATTTACTTTTTAATTTTTTTTATTTCTATTTTTATTTTTTTGTTTGAATGTTTTTTACTTCTATTATTTTTATTTTTATTATTCTAAAAAGTTTTAAAAGTTTATTTTTATTTTATATTCTTATATTTCATTTTCTTCATGTTCTCAATCTTACTTTACGTGATTCTATGCAATTTTTTATCTATTTCTTTATGCCATGTTTATTTTTTTCTCATTAATACAATTTTATTAGTATTCTAATTTTTAAATTTAAATAGAATTTATTGTTAAGTAAGGTTATAAATTTACATTTTTTTAAGAAAAAAATAAAAATAAATCATATTTATGCATGCTATGTTGAAATTTGTATCATGTTAAATTTTTTGTTTTGAATTTATAACTTATGTTATATTTTCAGTTTCACTTGTTTTGGTAATATTGAATTCACGTTGCACGTAATTTTTTAATTAAGCTTGGTAGATTATCTTTTTGTCAAACATTTAATAATTTATGACATTTTATTTATATATTATTCTTTTTATCATACATGCATTTCACGATGTTCGTATAAACTTCATACTTTTAGTTTATACGATCAATTCAATTGAAATATATTAATTTGAAAAAATATAAATCAATTATTTTTTCATAATATAGGTTAAAGAATATATGTTTATTAATTAATATATTTTCAAAAAAGAATATATATCTTAAATATTTAATTTAATGTCATTTATAAAGTTTCTTATTTGTCTAGTATAAATTTTAAATAATTAATTTTTATTTTTAAAATTTAATATAATTTTTTATTGCAATTGTGTATCCAAACAGAACATGTGATGTGCCATTCAAACAGGACGTGTAATTACAGTGTAATTAACTGTGGCAACCAAACATGTCAGTGTAATTACTAAACTAGTAATTACTATCCTACTAATTACACCAATTCCAATTACCAGGTGGCTTTCCAAACAGACCCTAAGTGTGAGTGGGTTATGTAGGTGGATGGACGGATATGGGTGGATTTTAAAATTTTTTGTTTAATTAATTGGTCAAACTAGGTCCCTTCGTAAGTTTGTGTCACATGTCCTTATTTGTTCTTCCGTTAGAGTGAAGAACATATATGTTTTAGTGTCACATGTCCTTATTTGTTTTTCCGTTAGAGTGAAGGACATATATGTTTTAGTTTTTTGATGGTAGAGACATCAATGTCCCAAAAGTATGACGATGGTAACTTTATACCATTTTCACTAGTCGGGATATATTTGTCCCTTTTCCTTAATAAAGGCACAAGAAAGTGATTGATTCATTGGGAGTTATTTATTGAAGCATTACACAAAGTGTTAATTAATTAACAATAATAGCTTAATTATCGTTAAATATATATTTTAGAGATAATTAACGCTTTTTAAATGTTTCAAAAGTCTATAACGATATTTGGTTCAATGGCAATTAGCTAATTTCATAAAGACTTTAGTACTCTGTATTAATATGCATATTTATTGTCGTTAAAAACTATTTTTTTCGATTTAAATGAATTGTGCTAAAATAGCGAGTGCTAGTCCGTGCTAATTCTCATCTAGTATAAACATGTACTTTAGATTCAGATCATAATTTTAAAATATATATAGTCAAAAATTCTCTAATCTAAAGATACCCTTATTCATATATAGTCAATACACACATTAATTAATTTTCCTTTTATTTTATATAAATAACTATCATATCAATATCAATTATACAATATTTAATTTACAATATTTAATTAGAATAACTTATGTGTGATAAATCTAATATAATGATTTTTGAAGTGATTTCTCAACATATAAATAAGATTTGTTATTTACAATTGTAAAATAGCTTGAAGACATTACATTCTATTCTCCACATATATTTAGCTTATACTTCTTGTAGTATTATTGATCATATCTGGTGTGAACTTTATGAATGGAATGATAATCTTTTAAAAGCTATCTACCCTCATCAGTCCGCATTTGTTTTACCAAATAATACTGATATTACTTTCTTAGCTTTTCAAAAATTTATTGAGGAAGATATTGCTTCTATCAGTATTAATAAAATAAATAATGTGGTAAGCTTGGGCATATTGCTCCAAGCTGCAAATTAAACAAATTAAAATCTTGAAATTCGATTGAAGTTTATAAATTTCATCCTCATCGCAATTGCGAAATTTATAAACTTCAATTGCAATTTCAAGATTTTAATTTGAACACTATCAGCTCTGATACCAGATTTACAAGATCAAGGACCTGGCGGATTACCGCCAGGTCCTTGATCTGTAAATCTGTTTTTAAACTGCATGGTATGCTTTTTATCCGAGCAAAGGGTCTGTCAGAATCTAATATATACAACTTATTAAGCCCATGTGTCTGTCAGTTTTAACCGGGTATGAGATGCCCTACTGATCAAAACTCCTTTTCGGGCTAAAACCACGGCTGGCCAAACGGAGTCACTAAGACAAAGCCAATAAGAGTAGTGCTAGATTCAACTGTACCTCGATCTCGGAACCAAGTCGAAAAGCCATATCAAAATTCCTTTATATTTAAATAAAGCTTAGATCCATTCATGGTCTATAAAGGAGAGAAGTTAGTTATTCGACATAGATAATCTGAATCAGATTCATAATCTTCTTCTGAACCTGAAGTGTATAACAAGCCATATACCTTTTCAAGGTGTTGTTGTCGAGTTCCAAAATTTTTAACTTGTTTAATTTGCAGTTTAGAGCAATATGCCCAAGCTTACCACACTTGTAGCACTTTACCTTAGAAAGATCTCTTCCCGATCTATCTTTAGTAAATCTATTTAGTTTATATTTAGTTTATATTTCTTGTAGTATTATTGCTCATATTTTATAACATTATGTAAATTTTAGTAAAAATATCGAACATGATATAAAATAATAGTAATAACTTGTCTTAGAGTCCGTTTGAATTGATTTAAAAAAAGTAAATTAAAAAAATAAAAAGTCAAATTTCAATGACTTTTAAATAAAAAAATAAAAAATAGGGAGACGCTTACTTTTGATTTTTAACCTTTTAAAAGTTATTTTTAACTTTGTCAAACAATCTCTAATTTATTTTAAATTATTTTTGACTTATTTTAATTCATTTTTTTATATTTTTTAAAAATACTATTAGAAAGTCATAAAATGACTTAATAAAATAAATTTGATTTACTTTTAAATCAATTCAAAGAACCAAACGAATCATAACGGGTCATCTTGCGTCTCAACATGGGAGATCCGATCCGCTGCGGGAAAAAGAGGTCCAGAGGAAATAAAAAGAAAAAAAATGGAAAAATGCAAAAATTAGGCCGTGAGCAAGAAGTATCGGATAACGCTTCAACCCTCGGACGCCTGCCCTTCATTGCTGCCGCCTGTATCGACTTTGTTTCAGGTTCTTGGATTTTAGGGCTTTATTTCTACATCTTTCTTTCTCATGTTGTGATTTACATAATTAGAGCCTTCACAACCCTATATTGTTTCAATTCGATTTTCTCGCATCTGAAACTCTGGCGAGAATTATACAATCAGTCTCTTTGATATCTATTTTGGTCTTTTGGTATTCCACAACTTCTTCTCTTTGCTTTCTTAAATATAGTAAATTTTATCAATTTACTGTGTCTGCTTATTAATCTTATATTTTCTACTTTTTCGGTCTTGTAAACTCTGCGTGTCATTATCTCTCTGTTGTACTTTTTTTTTGGTTGGAGGTTGATAATGGAGCGAGGATTGTATGATTATCCCTTTTGCAGTAATCTCACTGTAATCTTAATCTTTTTGATCTTTGAAAGTTGACTTGATCTACTTCCCTTGGCTAGTGGCTACAAAGATATATTAACCGGGTCACTGAAAAATATCTTACTTGTTTCCTTAATTGAACAGGCATGCCAATGAGCTATTGTACTTTATGAAGCTTGTTTATTTATTATATTTTGCCTCTTCTGTCTACTTGCTTTTAACAAACGATTTTACCTCATCTGCGTGTCAGTGTACTTGATTGTATGCCAATTTCCACCTTTCTCTTTTACAAATAAGGATAGGTTGTGGGTAGTTGGACCCCTGATGCTCTTGAACATATCTTTTCAAAGCAATTGTAAAGTTAGCTTACTTATTTTTTATGTTGTTTTTAGAAGTTCTCGACTTACAATTCATAGAGACGGTCTCGTTGATCAAAATTGAGAGAGCATGATTATGCTGTAGTGGTAATTATTTTGGCATGCTTTGACAATGGTGGCTGATCAGTGGAAGAAGCGTCTACGTGCTATCAACAATATTGACTGTCCTCTGGACCCCCATGGACTGAAGAAGAAGAAGAAGCAGGGATTAGCAAGATATAATTTGAAGTTAAGATCCAACGTTTCTCTGGTTTGGGATGACAAAAAAAGGTGTGTTCTTGCCAAGAAGGAGCAAATTGGCATTTCACAGAGAGAATTGACTCCCTTTTTGGATTCTCTCTCACATCACCATAGCATATTGGCTGATGTTTTTACTCTACCTCATGAAACTTTTGAACTCAATAATTTAAGTGAGGTCCTCTCCCACAAGGTAACAGTCTATCAAGTTATGTATGCTAAATACTTGTTATTGGAAGGTATAGTTACCCTTATATCTTACTCTCTGGTAATTGATTTAGGTTTGGCAGGCAAACTTGTCAGAAGACGAGAGAGGATTTCTTACGCAATTTTTGCCAGAAGGGTCAGGACCAGATGATATTGTCTATAAATTACTGGGGGAGGAAAATTTTCACTTCGGAAATCAATTTCTTAAGTGGCAAGTCTTCCATTGCTTAAAATCTCAATATGTTTGACATTCAGCAATTTTTCTGTTTTTTCAAATTTGGAACTTTGTAGTTGAGGTTCCTGTGACTTCTGTTGTTACTTCGTACTGTAGAATTTATGGTGGGCTCTTGATATTTTGTTTTCCATCTGACAATACTTGGATTGGTTTTCTCATTTTAGGGAATCATCAAATTTTGATGGAATTATAGTTCCCTTTATATAAAAATAAAATAAAAGAAAGCTAGGATATGCTTTTGAATTAAATTGAGATTAGAGTTACTGATTTTAGCATCATGTTCTGCTGATGAGATTGGAAATTATAGACTGTGGAGCAGTTGTTTTAACGATTCAACGAGAGGTCGAGAGATTCATGGAGGAAAAAAGATGAACAAAGGGTTCCTAGTGTTTGTGGATGTAGTTTGGTGTGATTATAATATGACACGTCGATTGTTGTATAATGGGTTGAATAAATGGATTATGAGGATCATAATACACCAATGTATCAGCTGTATATGTGCCACATCCCTATATTTCTATTAAATAGTGTGATATACTTGATATTGTTAGTATGCCAGGTAGCATTTACATAGGACCAATTAGAGGAACCACACATTTTAACTTAATAGAACCTAATCTGACATGCAATCAACCTCCCACACTCTGGCTGTACATATTTTCCCTAATCTAGTCTCTGATATTACCAAATGTCGTTTCACGTTAGGAGTCTGGAGAAGCATATGCTTTCCTGATTATGGAAATAGCACCGTGTGATTGTTTTGGCCTTGAATTGCAGTTCTCTAACTATCTGAGACCTCTTTTCTACTTTCTTAGTAGGGCGTGTTCTATCTTATCACCTGTGTATTGCTTCTATGGACTTTTGTTAAGTAGGTACGTAATTTTTTTTTGACACTAGTAACATTTGTATTTCAGTCAGTACTTAGGTAGTACTGAAAAACCATAGTTAAACCATATTTACACAAAAGAAGGAAAGGGTTGTAGTCTTTTCAATGCTAAACCAAGATCTAGATAGACCCTAAAACATCTATGATTGACTCAATCTCATTGGAATAGACATTTGTACACCAAAAACAAAACAACAAAATACATTTAAGCTTGAATTCCTGCAGGTTGTTGTTCCTATTTTCAAAAGATCTATCATTTCTCTCTCTCTCCATATTGTCCACCATATACGAGCGGGGATCATCCTCTATCTTTCTCTGTTTGTAGCCCCAACTCCAGCCTCCTCCCAACTGAAAAGAGTCTCATCAATCTTACTAGGCATACTCCAAGAAATGCCTCTGAGATTAAGGAAAATCTGCCACAGTTGATCAGTAAAATCGTAGTGTGGAAAGAGGTGTCTTACTGGCTCTATATCCTTACCACATAAGTAGCATCTGTTGCATAGAGATATACCTCTCTTGGTCACATTGTCCAATGTCAGAATTGCTTCATTGGCTAGTAGCCAGGTGAAGCATGGCACTTTTTGTGGCACTTTGACTCTCCAGAGTTACTTCCAAGGCCATTTAAATTCTTGATTCTCCCTAAGACTTGCTTGTTTATATCCTTCCTTCACCCTGTATCTTCCTTTGTTCTACCCATGCCGCCATAAATAATCCTCACCTGTTTGGATTCCTTGGAAACTCTCCAGTAGCTTGAAAAGTTCAATCATTCAGGGAATTTCCCAGTCATTCAAGTTTCTTCTAAGGATCAAATTTAAGTAGGTACGTAATTGTGCACTTATTGACCTTATAACTTAGAGCCCGTTTGGATTGACTTAATAAAGTAGCTTTTAAGTCGAAAAATAAAAAGTCAAACTTAAATGACATTTTAAGTTAAAAAATAAAAAGTAGGGAGTGTGCTACTTTTGGTTTTTAACTTTTTGTAAGTCATTTTAAACTTATTTTTAACTCTATTGTGTCAACTATCTGAAAAATATCCCTAAATCAACACCTCAAGATGTAAAAGAGGTTATCATAGATTACCTTAGAGAAAATACATAATTACCCCATTAAAGTAAGACCTGTTTTTTAAGTAAACACTTAAACTTTGCGGGGGACCTTTTACCCCCTTATTCTTATTTATAATAAATTTATTATCCCATTATAAGCCTAGGTGGTAGGTAGAGTGTAATTCACTCGCCAATAGCGAGTGAGCTAAGCCAAATAAATAAATAAATATTTATTTTAACATTTATAATTAGAAAATTATTTTTTTTCTTTACTTTTATCTATTTAATCGAATTTTTCAATTCATTCTTTTCCGTTATCTTCTTCACCCAAATTCAAAAACCCAATTACCTTTTATTTATCTTCTTCAACTTAGAAGAGCCATTTAGCTTCTCGTTGTTCCTTTTTCTTCTTTTATCCCCATTATTTTTAAAAATAAAAATATATGAACTCCATTATTCGATTGATTTGGGAATATTAAGAAACTCCATTTTTATTTTTATTTTTGGTTTGAATATAGAACTCCATTACCTTGCTTTAGTGACTTGAGAGCTGAACTGATTTGGTTGTATTTATTTACTTGAACTCTATTACCTTGTTTTAGTAACTTGAGAGCTGAATTGATTTGGTTGTATTTATTTACTTATAATTTTTCACTGATGTTTAATGTTAAGAAAAATAATCTATTGTAATGGAGTTCCGTTGCATCATTATTGTAATATTGCTAGAAAGAAGATGGTAGATTGGGGTGATTATTAATTTTTAATTTAATAGTGATTTTATCAATTTTAATCTAGATTTAGCAATAATTTGGTGATATTTAGAGGCGGAAATAGTGTTATAACAGTGAAGCGTCATGGAGGCTATGTCGAAGGCGGCAATGGCTGCTCCGTTGGAGGATTTACAGCAAAGAACAAAGGGTTTGAGTAATGAAGGTTGAAGAAGAAAGAGGAAAAAATGAAAATAAAGTGAAATAAATTAGAAAAAATGAAAATGAAACTAAAAATTAAGAGTTAAACAAATTTAATACGTGGCAGACAACAATTGGCACGTGATTGCACTTTTTTTCTTGCAATTGAGGTTTGGCGAAAAGTGGGATATTTATAACACTCTTAAATTGTTTATGGGGGTACTAGTACCTCCACAAAGTTCAGGTGTCTCTTTTGAAAAACAGGTCTTACTTTAATGGGGTAATTATGTATTTTCTCATTACCTTATAATAAGTTAGTATGTTTCATGATCATTTGTACTAGAGCCATAGCTGTCACACGTCCATATTTTAAGCATATCCTTTCTGCATAGCATGTATAGATACTTTTAACTCTTTTCATTTTCAAGTGCTTAATACTTCTGATTGGAGAGATTTTGGGCTATGGTTGAAGCATTGGGATAATCTACCTTTGAAAGTACTTTTCTGTTTCCATTTATAGTTTACTATGCAGGCCTACCTTTGTATTTATTTGGGACAGGTGAGATTTAACCCTTCACATGGATGGTCTGAGAATCTCATATTATCAAAATCTCTGGCATCTTTGCAGGGGTCAGATGGTTTGTTCTGGTAGCTTTCACCCTGATAATGTTATGCGTCAGGAGAAGCTTTTCAAGGCTAACAAGAAGGCATATTACATGGAATTACAAATTTACCATGACAAGTATGCAGTTTTCTCAACTGTACTTTTCTTAACCTTTAGAACATTTTATTGTTTGCATTACATTCTACTTCTCGTGGCAGTTTGATTGGGAAGTTGCAGTTATGGAAGGAAAGTTTGGAGAGCTGTAAAGACTCGGAGGAGGAAATGGTGGAGAGAATATTGAGGTGGTTTTCTTTCATTATCTTATGGTCTAGGTTATTTTCGTTTGGTTACCCTACCTTTTCAAAAAATGTTCTAGGTTTATTTAAGAAAATGGGGCACAATACGTCGGAACCCCTCATAAACTTGACACATTTTATCAAGTGCGCACTCAAACTTTGTCTAGTCACTAATGACCTCCTTGGACTTGGCATTTCGATAGCCTTGACTCTCCTAACCAATCTCACCTGATGGGCATGGGCTGCCACACATTTTTCTGTAAATGTGGCATTTTTTTTTGAAATAACATATTTTATTATATTTTTAATTTGTTAACTTATGAATGTTTGAATCCCTTTTTTTTCAGGCTAAATTTGTAAAACAACTTGATTGAAACTCCATTAGTTAGGCTGATTTTTTTTGTTTAGCTAAAAGTATTAAGAGTGTTGGCCAATTTTTTTCCTCTATCTGGATTTGGCCCAAAAAAAAAGAAGACAAGGAAAAAAACACAAATACATAGTCAGAACTCAAATATTTTGTATTGAAATTTTTTATTTGAGTAAAAACAATGGAGCCCTAGCAACTTCCTTTTACTGCATTTGGCCCGAAAAAAAATAAAGTTAGAACAAATTGCCGTTGCATAACTACAACAACATCATACCCCTCATAGTCCCATAAAGTTGGAGTTGGGAGAGGGTAGAATGAACACATACCTTATCCCTACTTTGGTTCATCGAAAAACAATTCAAAGTAGTGCGGAAGAAATAACGTAAGTGAAGAAGCCATGACAAATTACTACAGAAAGCATGACAAAACATTCTGAATTGTAGTTGCTACAAAATAATACGACAATCGAAGTACTTACAAGAAACAACAAATAGTAACAAAAATCTAAGGACTAGTAACTACAAGAGTAATGCTGCTATTACTAGTATGGAAGGATAAGTGAGACAAAACTATACTATCTACTAATTTTCTAGCTTATCTCCACAACATCTTATCATGTCCTTAGTAAGTTTAAACTGGACAATATCTTGTCTGATCACCTCTCCGGCTCTCCCAATACTTCTTTCTCCCACCTTTACCCCTTCATTAACCATCCATAGCCACCCTCTAACACCTCTGTGGCATCTGTGCATCTTCTCTTCACATGCCCAAACCATCTCAACCTTGCTTTCCATATTTTGTCCTCCACCTAAAGGGTCCTCATTTTTGCAACTTTCATCTTCTGAACGTGTGAGTCTTGACTGACCAGTTCTTTGGCTCATACACCATAGTTTGTCTAATCACCACTCTGTAGAACTTATCCTTAAATTTTTGTGCACCTTCTTATCACACAATACTCCGGATGTGATCCTCTTTTTCATCCACCTTGCACCAATACGGTGTGTGACATCGTCGTCAATCTCTCCATTTTTTTGGATAATAGACTTTTAAAGGTACTTTAAACTTCCTCTTAGAAGAAATAAAAAGAAATACACAACTAAGACTCCATTTAATAATTTTAAAAAAATAGATTTAGTCGGAAATAGAGGAAATATACGGTTGGAAAAAGTTCTTTATTTTTTCTTTGATAAAAGTTACTATATTCATGTACTTATAAAAAAATTAAAACAAAACTATACTCATAAATCACAATACAGAAGATCAAATGGAAAGTAATTACTACTTTAGGTTTTTGGTGTAAAGAACATGATATAGAAGAGGAGTTCCAATTAGTGGACTTCATAGGTTCTCTGTAGGTATTTCTTTTTAGTTTTTTCCCTTTCTTGTAACAGTTTTTTGGAGGTGGCCAGCATAGCCCTTAATGCCGAGGAATACAAAAAGTTATCAGTTTCAAAAAAAAAAAAATCCATCATCAAAAGGTGATGGGAAGGGGGGTTTACAAACTGGGGTCCAAAAGGACACTGGAAAGAGCCAAAAACTGAAAAGTTGAACTTTTCACTTTTCCTATGTAATCTACCAAGTCTTCTATACCCCCGTTAGTCCTGTTTACACCAAAAATAAAGGAGCAGATCATCTTAATTTTCTGTATGTGATTGCTTCTATCTTCAAGATGACTTGAGTTTCTTTCCTTCCACACTATCCACCATACACATGCTGGGATTCATAGCCACCAATCTTCAGCTGCCTCTCTTCTACCCACTCCCTTCCAACTGCTAAGCAGCCCAAAAGTAGTTTGGGGGTAGTGTGTGGAAGACATTATCAGAAGCTATTGCCTAACTATAGCATTAACATATCCATTAGAGTTGGGGTTGGAATGAAGACAGATTTTTGGAATAACCTTTGGATAGGACAAACTAATCTAAAAGATCAATTCCCTGATCTTTACATCTTAAGCCTTCAAAAAAAAATTCAGTCTTACAGATATGGAGTGCCAGAGGTTGGAATCTGATCCACGGGAGGGCCTTAAATGATTGGGAAATTGATGGAGTCTCTTGCATGTTACAAGTTTTGAACTCCTTCTCAGGCACCTCAAGGCTAAGTTTGTAAGTTGTGCATCGAAGGGAATTTTTCAGTTAAGTAAGCCTTTTGGAATCTAAACAATGTAACCTCCTTGACAGCTTTGTGGCCTTGGAAACTCATACGGAAGGTCAAATTTCTCCTCGAAGTTTCATGTTTTTTATGGTTGGTTGTTAGAAGAGCTTGCTCAACTCATGACATCCTACAAAGAAGAGGTTTCAGATTTGCTCAAGATGCTTGCTATGTGACAGGATGCAGTAAACAAGGAGTATATGTTCTTACATTGCAAGACAACTGCAAATCTGTGGTAGATGTTCTTTTGTATCTTGGAGTGAGTTGGGTAATACAACCATAAGTGCTAAGTACATCTGTAGTGATCCACTGATTCATTAAGCCATACTTTTAGGTTATGAATCTTCTTCTCCATAGAGCTAAGTCTTCCCTACTGAATCTCTATACCCATTTTTGAAGCAGACTTCTGTTATGTAAACTGAGATTTCTTATGCCCCCCTTCCTTACTGTGAGTTAGTGAGTCCCACTTTACCAGGTTATAGCCTTTTTTCTCCTTGTTTCTTTTTTAGTTGGGAAAAGTCGTCCTTGCATTTGCAGAAGAATGAAAAGAATACACAGCTAGAACTTCATTATTTCGGTTAAAACTTTCTTTTATTGGGAGTTGACTAGGGTGAACTCCTTTTTCACTTATCTGGAGACTTGGGGTGGCTTACAGGAAGGGCCTGACAAACTCTGGTGGGATGGTCAGTTGGTCACAGCAGTGGGAACTTAAAGGTGAACATAGCATACAAAGATTTGAACCATACCTGTCATCAGATTGAATGCTGGCCCTAGAAGCATATTTGGAAGACAAAGATTCCTTTCAAAGTCTCTTGATTTTGTATGGCTTCTGTCTAGAGAAGCTGTCCTCACTCAGACAACCTGATGAGAAAAGGGATAACTATATATCCCAGATTGCTGCTTAAGTGGGGAAACAACTGAGACTGTAAAACATCTCTTTCTCCACTGCAAGGTAATAGGACAAGTATGGAGGATTTTTTTTGGCTTCCAGAGGAATCACTTGGATAATGCCAGGTAACGTTGCAGCAACCTTGTTAAGCTGGGAACAAGCAGGAAGGGAGACTTTGAGACGGAGCAAGATGGAGAATTATACTAGCATGCATATGGTGGACAGTTTGGAAAGAAAGGAATTCAAGGTGCTTTGAGAATAGGAGCAACACAGGTCAACAGATAAAAATGAACTTTAATTTGCATTTTTGTTTTTGGTGTAGACTATCCTACTCTGTAGAAGCTGTAGAAGTTCTGGATATACTAGACACCATTTTAGGTTTTAGAATAGCTGCAGGTTCTTAAGAGTTCTTTTGTTGTAAATAGGGACCAGACTCAGGGAGCACTGTGTAATTGTGAATCATTTATAGAAATATACAAAGTTAGCCGTTTAAAAAAAAAACAATAGAGTTTCAGCCATATCTTTACAGATTTGGCCCAAAATAAAGAAGAAAAACATAATTAAACTAACTGCCATTGCATCTAAAGAGGAAATAAAAAGAAATACGAAGTTGTGATAATTGTGCATTGTATCTATTAAGAAGAATACAGAATTGGAACAAATAAAGCATTTTATATGATTATGCGGCAATTAACGGGTGAAATTACCCCTTTTAGAAGTTGATTTTTTGATTTTTCAATCCCAAGAGCCTAAAGAGCGTAGATACATGCTCTTTGACACATTCATCTAGGAGGGTTGAGGCTATCAAATTGCAAGTTTCCGGGGATAATCATGATAAAAAATAGTTCGGAGGTGCACTGAATAAAATATATCAAGTTTAGGGTAACCTGATATATTCTGCCAATAGAGGATTACTCTACAATGACAACATACCCAGTGTAATTCCACGAGTGGGGTCTGGGAAGGTAGAGTGTACACAGTCGTCATCCCTACCTTGGGATAACTCAGAAGAAATATTGAAATCTGTTGACAACTGCACCAAGTTATGCCATAGTAGGAGATTGTTGCAACGATCGTTTTTGTTATTTCTCCTTGATATTGTTGTTCTGGGGGTGAGCTTAACTTTCTTGGCTATCAAAAAAATCTGCTTGATAAAAGTAGGTGGAAGAGAATTGATTAAAGTACGAAGCAAAGGTGAAAAGATAAAATGAGCTCACATTATAACTTAAATTCTGTTTGTATGTATATTTGTGTAATTCTTAAATGATAATTGCTTTTTTCCCATTATAAGGGTCATAACAGTCACATGCCTTTCTTTGGGTATTCAGAAAGGGCTTGACGGAAGGCACATATGGCAGTTCGCCTGATGGAGCAAAGATGGCTGCAAGATCCAGGAAAGGAGAAAAACTAAACAAGCGGAATATCCAACACAGCGATGGTGCCAAATACATGTCTTATATTAAGGTATACGTTTACCTGATTAAAAGAACATGTCTTATATTAAGGTGGCTATGCTTTGGTTAGAACATCTTACGAGTCTATTGAAAATATTCCAATGATCTTGAATTTGTTTGTTTTCTCACCAAATACTTGGTGATCACACATGTTGCAGCCATTATTCAGCAAGATGTTGACCCAGCCATTTTTTCACTTTAGTTCTTACATGGGATGCTTTTCATTTGAGTCTTTCATGTGTGCAAATTCTGTACAAACTATTGTCATTCATTGAATTTATGTTATTTTCTTGTCTCCAGTGGCTGATAGTTTCCCCATTCCTCTTATCCTTCCTTTCTCCATCATATTTCAGGTCAGTCGAGAACACTATCAACGTGTTAAGAACAGCATGAAGCATAATAGTAATAGCATACAACCCAGGTCTCTGAGCAATGTCTTAGGTGATGTGGAAAATCTCCATGTACGGCCATTTGAATTTTATGAGGAAGAAGAACGTCAAAAATTACATGACCACTGGTTAGTTTGCGGAGCAAAACATTTCTTCTAGTATTATCTATCTCCACATTAGTTCTTAGTGAGTGTTTGTACAGGCTGCAGCTGGCAAATAGGGATGTCCCTACTGGTTTTGCAAAGTGGATAAAGAGACGTTCACAAGAATTGCAAGTGAGAATATCATTAGGTCAAGAAATGGAACAAAAACTGAATGTCCAAATTAAGGTCTGTCTTAGGAGTGCATCTTATCTTATTTCTAAGTTCAGAGAATCTGTTTGAATTACCTGATGATTTGTTTTTACTTGGTTTATCAGGGTGAAGAGAAAATGAGTTCTGATGGGATCTTTCCAGAACGAACTGATTGTAAAGAAGCAGAAGAGAGAACTAACTCTGATGGGATCTTTGCAGAACAAACTGATAATAAAGAAGCAGAAATTATACTCTCAATGGAAGTAGAGGTTTATACTTTTAGCTTTTCTCCCCTTTGTCTTTGAGAGGGGTCAATGAGGGTTATCTCATCACTTTTGGAATCGGTTTTGAAGATGGTTCAATGATTCTGACATTTTTTTTTCTTTTTGCTTTTTTTAATGGAAGTTCCAGATACTTTATCTTAGTTGTCTAATTGTTAATTGTCTATGTTTGCTCTAGGTTGATCAGCAGGAGGACAATGAAAAATCTGATCGGTTGATAGAGAAGCAAATGGAAAAAGAAATAGTAAATAATGAGGTTTCTCTACAGTCACAGGTCAGTTATACCAATAGTCAATATAAAACAATTGTACAGACAGGCTTCCCCTATAGTTCTTGCCAACTCTTGTATGTTGAAGGGAAGATGGGTTCCTAGTTGTCTAATTATTAAAATATCCAAGTTTGCTCTAGGTTGATAAGCATGAGAGTATGGATGAATCTGATGGGTTGATGGAGAAGCAAACGGAAAGAGAAATACTAAATAATGAGCTTCCTCTACAGTCAGAGGTCAGTTATCCTAATAGAAAAATAGGCGAATTCTTACCAACTCGTGTATGTTGAAGGGAAGATGGTTTTCTTAGTTGTCTAATTGTTAAAATGTCCAAGTTTGCTCTAGGTTGATCAGCATGAGGGCGAGGAAAATTCTGATGGGTTGATTGAGAAGCAAATGGAAAGAGAAGTACTAAATAATGAGCTTCCTGTACAGTCAGAGGTCAGTTATAACAAGAATAGAAAAACAATTGTATAGAGGCAAATTCTTACCAACTCGTGTATGTCGAAGGGAAGATGTTTTTTTTCGTTGTTTAATTGTTAAGTGTCCAAGTTTACTTTAGGTTGATCAGCAGGAGTGCAAGGAAAAATCTGATGGGTTGATCGATAAGCAAATGGAAAGAGAAATTCTGAATAATGATCCTATAAAGTCAGAGGTCAGTTATACTAATAGAAAACAAATGTATAGAGGCGAGTTCATACCAACTCGTGTATGTTGAAGTGAAGATGGTTTCTTTAGTTGTGTAATGTTAAAATGTCCTAGTTTGCTCTAGGTTGATCAGCACGAGGGGAAGGAAGAATCTGATGGGTTGATCGAGAAGCAAATGGAAAGAGAAATACTAAGTAATGAGCTTCCTATACAGCCAGAGGTCAGTTATACTAATAGAAAAAGAATTGTATCGAGTCGAAAAGGTTTAACCTAAATTTTTAGCAACTCGTTTATGCTGGAAGGTGGTCCCCCTGTCTCATTAAATACAAATAAATGAGTGGCAGAAACTTCAGTTGAGAGTTTTTAGTTCTATTATAATTTGCCTGAGAAGATTTTTTTTCAAAGTTCTCCTATGTTCTTTGATAAGATTCAAATAAACTCTTTGGTTATATGATTGTCAGGATCAGGAGGGAGGAGAGTCTGCAAGCTTATTTGATGAACAAACTCCTGATAGCACAGCTAACACTGATTATGATGACGAGTCTCTCCCTGTCTCACTCAGTCAGGATCTTGATCATGTTTCACTTGATGAGAGCAATCAGTTAGGTCACTTTAAGCTGGATTCTAACAAGAACAATATAATCCAGCAGGCAGATGAAGTTTCCCCAACTGTATCAGAGTATCCAGAAGTGTTGAATAGTGTAGATGTTCCTGTTGATCAAGGGGATCCTCTTGCTTCTACCAGTGATGGTTGGCCAGCAATTAGCATAGCTGCCTCTTATGGGTGTGCCACTCCCATAAGTCATGAATATTCTTCTGTCGAGGAGTTGTCATTAGGGCATCCTCGAGTTACTGAAGAGCGAGCCGCTAGTCTTATTAATCTGGAAGCTGTCCCAACAGGAAAGGATACTGGGAGGGATATGTTGCCCAGAGAACCCAGTGCCATTTCTCTTTTTGGTTCATACCCTCAGAACAGGAATGAAATATTCCACCCGTTTTTCAAGGATCCAGATAGTTCATCTTACAACCATGAGCAGAGACAGTCTCCTCTGGACTTCCAACCAGCAACCAATCTGATGGTGCAGCAAGGTCAATATTCTGGTCATTTTAGGGAGCAGCTTCATGTGCAGTTACCAATTGAGCTACGGCACAAGGGGCTGAATGATCTCCTCATGCATCAGAACTTTCAGGGGAATCTATACCCAGATGGAAGTCGATATTCTTTCCCTAGGCATGAACAGTTGAATGTTGGCATGCAAGATTGGGCGGTCAATTCTGTTCATGTGTCGACACCGCCTCAAACTCATCTAAGCAGTGGAGACTTGTTAAGTCAGAATTGGTTCTCTGGAGAGAATCATGCCCGTGGGAGCTGGTCTACTTTAGGAGGTGTTGGTGGTCCATCTCAGAGCATTGGAAGCGTAAACAACTCAGATCAGACCTTGTACAGTGTTTTATCTGAGTGTAACGCACTGCATCAAAGTGGCTCTTATAATGTATCAGGCTCAAGAGAACGGTTGATCCCTTCTAGGAACTATGGTGAGATAGGCGTGGGAGTTCCCACAACGAGCAATGCCTCACAACAGCAAGCTGTTTCCCTTAGTTACATGAGTAGCCAGGAAAGTCCTAGCGGCCTTAAAGCCAATGGTCTTGGATGGACGAGCATGTCTACTCAGAATCCTGGGTACCATGATTCGATGGGCAAACCATTCTTGAGGCCCTGGAATCCATAGGGATGTTGTGTTGCACAAGGCTACAAGAGTCGTCGGGACAATAATTGATGTAAATTTTTACATTTTAGACCACAAGATGTAGGCGGCTATGTTCACGCAGCCGGATTTTATTGCAATTGTTTTTGAGTTGATACGGCTGCAAGTCTTTTGTTTTCTTGATGATGACCAAGCCTGGGGGCATTTTGTACATACATACATTAGACAAATCTAATGTCGGTGTATATACTAGATATTTATTTATGGATATAGGGGAAGATTGGTTTAGTTATGGAGGTTGACCAGTTCTTTAAGTAGACTAGATATATTTAGTAGCTAATGTTTTGGCGGTTAAATAAAATGTCCGGTATGTACTTGTTGGTATACGGGATTTATGTTTTATTTTTAGCTTAGATCATTGTAGAAACACTACCAGCGATGTAGCTTGATTCAGTAACCCTTCATTAAATTAAAATTAACGAGAAGAGCGGGTGAATTATGTTTATAAAATATTTTACTGATCATTTTGAGTGAATAATCAATCATATTGTATTATACCTACAAATAGTAGTAAAGAAGAAGAGGCCAAGGGCAGGACCTACCGTAAAATAAAAATAATGAAAGAGGGAAGAGGCGAAAGACAGGACCCACTTGTGTGTAGTTAAGGGTGTGTTTGGTATGCAGGATTTTTAATTTTTCCACCTTTGATTGGCTTAAATATGTTTGGAAAATATTTTTCAAATCAACTTATTTTCTTCAAATTTAAAAGGAAAATGACTTTTCTTTCAAAATTAAGGAAAACATTTTTTAAAACTCTACTTCATCCAATAACTTTTTTTTCATACCCGACCCTCCCATTCAAAAAAAAAAAAATTAAACTTTTACTTTTTTTTATTTTAAAAAAAATACTTTTGGGAAATATTTGTAGTTTTAAAAAATTTCATTCTTTACGGCAACCACACCCCTACCCTCAGACCATCTCCGTCATTTTAAAAAAAAAATTGTTTTTTCAAAATATTTCAAATTACTTTTTTTTTCTATTTTACGCCACGCCACCCCCACCCCTATCCCCCTGGCCATTCCCGTCAAAAAAATTTTTAAAGAAAAAATTGTTTTTGGCAAATATTTCAATTTTTTTTTCATTTTTTACTCCAACCCCTGACCCCCCCCCCCCACACACACACAATTTTTTTTTTAAAAAAAATTGTTTTTGAAAAATATTTCAAATTTTAAAAAAAATTCATTTTTTATGCCATCACCCAGCCGACACCCTCACCCCCGCGCGACCCCGTCAATTTTTTTTAAAAATTATTTTTTGAAAAATGTTTTCCTGGGTCAGGTCCTGGGTCAAATCTCAGGATCGAATGTTGGAATGGTCATCGGGATTTTATCCTAGTTTGAGTGTCGGGTCGGGTCCTAGATCAATTATCGTGGTTGATTTTCAGATCATAAATTATTTTTCTAAAGAATATTTTTTATACTAAAGCCAAAATAAATTCACCAACCAAACATTAAATCTCATCAACCCAACATGAAAAAATAAATTAGAAATCTACTTATTTTCCAAAAAAACATTTTCTTTCCTACCAAACACAATCCTAATACTTAATAATTTCGTCGGTTGAAATCATTCTACCGTTACACTTGCACCGCACTTTTTATTTCCTTCTTCGTTAGCGTCGCCTTAAGTGAAAAGAGCGATTTGATCCTCTCCTTGTTTGTGTGTTTGGAATCTTTTTACGGAAATGGAGAGGAAGAAAGAGGTGATCCGATTGGAGCGGGAGTCTGTTATTCCAGTCCTCAAACCCAGGCTCATCATGGCCCTCGCTGACCTTATAGGTAATCCATTCTACTTTCTGCTAATCATCACTCAATCTCTTTCTTTCTCCTTCCTATTTTCCGGTCCTGAAACCCCCTTTTCCCTTTTCTCTAGTACTAATCTGATAGTTTAAAGTTTCTCTTCACCGGGCCTACTTTTTTCTGTTTACCAATTATTGCAGTTAAACCTACGATGTTACTCCTAACCTTGCTGTCTGTTAAGGTTTTTACTCTTAATTTGAAAAATTTAATGCAATTTGACCTTCCCCAGATTAACTTTTGTCTGAAACTTCCAAGGTAAGCCAGGTGACTTGTCTCAATTAACTACTGTTTCAGTATAAGACACTTCCACTCAACTCTAAAGTTTAACACTTTTCTCTTGAATTTGTAACTAGTTGGAGCCGGCTATGTGAATCCTCATCAACTATTCCGCTCCATTTGGTCTTGTTTTATTCCACTAAATAAATTGTCTTTTAGGGCAAATATGGGGTTCTCTATAACCAGGAATACTCTAAATCTTACACTTCCCTTACATGGTCACACAAGCTTAATATACTCTAATCCACCTATAAAGGCTTCCCATCTTTCATCAAGTCCTCGTGGATTCTAAGAAATTGTACCTCTTTTGAAACAACTTCCTTCTATGCGATTTGTTGTATAGGTAAGTAGAAATTATATTCAAAGTTAAAACAATGCTACTAAGTTAGTGCTGGACAATTCAAATGGCGGGGAGGCCCTTTATCAAAAGGAGGAGGGATCCTGTGCACCCTCCTTGTGAATTTTACACAGACACTTGATGGATTGAAATCCCAAAAAGGTTTCAAACTCTTTCTGCACTGTATAAGTTTTGACGTCTTAAATGTTATAACTTTTTACACAAATGTAAGTTTTACCTTCTGTATAGACATAAATCATGTTTCTGTCTTTCTTTAAAATTGTTTTCATTGCTACCTTTATGAAAATTGTATAATGTTGCATGAATCTGTGTGGTTCTAGTTCTCTTTAATGTTTTTTTTTTTATAATTGATTATTCAAGTAACAGTTTTGATTCGAGGTTCTAATGATCCCGACTTCCTCCTTGCCCAGAACATAGTTCTGACCGGGCTGAATTTCTGAAGCTTTGCAAGAGAGTTGAGTACACAATTCATGCTTGGTATCTTCTACAATTTGAGGATCTCATGGTAATACAATTTTATGTTGCTTTTCATTTGATCAAATATGCTTTCTCCAGCATTTTACGGCAAATGAATTTAATTTGCTGATGATGATATTGTGTTGATCAATAGTATTGTGTGATTGCAGCAATTGTATTCCTTATTTGATCCTGTGAACGGGGCTCAAAAACTGGAGCAGCAGAAGTTATCTCCAGATGAGATTGATGTTCTTGAACAGAATTTTTTGACATATTTGTTTCAGGTAAAAAAGATGTAGCTTCTTCTTAATTTTTTTCTCTCTGGTATCTGAGCCAGCTATATGAGCTGTTTAGATTCATAATATAACATGCAAGCCCAAACTGCCTAACCAGTGTACTTGAGAGATAGAGATTTGAGTTTTCATTTGTTGGCCCTCAAGATCCGCAGGTGTCACTCATAACACATGGCAGTCAGATTTCTTTTGATCAACTTCAAATGAAAGCATTTCTTTAAGATAAAAGAGGACTTCTCGAGACTACAGATTAAGAATAAATAATAATGATAGAAGAGATAATTCAAAAGCCACTTCAGTTTAATTTCAGAGAAGGGTTTAGTTTTAGCATTTATATTCTTTTCCTAGAAATTTGTTCTCCGCTAGGATAGGGTTGAGATATCTTTGTTAAACACTTTGAACAAAGGTGACATTCTTCTATGAAGGATTTGGAAGTTGATTGAATCTTTCCCTCATTTGTCTGGCCATTGACTGATCTAGTAAGTTTAAGTTAGAGAAAGTCGGAAACATGGCTGGTGGTGGAGGCTAAGCCTTTATCTCAAGAAAATGCCACTAACTCTGATGGTAGGGGAAGTCTGTCACTATCTCATTCATTCCGACTCCCCAGCAGTATTTACCCAAATGGGATTTTGAGCACCCATGTTGGACCTATTAGTGACCACCATCAACTGCTATAATCAATTGTATCCGCATATCTTTAGTCATGACATTAGTGTTCCAGTTAAAATTTATAAAAACTCCAATCTCATATATGTGTCTGTGAGTTTATATATAATCTTCATTTGTTTATATAATAATATCTCTGTGTGTGTGTGTGTACCATGGCCCAATAGTTCAACAGAAAAAGGGAAGTTAGAATAGTTTCGATCTATGGCCCTGTATGGAGTGCTGATCTTTACGAACCTTCAAATGAAAACCATACCTGTGGACAATGTGCTATCCTCTTTCCTGGCCCTCGAAAAATATCTATAACAACAAAAAAAAGAATCATACATCAGTTATTAAGTGTAAGATCCTCTGAAATTGAAGAGGCTGTATCACATTGCATAATTGATCTAGCTTCCTCATGGATACACATCAACTTGTTAAATATTGGAACTGTAGGAAGATGAGAGGTATCACAGCGTGTCCTTTTATTTTAGAGGTAGCCATTAACATTGAGAGAAAAACTTCTTGGTTTTACTTAGGGGAGGAAGACAACAAGTGAGGTGAATGGTAAGAGGTCTAGGTGTTTTTCTTCAGGAAGTGGGAGTTTCTTCTTCCTTCAGTTTTCCCCATCTTTTCCTCTTCTTCTTTGTTATTCTTAACAAATATTTCCCATGTGCAAAATTGAATGGAAGGGGAATATTTCCGTGTTTCAATCATGGTGGCTATATATTAATTTATTTATCTCTAAAGTTGTTTCCCATTATTTTGCATTGCGTTCTCTTGCTATTGAGACTAAGCTTGTAATGGATTTTTAAACTTGCATCAAGCTCTAAGAGCAGTGAAATCTGAATGTTTCTCCATATCTAGCTGAAGGATTAAGGGAAATGGGGATGGCATTTGTGTTTTTTTGCGTGCCCTTATTTGATTATCCAGTTTTTATCCTCATTTCTCTTATGCTGATGCAGATTATGGACAAAAGTAACTTTAAAATAGCGAGTGATGAAGAGATTGATGTTGCACATTCCGGGCAGTATCTTCTAAATCTTCCAATCAGTGTTGATGAATCTAAGGTTTTTAGTTGCTTTTGCATATAATTTGGTTCAAACAATTATTGGTTCTCTTGATATAGTTTCTTTTTGACATGTTGACTTTGCGATTCATTCTACCTTATCCTGGATGCAGCTTGACGAAAAACTTTTAAAGAAGTATTTTGCAGAGCATCCTCACGAGAGCCTTCCAGAGTTCGCTGACAAGGTATCACTCTTACGAAGCTTCAAGTCGCTATTTAAATTGAGGCGTTTACTCTTTCTGGGACGCTTGGTATGGAGTTAACGGCTTCCCAGATTCTAGGTCTACAAGTGTAGTTTCTGGTTATAATTATGAAATTTTCACCGAATTGAATATTTGCCAATTTGTTTCTTGTTGGTGTGGAATTCAAGAATGCAACTTGATTCCTTGATATCCACATATGGTTTCCATACCTCTGCCTTGATTTGCAACAATTAGGATCGACTTTTAAAGTGTGTGTATCACCTCTACCTCTACATGTGATGCTGTGAAGCTATTATTTCCATCGTGAGATTAGGTGTCAGGGATGTTCATTGCTGCCGCTTGCTTTTTTTGGCAGAAGGAATTCGCACTACAATCAAAACACGAACAAAAGTTCGCGACCATTTAATTCAAGGAACTTCGTTGTTATATTACTTTTACTTTGAAAACAACCTCTCTATCCTAGAAAGAGAGGTAAGGGGTCTGCGTACGCCCCACTTGTGGGATTACACTGGGCTGTTGTTGTCTTTGGTGAACAATAATTTTTATTAAAAGAGAAGATAATTTTTGCAATCAAGGGTTTAAAATAGTGTGTTACAAGTTACGACTGAGGACAAACTGGGATCTAATGCCCTCTCATCTTCTTGCTTGTTTTTATAAGATTAATCATCATTTTAAGGGCTGCTTCTTAAATCTTTAATGGTGCACACAAGCAATTTAACAACGGGTAATAGTTACTTGACTATTTCTTTGAATCTGCAAACCATATCATGGATGGACATGGGTATATTTGGCTGTTCAACTTATATGGTATATCAATGTGTCCTGAACCTTATTAGGTTTATCAGTGTGTAGTATGAATATATACTTTTCTTAAGACAATTTCGTTGCCGTTCCCTGATCTGATTTGAATTGTATTTAGTGCCACCATGTTATTGTCCATTTTATATGCAGTATTATTGTATTAATCCTACTCAAGGGTAAAGGATGAAAGTGAACAGTTTGATCATGTCACTGAGTTACTTTTTTCTTTTCCAGTACATAATCTTTCGCCGCGGCATTGGAATTGATAAGACTACGGATTACTTTTTCTTGGAAAAAGTGGATATGATTATTTCACGCATTTGGGGATGGATTTTGAGAAAAACAAGGTGTGTGGCTTTTATATACAAAAAAAGCTGTAGTATGGTAAACCTGTTTACTGTTTGCATGTACTCAAAATGAAGTTCCTACCTTTCTGAATACTTCTGATAGACTGTTTTTGAGGAGATCAAGTTCACAGCGCCAGAAGAATCCAAAAAAGGATGACGGGATCAATAGTGAAGCAGAAGATCAGGACTTATATGTTGAACGTATCCGCATTGAAAATATGGAACTCAGGTCTAATAAGTGGTCTTTGTGGTTCTGTATTTCTATTCTTTGCTTAAACTGATATGCTGCTTTAGAAAGTTCATACGGCACTTCTGTATCTGTGAATCTTTTTATCAAAATATGGTTCGCAACAAAAGAGTTTCAATCGTCTATGCAAAAGGGACCTTGTAAGTACAGCAAAGAGAAAATAGAGACAAAACACTACTTTGCAATTTTACAACATCTTGCTCCACCCCTTTAAGTGCCTTCCTATTTCTCTATTCCAAACGACCTGCATGATTGCTAAAGGGGCAACATTTCATGCCTTCTCTTCCCCCTCTTATTAGTCCAACTTCATAAAGTCTCCTTCACCGTGCCAGGCATCACCCATTGCATCCTAAACAAGTTGAGGGCCACACTACATAACCAATTAGCCACATCGCAATGCTATAGGAGATGATCTACACTTTTTGCTTGCACTCTTACACTTAAACACCAACTAACACATAGGTGATCCTCCTCTTCAAATTTTCTGTTGTTAAGATGGCACCCCTTGCCGCCAACCATACAAAGAAACACACCTTTCTCGGAGCTCTAGGGATCCAAATATAGTCATGGGGGAATGTACATTCCCTTCACACTAGTAATCTCTTATAAATAGAGCTAACAGTGAATAATCCATCTCCACTCTCTCGCCAGCTCCATACATATGACAAATTATTAGGAGTGGCTAGCGCATTCAAAAATTCAATCAAATTGTGAAATTCTTCCGTCTCCCAATCCTGGAAAGATACACGATATATATATATATATATATATATATATATATATATATATATATATATTAGGGAAGACTTCCCTCAACTCATCTCATTCTCCCCACACCATTATGTGCCCAGACACTAATCCTGATTCCGCTCCAACCTTTAAGGAAATGTCCCCAAAAACCTACCCACCCATACATAATACTCCTCCACAAACCACACCTATACATATTTATAATGTTTCTAGTCCTCCATCCCCCTTCCATAGCACCATATGTTTCTGCTACCGCCCCCTACAAAAAGCATTCTCCTCCATCCCAAATCTCCATCTCCACTTCCCTAACATAGCTTTATTGAACACCTTGAGGTATTTCACATCGAGTCCTCCCCATTCCTTTGGAGAAGTGACAACTTCCTCGTTCACGAGATGATGCTTTATTGTGCCTTCCTATGTATCCCATAAAAAGGTACATTGAAGACGTTCCAACCTTTCGGCTACTTTGTCGAGGCCTGACATGAAATACATAAGAATGTTGGACAAAGTGCTTTTGATCAACACTTCCTTTCCCCCTTTTGACAAGTGCCTCTTTTGCCGTACCGCTAGCTACTTCTGCACTCTCGATCATTGGATTCTACACTGTAAGGTCTTTGCTAGAAGCACCCAAATCTAGACCCAAATAAGAAATAAGTAGAGTACCCACCTTGTTGATAAGAATCGGGGTACTAAATAAACAAGAAAATAATGCGGAAGCGAAAATAAACAGATTAAAGACAAGAATTGAAAGATATGCGAAATTAGAGGATAAAACCTCCAAATTCAAAAGATGTCCTTAGAACCCTAATTAATCTTAGTATTAAAAATTAGCGTGTTAAAGCTAATTTATGATACTAATAGAGCCAATTCAAGAACTTAGATCAATAAGTGATTTAGACCCCTATTTCGAAGTAACTAGAGACAATAATTAGTGAAAGACTAATTACCATCTTTAATTTATGAATAATAACCAAAAATATCAAGTTTAAGGATTAATCTCTCCCGTTAAGCATCGTTCTTATAAGGTTGTAACATAAATCTCAAGTAGCCACACACAAAGGTGTAAAGAAGAGAAACTCTTAATTAATAATAATGTTGTGTGTCTTAAAATAATAAGATCAACCCCTATATATAGGGAAAACCTATCCCAAATAGAGTGGGATTCAAATCCTACTTTATGGAAACTTTAAACTAGGAAACTTTAAACTAGGAAACTTTTAAACTAGGAAACTTTAAACTAGGAAATTTTTAAACTATAAAACTTTGACTTTAAGTGCTCAACTTTTTGGGCTCTTTTATTGGGCTTCGTGTGGCCCAATTTTCTTCAATTTGGACTTGGACTTGGACTTGGACTTGGACTTGGACTTGAACCATAAATGTGTGTAGCACCTACTCCATTCTTCTCACCATTCTTGGACTCGTTCTTGGGCTTTTCTTCCATGAAAAGCATCTTCTTTATTTCCCATTGAAGTCCAACAATCTTGGCTTGCAACTCCTTATCTTGTGACCTTGATGATTGTCTTCTTAGGGCTTCTATAGCATCATCCTTGTCCATGGAGCTATCATATACTATCTCAATATTATTCACTACCCCCACCAGAGTAATGTCACGTTTTCTAATGCTGACACAACCTGGAACCAAATAAGAATCTGTCTCAATTCTCAAATGATCTAGCTGGGATGCATTAGACCAACGTATCATCTGCGAATTAAAGATGTGTAACTGTCACAATGTTGTGCTCTCTAAAAGAAGCATCAAAACCCTTCAAAAGATCTCCACCCAAAGCTTCCATTATCAAGTTGAATAACATAGGAGATAAAGGATCCCTGTTTCAAACCCCTCGAACTCCGAAATAAGCCACAGGGACTCCCATTCACCAATACAGAGAATCTTGCTGTAGAAATGCAAAACATGATCCATCTCCTCAACTTGTTTCCAATACCCATCTTCGACATAATGAAATCCTAGAATTCCCAATTCACTCTCATAAACTTTCTCAAGGTCCAAATTATATAAAATACCCAACTCACCCTTCTTTCTGGACCAACCACTTCATATGCCACCTGAGCTGCATCCAGCATGAGACGTATTACATCATGCATCATGGAGAATAGAGATGATCCAATTGTCTTGCAGGAGTTGATATGAGATTTCAATAGACAAGGATGGGTCTCTCGGATTTGTTGCAAATAGATTATTTTTTTCGGTGAAGATCCTATTTGACTGACTCCCACAACTCTATTAACAACTGGAATCTTCATGAGATGGACAGTGCACAGCTATGAAAAAGTTCTCATTTTTCTTCTTCAAATGTTTTGGGTCTTCGGTGATAAAGCATTTAAGCAGTGTGGTGTATTACTTTATATCTGCCACAGATTGTGCATGTGTCTATTTGGACCTGGTTTAACAATGAACTGTACTCGTTTTTGCACCGACTTTTGAACTTTTAAACAACCATATCTTCGTAACGCCAGGAGTAATAAATTTTCCTTGCATCAAGTGAAAGAAAGTAGCCAGCTAGGAATACCTATGAAAATAGTAAGGACCACTTCTAACTGACGAATAATGCCTCCATCCTTTATGACCTCTACTAACTGAGTGACGACTTGGATAACCCATTCTATCTGATGTTTAAGACTGAAACATGTCATCCAAGACCTTATTTATTCAGGGATAATCGAGGACTACCAAGGTAAATCATTTATGCATTCAAACAAAAAGACTTTTAAGGATATGAATTGAATAACCTAGAACCACTGTAAGCCTTTCTGAAACCATGCATAATGATTGCATGAAATGCTCATGCTCTGTTCTTGGATTTACACGTGAACTTGAAGTATTTTGTTGTCTTTCTTTTTGGAAGTCTGTTACCCTTTTAAAAGACTAAAATGACTCGATATGCTAGATAGTGGGCCTCGAATAGAGAGTTATAGTGGCTTGACGGGATGACTTGAGTGGGAGAAGCTCAAATCGGCACAATTCTTGATGGGCTGAAAGCTCAAACCGATAGAATAAGCAGAGATTAGAACTAGAGGAAAAAATGGTTGTGAACGAGTTTACCCAAGATTGACTCTGATAATATAAAAGAAATTGGGCATCCAACCCAAAAACTTAAGCCACTTGGTGGGTTAACTCAGGAAGTTGTTGGCCCATTATAACTCCATTTGGAAATCCGTAAACAGACAGATTTAAGAATTGAGAAGTAGGGGAACAAATGGTTGGAGTTGGTTCTGATATGATATGAAAGAATTTGTTCCCTCTGTTTCTTTTAATTGTTAAAGGTAAGTACATTAACTACAGCAACAAAAGAGTGCTGTAAATTAAGTACAAGAGGAGGCTACATCACGAATTGTGTAATGAGCTCAAGAAGGCAATCATGGGATCTATGTCCTTTGCAATAGCCTTGTTGCACCAAAAAAAAAAAAAAAAGAGAGAGAAGACAAGAGAAGAGAAGATATGCATTTTTTTATACTAATTACAGATTCAGATTTGCTCTTAAACACTCTCGCGGTCCTTTTTAATTTCAGATAGTCCACCATATCACTGCAGGGAGGTATTCCAAACTTTCCTCTTCACCTTACCAAGATCACTCAAGTGCCTAAATTGTAGTAGGTCCTTTGACGTTCTTGGCATTACCAATTTAATTCCCAATAAGTTGAAAAGAGAACTCCTTATTTGAGATGTGAATGTACTATGAAGAAATAAATGGTTGCTATCTTCAACTTCATTGTTACAAAGCAAACATCTGCCACATAAATTAAATTCCCTTTTCTGATGATTTCACGTTTGAGACAAGCTCCTTTCGCCAGCAACCACGCAAAGCATTCCACTTTCTTAGGAGCTTTGTTTTTCCAAATGCACTTCCAAGGCAATTTTCAGCTGGGGAAGGAATTATTTGTGTGTAGCATGATTAACAGAGAAAACACCACTTAGCATCACATTTCCATGTAAAGAGTCATCCCTGGACAGAAGGGGAGGTAAACTATGTAGATGAGACAACAAAGAACAGAGATTCTCCACTTCTGAATCATTAATATTAAGTCTGAATGTAATATCCCAGGGAGAGTTGGACCAATTCTCTGATATTGGTGCTTCAGGATTCTGTGCCACTGTATATAGGAGAGGGTATTGATCCTTTAAAAAGGACAGAGCCAACCAAGTTTCTGTCCAGAATCTTACTTGCTTACAATTCCCAATTTCTAATGAACTACATGTCTGAAAAGTGTCCGAGTGAATTCTGAGATGCTTCCACATGTGTTGGAGAGGTGTGGCTGTTTGGTAATCCATGGATTGAGAAATTCATATATTGTCACCAATACAACAGTGTATCTCCACAATGCTCCCACATCCTTGTAGAATCTCCAAAGCCACTTAAGCTGCAACTTGTACTTTGAACCTCTGGCTCTATGCCCAAACCTCCTGCCTTCTTGTCTTTAGACACTCCGGAGTGCACTCCCATTTAACCAAGTTAAGGCCTTATTCTCTCTATTTACCCTGCCACAAGAAGTGTCTACGTATATTGTCTTTCTTAAGCACCCCTGATACTGATAAAGTGTTATAGAGATCTATTATCTTAATTATAGATGCCAGGAATCTTAATCAAATTCCCATCTTTGTAATCTCATTACCAGCAAAATACTTGAAGAAGACACCGGCAAATAATTTCTCTAATCAAAACTCTCCCTCCGAATTGTTGATGCATGCCTAGTTGACTAGTTGTTGTAGCAACGACTTTTGAGCAAATCCCTGACAAAGTAAACATTGGATGCTTTTGTGTTTCCCTTCTGTCTTTTCTGTTCATGTATATTCACTTTTCAGCATTGACAAGCCTGAATGTAATTGGAAAACTCGGATTAATCAATTCTGTGCATGGCTTGTAATGTGTTTACTTCTTAGAGCAAGAAAGTTTGTTGTCTAATATCTCCGAATGCCTGACTGAACTCCTTGAAGCGGATGACCAGTTGTTGAATTCACCACCGTTAGCTGATTGAGTGACATTAATAATTGTGAATTAATGACACTAGCACTAACAATGTTTGCTTTCTCCTTTGTGTTCCTGTTGTTTATTACCAACTTTTACTTTTTTTTGTGTGTGTGAACTGAATCCAGTTTACGTAGTCTGATGAGCAAGATAACAATTCAAGAACCTACTTTTGACAGGATAATTGTTGTCTACAGGTACAAGTTCCCATTCTTTGCGGATTTTTTATTTTAATTTTAAGTTCAGTAATTTGCTTGAAGCGCATTTTCTGCACAAATAATGCTCGTATTTTGTTCCTTTAATTTTCACTTGTTGTACACTGCTGTGTTGTTTGCATAATGGATTCAAGTTGTAATTATGCAGAAGAGCTCATACCTCAGCAAAATCGGACCGAGGAATTTATGTGAAGCATTTCAGACACATTCCAATGGCTGACCTGGAAATTGTCCTGGTATGATTTTTTTTTCTAATTGTTTTCTTTCAGCCTCCCAACTATGTATATGTGTACTTTTTCTTTGGGGGCCTGAGCTTCTTATAAACTGTTACATCTTGATAATAGCTTTCTCTTTCTTTTTAGCCAGAGAAAAAGAACCCCAGTTTAACTCCAATGGATTGGGTCAAATTCCTTGTGTCTGCTATAGTTGGTCTGGTTAGTTATTTATCCATACGATTTGACTGCTCTACTTTCATCATCCCTTTAGAACTTTGTTTTAAACTCTGGTATTCCTTAATTCTTTCAGGTTGCTGTTGTGAGTTCGCTTGAATTGCCTAAAGCTGATATATGGGTCATGTTTGCTATCCTCTCCACAGTGATAGGCTATTGTGCAAAGACATACTTCACGTTAAGTGTTCTGTTGATTTCAGTACTATCTGTATCAATATTGATAGATAACAAAGTGTTATCTATACCTTTATCGTTTAATTCTTACCTGCTGACTGTATTCTGCACTTCTGCATTTTGTCATACTGAGACACTGGTTTTATATTTTGAATGCATCAGATGATTGCGAAGAATGTAAGTCATTACTAAGAACATCTTCAAGCTGGTATTTTAGTGGAACTGATTTCCTTAACTTGTCTGCAGGTTTCAACAAAATATGGCTACATATCAAAACTTGATTACACAGTCAATGTATGATAAACAGCTAGATAGTGGAAGGGGTACTCTTCTACATTTGTGTGATGATGTGATTCAGCAAGAAGTATGTTAGCTTCTGTCTTCTTTTCCCCTTCAAATGCTTTTCCATTCAATCATATGAATTTCCAGTAATGTTATTACCTACCTCCTTCCCTGGGCAACAAAGGATAATAGAACTGAAAATAAGCTTGTCTTTTTCATTCTTCGTGATATCTATGGGCGCAGTCGAACGTAATTAACAATATTTATATCCTTCAATTCTAATAACTGGCCCGGAACCACGGTCATCAAAAAAAAAAACATATGATGGTCTTCTTGATTATATATGATAGACTAAAGAAACAATCATGAACACAGAGAAATGAAAGGAAGATATTTGTTATATTGATGTGCTGTTTAAACATGTTCTCAAGGTTCCCACTTTTAATGAATATTATTGGATGGTAACTTGAGACTGTATTTAGTACTGAATGTAGCTACTGATTCTGATACAATATTCTCTGATTAGTTGAACAAGTTACAGCTGGTCCTTACAGTGTCCATGCCAAATTTGCAGGTAAAGGAAGTTATTATATCATTTTTCATTTTGATGGAACAGGGTAAAGCTACTTTGGAGGTATATAATCCTTATTCTCTCTGGATGTTTGGCATGCATATGAATATTATCCTGTACTTTTCCTTGATGCATGTTTCCATGGGGTCCATCCATTATTGTGCTACTAACATAATCTTCCATTATTCTGAGTGATGGTATAGGATCTTGATCTGCGCTGTGAGGAGTTACTAAAAGAAGAGTTCGGTGTATGCTGTAATTTTGATGTAGATGATGCTGTTCAGAAACTAGATAAATTAGGCATTGTTGCTCGGGTAAGATTGGTCTTCTGTAATAGCCTTTTGCTTTCTTTTCTTTCCCTTGACCTAGTAAATTTCTTTTCTTGCTGCCAGATATTTAGATACAGACACTTCTGTGGGAATCACATATAGAAATCTCCCACACATTGTTTAGTTTATGGATCTCCGTACTTGGACGATTCCAAACTCGGCCAAGCCATTTGTTTCCTATTGCGTTGCTCATTTCTTTGTTGACTAGATGATCCTTACCACACACCATGTATATCTTCTTAGAGAAAGTTATGCGCTTTTAAGTATTAACTGGTCAATGTTTTAAACATCATCCTTTGGAATGGACATGATTGAGCTAGTGTCTATTAAGGAAAAGACAAAGGATATCTGCAGGAATTCGTGAGTTACTCTCTAATTTTAAAACCACTAATTTACTTGAAGTTTGAAAACTTGGAAGGAGAAACTCCTCTTGGTCATTAGAAGCATTAAACCAAGAAGAGACTCTAGTAGCCTTCCTTTGTCAGCGACCAGGTTGAAATGATTCAGTTAGTTTATAATAGCATACGAGCATTCTCTACTGCTATACCTGGAAAACCCCTGAAAAGTCTTTTCCAATATGAAAGTGGATATTGTACAAATTCTACACCGATGGAACTGGAGTCTGCCTGGCTGATGCATCCAGCAAAATGTGAAAGATTACTTTCGTTGAACAGATGTAAAATAACTTTACACATATTAAAGATTTTTTGGACGAGGAGGTTTTATGTAGAAAAACATCAAGGTTTAATTTGGGGATTTGAGTGTAGAGTGCAAATAAACGTTGCTTTAGCGAAGTAAGGTGCTACCATCAGGAAAAAGGTATGAAGTTAAAATCATACTAATGTTTAAAAACCATCATAAATTTCTTATAGATATGAAGGCATTGTTTCTGTTTTTTGTGACTAATTTTCTTGTAATAAATTTCTAATTTTGTATAGATGGTCATAATGTTTTGTTAACAATTAATATATCACTTTGCAATGGAACGGGGGGATCCCCCCAGCATCTGTTTGGTTGTGCTCACCTAGTGTCTAATGTTGTTGTCTTGAAGACAGAGCCCATGGGGGCGAAGAGGCACATGCACTGGTGCTTGTAGTAAATACACTCTATTTAGCATTATTTTTATACACTCTACCAAACGACCCCTAAGTGAAGCAAAGCGCCCTACTTCGGCTTCACCCATCTTCATAATCTTGAATGGATTTATTGGAAGCAGGAACATTAAATATATTTTAGGAAAATAAGTCCTTTCCTGATAAATGCTTTTCTCCAGAAAATATTTTTTAGTTACCAACCAAACACTAGAAAATAATTGCCAAAAGATTACTTGCCTTTAGGAAGATGTCTTCCTACGATACTACTTCTCATTTTCTTAAGAAGTCCATTTAATAGCATATAAAAGCGAGGCGACTTAAGTGTAACAAATATTTGATAAGATTAGAGAAGTCAAATCTAATCTTTTTAATGGAGATATAAGGAAATAAGCATTTTCTCAACTTGGAGAATGAACATGTTATTGTGCTATCAATTGGGATCCAGGAAAGTATCCACCGACTATGCCTACCATATTAAGTAGTATGATAAGTCCCTTTCTTGTTGGCTAGCTATTGAAGTCTATTGTTACCTTAAGTTATCCTGAAGTGAATATTTATATGTTTCTCTTGCCTCTAATATATTTTGTTCCCATACAGGATACAATAGGACGGTATTATTGTGTTGGTCTCAAGCGTGCAAATGAGATGATTGGGACTACTACGGAAGAGCTTGTTCTCAAAGCAAAACAGGGTGCCGTTTCTTCATGATGTTATATGCCAGATGATTAGCTTCTTCATATATTTTTTTCCCCTCTTTTTGGCTTGTAAGAAAAGAATTGAATACCACACGTGGGGGTGTTTGCATGAGCATGCGTATTTTATTCATTACAAATCTTGGATGCTGCTACAGTTTCTTGGGCTTTCGATGTCATATTCACTGTTGAAAGAGTGAAGTGAATGCGGAAGCTCATGGATGCCTGAACTCTAAGCCTAGAAGTACTCCTTATTGTGCTTTGATAAATGGAAAATGTTGGTACGGAAATAAGCATTCTAGAAAGCTGATGTTTGGCTCCAACTTTACAAATTCTGTCACCATGATTCTTCTAGAAGCAGGACAATAAAGAACGTCTCCTACAACAGTGTGCTCATATCAACTAAACATGTAATACCATGAAAAGAAAAGACTAGCCTTCCGGAAACTGAACATACGAGAAAAGCTCTTCCTCAACGTTTTCACTATGTAAGCTATTCATCTTTGATAGACTCCTTCCTCATAACTTGCACTCAAGTTATCGCCTTAATCCTTGTGAAATACTAATCTAGCTTACATGGCAGGCAAGCCTGAGATGGAATATGAAGTAATATTTAACAAAAAGATTCAAAAATTTACGCCAGAAAATCTTCATCTATTATCAACAAATAATTGTTTATCACAAGGTTTTGAGCACATCTATGAGAATAATTGTGGGGGGGGGGGGGGGGGGGGAACCAGCTGCCAACTTTTTTTTTTTTTTTTTACAATTAACAAACAGCTGGATGCGTCTCCCTTTCCAATCTGGTGTTTCTGTAAATATAATCTGAAAAATCACACAAACAAAAGAATTAATACAACCAAGAAGTTTAATTCCCACTCCATCTTATTTTAAAGCCCTAAAAAGTTGACTTCCAAGAGTCACAACTGGAGTTCCTTCTCCCATGATTGTTGTCAAGCTCATTTCTTTCTCCAGTATCCGGTCCAGTTCCATCACCACAGAACTCATGGTAGGCCGCCTTTCACTCGAAGGGTCAACACACCGGACAGTCAATTGCATGAACTCTTCCATGCCTTCTGTGGTGAAGCTATTACCCAATCTTGGATCAATGATGGCAGATATGTTTCCAGAGTCTTGATAATTCTCTACCTGAAATGAGAAAAATACTCTATTAGCAGCTGCATAACTAGCTGATTTCCTCGATTGTCTGTCGGGGCCCCAATATCCTTTGTCAATAATACATTTGAGAAAAAAAAGTCTTTAAATGCATCAGCTTGGTCTGGAAAGGGAATATACCCATTCAACTATGTTTACATTCAAATCTGAAGATAGCAAATCCATTGCTTCATGGCCGCTAACTAGCTCCAGGAGAAATATACCAAAACTGTAGGCATCACTTTTCTCAGAAAATCGTCGGAACTCTCTGACCCTACAGAATAATGAGAAAAAGTCATTGGATCTTCACATCAATCATATCCCTGCTGAGCCACAGAGGAGAAAAGAATGAAAGGAAAGATGTTCCAAAAAATAAACACTAAAGAAGCAAGCAGACTACTCTGGGGCAAGAAATATTTCATCAGCAGCCACTCGAGAAGATGGGCCTGCAACCTCAAATCTTCCAAGAAAATTGCGTAATCCCGCATCTGCAACTTTAGCTATGAAATTTTCATCCACAAGAACATTTGCTGTCTTAAAGTCTTTATGAATCAAGCGGGGACTTAGCGAGTGAAGATGAGCAAGACCTGCATATATAACATTGAGCGAGAATGAAGCATAAGAACCAATACTGTTAAAGTATTTCAACTCAAAGAAGTGGATGCAGGGCCCTTAAGTATTGTGAAAGCTTATCTTTGCCAGACCACTACTAGGACAGGCATAATTATTTTCCCAAACAAAAGATAAACCAATACCAGGGGAACCCAAATGCTCACTGATTTTGCAGAGGATCACCTTTAGCTGCCCCTAGAGCTATAGAAAGCCTATGCTTGAATTCTAGCTTCTCTTGTGTAACATGACCGCCACCTAGAAGAAAAACCCATGAAATGAAGATCAAACAGAAAAAGATATTGCACCTTACAAAAGTTCACAATATTCTCTAATTGACTTGCAGTTGAAAACGAGTAAAGAGCAAAGACAGATTGGAATAAAAAAGAGGGACTACTATTAATTTTTTTTTTTTGTATGTTGGGGTGGGGAGGAGAAGAAGCTGAGAACTTGGAAAATAGTCACTACAATGTACTGGATTCAAACTGTTAGAGAAGATGAGGCAATTCCCTAAACAGTCAAAATTTGCCTGGGACAAAATATTGGTAAAGAATAAGTATAAAATGGAAATGGATGAAACAGAAGTTTTAGTAAAAAGAGGATTACCGTACAAGTGAATGGATACACTTCCATTAGGTATGTACTCATAGACAAGAATCTGCTGATCATTTTCCTGGCAATATCCTAAGAGGGTGACTAAGTTCCGATGCTGAATAGATGAGAGATAGCGAACCTGATAGGAGAAACAGTCTGAATACATCAAACCATAAACAATGAAACACATAGTCATACGAACAATCATAAGTCATTTCTGATACACCTACGACTGATGAGAGGTAAATGATACACCTACGACTGATGAGGGGTATTGATAGTTTGCTGCTTATGTACATAGTTGTTGCTTTATCAGCATACCAGCTTAATGTTAACCATCAGTAGATCTTCCAAGTATATTGGATATATGATATGGGTAGGGAAAAGAATTAGGGCCTTAGTAACAACCCAAAAGATGATGACAAACATGTTGTTAAAGAAATGGACCTTGGAGCTAACTCAACCCCAATATCTAGTTCGAGAGGTGAGGATAGAAGTTCAAAATTTAGAAATAATATCAAATACCATGACAACCCAGAAATGGAAGTGTGCCTCTGACACTATTAATGGTTGCATATTCAATTGAGCACGTGACTGGATTGTTTGTACCTGAGCTCGAAAAAAATTCTTTACAGTAATAAAGTCTCCCCCCATTTCAGGGGGAATGGCTGAAGAGAACTTTTTATTTGATAAAAAAATGCATTGTCATGAATCATGATAACTTAATTTGTCCAGCAAGATACTTACGACTCCCCATGGTTAGCAAGAATGGAATCAAATACCATAGAGTACATGCTTTATTCCACACAGTTATTTTCTCAGTATGTGACTACATAACCCACTTCTTTTCCTTTCCCAGTTGCCAGTTGTGCAATGCAATTTTATCAATTTGTGACCCAGATAACCCCTAGGTCCCTTCTCCCATTACAGACACAATCACAAAAAGAAGATAAGTAAAGACTTCACCAATAATAGTCCTCTCAACATGTCTTTAAGTTTCGTTTCATCCTCCTAATATCCAGGTTCACTAAGGTGGTCCAATTAAAGCCGGAGGGACTAAAATGTTGTGAAAGTTAATGTCTGTGTAAAACACAAAGGAACAAGGACCCAAACCCGTCAGTACATCTCAGTTGCAGCTTGGATTTGACATGCCTTATTCACATCATGTTGATCACATAACAGAAGAGTGGTCCAAGGGAAGCAGCTAAAAGATGCTTCAAATATAACAGAAAAAGTTGTTTGCTCATCTTGTGTTTGGATTTGAACTTTTAAGGAAACTGTTCAGGTAAAGGAGTTGGGCTAAGTGGCGCAAAACGTAATTCTCAAATCGGAAGGTCTCATTGACAACTTAAAAGGGTTTATCGGTAGTTGGTCACAGTTTCGGAAGGAGATAATGCAATGAAATAATACCATGATTGGGAGAAAAGTAACAAATATTTTCACTTGATGATATTGACACGAGGAGCCTCTCTACCTCTGAGGCAGGGGGTTTGCGTACACTCTACCCTCCCCTTGATGGGACTACACTGGTTATGTTATTGTTGTTGTTGATATTGATACAAGGTAATCAGCAAAGTCTCAACGATTTTAATGTAAAGAGGCCAGATTTGTAGCTTGATCTCTTACAAATCCATATAGATCCGAGGAGTAATTTGTTACCAGAATGTGATACTTGACGCAGTTTGAAGTAAGAAAACTGTGAGAAATTAGACAGAGAAGTAGATGTGGATAGTTGGTCACTGCCTCTTAGAATATCTAGGGAATGTGTAAAGATCCATCTATGTTTATATTCATTGTAGTTGAGGAAATCATACAAAATATTCTGTAAGATATCTTAGGATATTCTGTATTTAATTATAAAATATTTAATTAACTGATTAGCATTGAAATTGAATATCTGCAATATTGTGTGTAGCATATGACTCCCAATAAGGAGCATCTTTTGTACTTTATTACTTAATCAAGTCGATAAGGAGTTTTTTATTTTATTTTCACATGGTATCAGTTTCTCTAAGATCTCGATAGAGACTCAAATTAGCTTTCATAACTGATGAGCAGTGCAAGCCAATGTGTGTCGCTCATATTTTCTCCTTTTCTTCCTCTTGGTCCAGCACCACTCCTCTCCCAGCAACTGGTGTCACAACTCATCTCTCTGCAACTATTCATGCATTCCTCCTCTAAGGCATTGTTCAGGCTTTGCTCCTTTCTCTAAGATTGTTAATGCAAGATTCATCTTTCCAGCGACTGGCTTTGATATTTACCACGCGATTAATGCCCTCCTTTAGTGTTATACCTCATACGTCTAAACTACAAAAAGACTGATTAAACATTCACGAAATTATCCGAGATCGGGTGAATAAGGTCGATAATGAATAAATATATCAAGTATCCAATGTACTACTGCATTGAATTAAGACTTATGTCCTAAAATGATTTAAGTTTTAAAGTGCTACATCGACGGTTATACCAGGTGTCTTTAAATTACAGTATGATTAGCGAACATCGACAAATTTGTCCGAACTCGAAGGATAAGGCCAAGAATGAGTACATATGTTAAGGGTAAGTACTATATGGCAATTAGTATGTGGTTATAAGGTTACGGATTGATAAAAGCTTTAACGTCTAAGTTAAGTCGAAAGGGACATCACAAATGAATTTTTCTTTATGTGCCGCAAAAGGGTCAACTTTGAACAAGTATATCTCCAGGTTCAAACGAGTTATCCGGTGTACGACCTATCAAATTAAAGGTCTTTGAGTCTACTTTCTAGCAAGACAAACCACTCGTCCATCCAACTTCAGAGTAAGAAGTTATGCGTGTTTTACAACGGACTACGCAGAGCCAAAATTTGGTGTGATGGACATGTGGCACCTCGTGGTATGTCAACCAGAAAAATTGTAATTTATAAATTACAACTTGAGGGTTCATTTGGCCATAGTTTCAGAATGTTTTGGGGGCTGGAAATCAAGGGTTCTTCATCTCCATCTCTCCCTAGCTTAAGATAAGTTGATTCCTTCAAGAATCAAGCGTATTCCTCATAATAGATCATAAAAACATACTTAGCCAGGTGTTTTCTTGAAGGCAAAGGTATTGTTCTTGAAGAATACAAAGTGCAGAGATCGATTTCTTCTTCATAGAGGTATGGCTCCTCTTATCTCCATAAATATGATCCTAAAGATGTTTTAAGTATTGTTTACAGGCAGTGATGGGAAGCCGTGGGTCCAAGTTTTGCCCATTGTGATTCATGTATTTGGCAAGGAGGGAGTATGTAGAGAGTTGTTTTAGTTGTTGTTTAATTGGTTAGCCTCTTAGAAGGCGAGTATATAGCTTGACTAGTGATACGAAATATTGAGTACGAAGAGTGCCGTTAATTTGAAAATCTCACGAGCTCGACACTCGCATTCTGTTTGTCGAATTGTCAAAATGGCCTGGTTATGTTGTATAGTTGTTTATAGTAGCCTTGTTACTGGTTCTTAATATAGATTGAAGCATCAAAGGAACAATTGATCGTTATAATATGCTAAAGGATTGGAATCAAGTTATGTAAGGCTAAACTTTCTAATTTGGGATTTTTTAACAAGTTTCAAAATGTCACATGAAGCTTCTTATAGTTCTTTAAGTACGACACTCTAGTTGCCTTCGATTTATATGATTAAAACTGCCTCGAGTCTTCATGTTAGTTGCTCATAGAGTCATATGCCTTGCATGACACATGTATGTATTAAAGGTTTCAAGTTTAATATCGTCCGATGAAATCTTTCATGATATCCATATGTATAAGCATTGATTAGTTTCATGTTTCTTTAAAAGGTTCATGTGATATTTAAGTTACAGTTCTTCGACTATAATTTCTTAATGATATCCTTTAAACTATTGAGTCACAAATTTCACTTGATATTATAGGTTATTAAGCCACAAATGTTTTATGTCATACATTATAAGTTGTTAAGTTGTAGACATGTATATATACATAGGGCCACATGAGCCAAATTATATACCGTATTTGTTTTGGGAGCATTCTTGGAAACTGGGTATATCCACACATGCCGGTGCGATGAGAGTCGTTCCGATGGCTAGACAATTTTCCTCTTTGATTGGGATGTATGTGATAATGTTACATATATGCATATACAGGAACTAGATCCGTGTCTTTCTTGTTCCACTAGCTAAGATTAAATTCTCACATGTCCCTTTCATCATTCCAAGCTTCTTTTTTGATGTCAAAGACTAGAAGCTACGCGCAAATTCAATGCAACATCGTGTTAATGCATCTTAGCCGGTAGAGCATTTATCGAACGTCATAAGGTACACATGACAAGTTATTTAGTATGCATATGCTACATGTGCTAGCGATCGACATCTCCACAAAAAAGTATATCAATGTTCAAAGATCAAGGTATGTATTTTACTTAAAAGTTAATTGTATGCTCAAAGTTATCGCTTTCAAGTATTTCATAATGAAATTTCACCAAAAATACTTTTTTTATGGCTATTGTGTCCGGGCCAGCTTTCGTGCACCTCGACTAATTCCACGGGATACCTGCCACCTCCCATCAGTAACATGCACCAAGTAATTTTGTCCACCAAAGCTAGGAAAGATAGGAAGAATCATCTAGGGGTCGCTCGGTAGAGTGTAATGAGAAATAATGCATGCATTAACCCAGTGCGTTAATAGTACCTTGTTTGGTACATATTTTGGACCTATGTATAACTAATGCATTAGTTATACGTTCTATTGTGTATTAAGGTATGTATTACTAATACCATGAATTTCTAGGTATTAGTAATGCAAGGGATTTAATGCATGCATTAACATAGTTAAAGACCCAATTACCCCTCAAAACCCTTTTTACATTTTTGCCACCATAATTGTGGAGGATATTTTTGTAAATTTATATTTTTATGCAATGCATGCAATTTTTAATACACCAAACCAAACAATGCATAAAAAATTTCTATGTATAATTAATGCAAGTGTAACTATTACAAACATTACTAATACACTCTATTTAGCATTATTTTTATACACTCTACCAAGCGACCCCCTAGTGTTCGTGTTGTTTGTCTCCACTGAGTTCTAAAAGCCAAAAGCTACTTAAAATAAATCAATCCAAACACCCACTTATATACAAGTACAATTCCATTGTACTCACATCACTTTTTATAATGTCGGGGGCGCTACGCTGCACTGCACTCACAGTGCAGGTTTAGACGTTCAAAACAGCAAGTCTCGTTAGACATCTGTTTCATCTATCAGTTGTTGGTTGGTGAGCTCCATTCTACCTGGGGCTAAGTCAAGTCTAGAGTTCCTTTTTGATTATATATGTATTTGTATAGAAAGTTTGGGTAGGTTGGGGCCCTATACCGACAGTATGGCAGTTGTACAGTTTCCAGCTCATTCATAGAGGCTTCATAGACTTGTGTTGATGATTCCAATATGTGTATATGTCATGTCTGTTACACCGTGCTCATGTTTCAGGCCAGGTAGCCTTTCTATGTATCTACAGTTCCATCTTATCAGAGCACATCATTTGCACATGGTGGCTCCCTTGCCGGGAAGCAGTGTTGTATATTTTCTACATTTCTAGATTATGTCCATGTGCTATAGCAGGTTGCACAGTTCAGACAGAGCTGGTCCGCCTCAGGCTAGGTTTGGGGCTTGACATCTAGACCTTGAATTTCTTGTCAATGTTCTGCACTTCAAGTTGTGCTAATAATGTCCTCAAGATTATAACACCTTCTCTCTTTTCAATGATGAAGAATATATTCCTTTTTGTATGTAGTGCAAGAAGCACTTTCTCTCGCGATGTAGTTACCAACAACTTTCTGGAGGAAATAATTCCAATATCACTTACTTTTAAGTGATTGTACATCATTCCAGCGAGATTTCAAAGTCAATTCTCTGTTTTTACAAAATAAGCAAACTCAAGTTAGCTTTCCCACTTTGAGATTGAAGGGGCCTAAGGAATATCGAGAGACTGTGTTGGAGCTTTCCAATATTCAAAGACGCTTGCTTGCACCCCGGACGGTTAGGTGTTGTTTGTGGAGAACCATAACATTTTGTTGGTATTCTATTTCATTTGGTATATTTCTTATATTCAGGTTATTCACTTTGCTAAGAGGAACGTTTGATCTTTTGCCTAGTGAAACTGAATGCCCTTGAATTCTGGAATTTCTGCACTACTATGATCTAATAAGAGCAAAAAGAGGTTGTGCTATGAGTTCGGTAAGTAAGCCTTAAAAAAGGGTCATTCAATCAGCAAGTGATAAAGGCATGAAAGTGACAAGCTCTTTGGGGTGTAAACTGATGCATTTAGTGCCTTTTGTCTGTTGATTATAGCAGATAACCATTTTGGTCACTCAGGCTCTAGTTAAATTTGCTGTAGTCACTTCTAAGGAAGATGAATGAAAATTTGAATAGTATGATTTTAAAATAAAAAAAACTCAAACAATATGTGCGGTAGTTTCCATAAGATGTACATAGTTACTATTACCTCATCAATAAATTCCTGACTAGGAACAGCAGATCGCCTTTTTATTGCTACAAGCATACCATCATGAAGCAATCCCTTGTACACCTCCCCAAATTTGCCTTGGCCAATTAAACTCTTATCACTAAAACCTTTTGTGGCCAAAGACAATTCTTCTATGTGGAAGCGCCTGGCATCTTGTGAGGTCAATTCAACCCCAGCAGTTTTTCCAACTGCAAGTGATTCAGATTACTTAAGGAATTGGGAGAATAAATATGAAATGTTTGACTTAATAAGAAGTGAGATATGACCTTGAACAGATGGATCAGAAGATCCTGTGTCGGAAGTTGTTGAAATAGTCCTTTTACGAAAAATACAGAAGCAACAAATGAGAAGCAGAATCCCCACCAATGCCACGGCTCCTGCAGCACCTCCTACAATTGCTGCAAGAGTCCTTGACATTTGGCGACCACGAGCACTTCAGCTGCAAAGGTTGGGATATATATTTTGATACATTGAAGCTGAAATATGAAAGAGGGAATTAATCCTAATGTTAACATTGTACTCTTTTGTGATGAAACCTAAAACAACAAAGACACTCACTAAAAGCAGCATATCTGCGATAAATAAAATAGTTAGGGCACAGCTAGAAGATAACGATAATAAAGAGAAGTGAACCTGATGAATGGATTGGAGACTTCATTCGCATTTGATTCCCTCCCACATTAACGACTGAAACTTAATCGCCGATGTTAGTTTAATTTAATTTAATAGACAAGGAAGGAAAGGGTTTCTTATTCTTTCTTATAATAATCATCACCATTGATGCCGACAGAAAGCGACCTGGCGCCGACAGATAATTAGTCCTTCTGCAGCTCAACAAAATTTAAATATAGACTCTTCCCCTTTTGATTAAAAAAAAAGTGTTTTTCAAGCAGCACCTATACTCCTACTCTTTTCTGTGGGTTGTAAGGTACTTTTCCTTCCTTAATTACTTGTTCAAATTTCCTTTCTTAACTGTCTTAATTATTTCTTTATTTTGATAAATTAAAAAAGGATAAAAAAAATTACCCTCTTCAATTAATTACTTTAAAAAGGATAAAACTTTTTAAAAATTTCAAGTTTTTAATTCACCCCACTTCATAATTAATATGGGTAAAATAATAAATTAGGGTATCATTCTCCGCTACAACAACTAATTATTTTGTCCACATTATTTTGTATTAACATTTTTTTATTACTATTATTTTTCTGCTATTGCTCTTCTTTTTTTCCTTCCGTCGAAATTATATTCTTTCATCAAGGAACTACATTTTATCATCTAATAGGGAAAACTTTTTCTAACAGTATAAAAATATCTATGAATTTATATAAATTATATTTGATCATATTAATAAGGGGGGATTATATAAAATAGCAAATTATTAATTTAAATTAAATGTTGTGACCACAACTTGATTTAATTGTAACTTGTAGCAAACTGTTGTCATTTCGCCTCTCCCTAAATTTCTCGCTCACCACTCTCTTTTCTCGCTGGGCAGTTTCTCCTCGCCTCTCCCACTTTATACAAATACAAATGTATAAAATGCATTTGTGTTTGTATAAAGCGAGAGAAAATTGTGTATATACATATCTTTTCGTTCCCCTCTCTCCCTTCTCCCCTCTCCCAGATCCCGCTCGCCACTCTCACTCACCTCTCTCACTTTATACAAACACAAATGTATAAATTGCGTTTATGTTTGTATAAAGCGAGAGAAAATTGTATATACAAATACATATATTTTTTGTTTTATACACTTGTGATTATACAAATACAGATCTTTCCCTGCTCAATTTTCTTTTGTCTTTCTCTCTTTCTCACTTTATACAAATATATATTATATAATTGATTCTTTTGTATATGTATACCGAAACAGATTATAAAATTGCTTCTTTTGTATATGTATAACGAAATATACATATTAATAGCCATAGCAAACTTTATTATGCAAACTATAACTATATCATACAAATATGATTTTTATGTTTGTTATGTGTGAAAGTTGTACGAATATTTTTAAATGCTATAATTGTTACATTAAAAGAAATTTATGAAATTTATTTACTTGTCAATATATTTTTTAAACAAATAAAATTTATTTACTTGTTAATCTTATAATATCATTGATTAATGAGTAATTTCTGAACAAGAAACCTTAATGATACAAATACCATATATATATATATATATACACACACACACACACATTGATTTAGTATCAATTAAACGAAATTATCAGTCTTAATGATATCATACAATATATTATTGATTTAGTATCAGTTAAGCGAGATTAGTTAGGGATATATAATGTAATTATTTAGTGAAGTATCAATGTAAAGAGATATATGTTTGTAATTATTTAACTTTTATGGGGTATTTACTTAGTTTCTGTTGACACCCAATTTTGACCGACCTCTAACCCTTTTTGGAATGCTATTCGATTAAATATGTATTTTTAAAAATATATTTTCGAATTAAAATTTTAATCAATTTCGTCTTAAAATTATACATTTTAGTATGCATGATTTCAAAATTATTGTGATTATTATCAAATTATTTTATCGATAGTTAAATTTGAAATAATTATTTTAAAATCCTAGATGTATTTATATGAAAATATTTAATATTTGTAGTATTTTATTAATTTGAATAGCATTTCCTTAAGTTTTCTCAAAATCTTTTAAATGTTAGCCCATTTCTATTCCAATTTATTTCAATTCTAGCCAATTTAATTCTAATTTTATTTCAATTCTAGCCATGTGTTATTTCAATTCTAGCCATTCCAACTCCACAATTCAATCTGATTTTTTAAAATTCATTTTAATCTCATCCGTCCATTCTTTTAAGGTAAATTCTACAGGCTCATCTAAATTAATCCTACGGTTGAGATTGAATCCTCTATTTTAAAACTAAAAGACCTCCAACCCTATTCTAATTTTTTTTCATTCTATTCTCTCCTCTCCTCTAAAATATCCGCCGCCCCCAACGTTCTCTCCATTTTTTCCGGCGAGACAGCCGCTGGCCTCCATCGCTCCGCCCCACTTCCTCTCTCTCTCCCCTTCGTTATCCCCTCTCTTCTCTTCTCTCTTTCAGGCAAGCAGCCGGCGAGGACCACCAGCGAGCCCCGTCGCTGGCAGCAGCTCCAGCCGGCGACGACACCAGCTCCATCCAGCAGCGAGCACCGACGAGGTGAACGCCGGCAACCACCGTCAAACCACCATGAAAATCAGTGGCCGCCTCCCTCTGTTCTCCCTTCCCTTCTCTTTTTCAGGCAAGCAGCCGACGAGAAACACCGGAGCAGCAGCAGCCACGAGAATCAGCAGTAGCGACAAACTCCGGCCAGAGAGTTCCAGGCAGTGTTGCCTCTTACTCTTTCCGGCGAGGACGAGAGAGCAGCAGCGCCGGCAGCCGCGAAAATCAGCTCCGATCAGCAGCCACGCGAAGCAGCAACCAGCAGCCGGTCGGCAGTTGCGAGTAAAAAAAAAAAAAACAACGATCAAGCAGCAACCTCACGAGACTCCGGCAGCTCGAAGTTTTCGTACAAACAAGATCCTTCTAGGTTTGTCCTTGTTTAAATTACGATTCACTTTTAATTTCATCTATGATTTGTGTGATATTTTTATCAATAATAGTTGTCAATCTTGTTCTAAGCATGAATCGTTAAGACCCTCCGAAAGTTTGCTCGTTTTACTTTATTATTTGCAGATTTAGATTGATCTAAATTTGTGTTCATATTGCCATCATTGTGTTATATGTTTGTGTTTTTTAACAGGTGTTAACATCTAATAATTGATAGTGATTGTTTGCCTGTTATTTTGATAGACCCCCTCCCCCCCTCAAACTAAGCTTTCTCTTGTTGATTATTCTTTATGCTTTAATTCTGTGCATTCTCTGTTTATGGTAAATGGTTGCTGGAAACAATTGAATAAATTGATTGATGATCGATTCCCCTAATTCTAATTGCTCATGAATTAGTTACTCCTTTACAATTATAGGATGTTACTAATCAATCCTTCTTGCCTTAGTTTTAAAAAGTAGACATATTTTTATATAGTAAGAATATATATTCAATGGTTGGTAAAAAGTTGGGTGATTTTACATGTTTATTTGACTAAATTTAATTTGATTCATTTTATCTTAATTAAGCTAAGAGCATATTCTTACTTGTGATATTATGGTAAGTAAATATATATTTTGATCTCCAATCTGTATGTAAATAATTCTTTCCTTACCGGTTGTTTACATTGCATTAATTGGTTACCCTTAATTGCTTATTTGCTTGTCCTAAATAAATTGAAACAGATTCTTGCTTAATTATCTATAAGGTAAGAGAATTATTTTTGACTGACTTCCTTTTCCTTATTTTATAAGTAGGCAGATTTTCTTGTTTATATTTGGTAAAAAATAAATAATAATAAATCTAATTTTTGTCTCTTCTTTATTTAAGGGAAAATGATATTTAATTGATCCAAAAATAATTTATTTCCTTTATTTGTGCCCTCCCCTTTTAGTATAAATTAAACCCTTACTCTCATTATTTTAAAGGAAGACACTCATGCTTACATATTCTAATAAGAACTAAAAAAATACACTCTACTCTAAAAAAATGGGGTGAACATTCTAAGTGCTCTTCTACTCGGTTTTGCTGTGTTCGGATCTAGTATCTGATTTAAGTTTGGTCTTCATGGCTGATAAACTTTCTGCATAATTGGTTAGCCCTTCTTCATTAGTTTAGATATCGTTTTTATTATGAATGTTGGAAGCACCCAATTCTGTTTCCTATCCCTCCTTCTTTCATGTGCTTTGGTATGACTATGTGTTTGTTTTGAATGAATCGATCTTCTTACATGATATTCATTCTCGTTATATTATATGTATTTGTAGTATTCTTTTTATTTTTGTGGTTTAACAGGTTTTGAACTTGAAGTTCAAGTTGAAGAATCGCCATGAGACGAGATTACTTAATTTTTGTATTTCGAATTCGTAGTTATTATTTATTTCGGCTTGTAATAATCGTATAGCAACTCTAACTCTATATATATAATATAAATTTGGGGGATCATCTAGGGGGAGGGGTTTACGTGCTACTTGTTTATTTATTTGTCGCAACTTATTTAGAAAGCATGCCTATAGGATTGTGATTTGTTTGATAGTCCGTATTTTAACAAATCTATTTTATATCTAATTAAAATAAAGCAAAATATGTCATTGCCATTAATCATTTATTTAATCTTTAATTATAGTTTAAAAGTTGATCGTGCTTGAATTGCTTATTATAATATGCTATTGGATTGGCATTAACCACCTTCTTAATTATTAACAAAATAGCAATATATGTTTGCTCCTTGTTTCATTTAATTCAATTAAGTTTTTTTTAAATGAATAAAATTTTGAATATTGTCATGATATGTTTTATATTGAAATATTATTTTTTGTCATTTTAGATGCCACGCCTATAGGATATAAATAATTCTAAACATATCTTTGAGTGTAGTATTTATGCATGTAGGTTTAAATAGATATAATGTATGCCTAAGTTTAGAAGTTAATATCCGCATCACGCTTAGAAAAACATGCCTATAGGATCTAATTTACTTAATATATCATTTGGCTGTAGAAATCATGCCTATAGGTTGTATATTTTGTTCCTTAGAAATTATGCTCATAGGACTTCACTAATAAAATTGAGTTTAAGTAAATAGTTTAAATAATTTCAGCATGTTTTAATAACTTAAATCTTGTTAACTAATCAAGTACTAATTAATCTCACATTGCTAATAAATTTGCAGCATGCTAATTACGTAGAAATCATGCTTTTATTTATTTAAAATATCATGCCTATATGTGCTATTAGCTATGCAACATCTTAACTTTTCCATCACTTAGAAATTATGTTCACAGGCATTCTAATAATTTCCAGCATGTTATAATTAAATAAAATCAGATTATCTTATTGTTTTCTACATATTCAAGAGAAAACCATCATAAATACACCTTTTAAATTTAAAATTTGCATTGTAATTATATTGTCCTGCAATCAATTAATCATTTTCTGCAAATCTGCTACTTTTAAATGCTTGCCACTTAAAAATAAATTTCACATATAGTCTAATTTGCTACTGCATTAATATGCTATTTTTCGCCTAATCTGTTTTGATGTCCTAATAACATTCTGCCCGAAATATTTTAGTTTCTGCATTATGATTAATTGTCTTGCTATTTTCAATCAACTAATAAATTAATTTTTTATTTTGCATGCTTTAATAATAAAGTAGCTAAATCCTGCATCATGTCATAACCCTATCCTTTATTTAATTAATTGTTATATTGTAGTGTTACTTGCTGTCTGTTTACACACACTTCCCATGCGACCTTTCCACTTTGTTTGTGTTTGCTAGCCTGTTAATAACTAAACCTAAAGGCCAATATGAGATTTTATGTGCTAAATGAATGTCTTATTTGTTTGACTTGGTGTCTAGGTGGACCTATTAGGAATATTTATTTTGTCTAAAATTATCCCAATAGTAGTCCAACGCCTCTTGGACATTAAGCGGGGATGCTAGGCATCTTTTAGGATGAAATGCATGCGGAAGGTGGGGTAGGGGCAGTTTAGGCCCTACGGAGATGATGACATTGCCTCGATCCGTAAATAACAAACATCTATTTTGTCTGTCCCTATATAGAAGTCGAGCGTTGATCCGTAAAGTCCTTCAGAATTTCCCTTTCCCTTTTCCCGTTTATTTGTTTTATAACTATATTTATTTGGGATAGTTTAATTAAATAAAAGAGATTTTTTTTTTATATATTTGTCCACTTTCTATCTTCTTGCTGCTTCTTTTAAATCTTATATGTATTAATTATTTAATATTATGTTATCACCTAGTTCTGCATGCTTAATTAAATAATTAAAATAATTAAAGTGTCTTTAAATTTAATGATAGTTTTCACTAGTAAGCATGTTTAAATTAAAATAAATAAATGAAGTGACTTTAATTGCTATTTGTAACTCCCACATAAATTGCATGAGATATGGTTGGGATCCACATTTGTGGATCTCTAGGGATGCCTAACACCTTCCCCTCGAGGTAATTTGAACCCTTACCTGATCTCTGGTTCGTTAACCCTTAGCTAGAAATAGTTAGGTTAAATAGGTACCCTAACACACCTTAATTCGTTAGATGACGACTCTTCAATCTTTCCAAAGCCCAAAAGAGTTGTTAGGTCGTGCATAAAACCCATTTTGAGAAAAATGGGGCGCGACAGTTTCCCCTAAACAATACATCTGTATATGGTCCTACCAATATTTGTTAGTTATTGGCTAATATATGTTAGGCCCATGCGCGCATAGACAACCACGTCTAGTTCATCCAATTCATATGTGTTCTTTCTTATATTTTTAATAAATAAATTGCAGATTTATTTACTAAATTAACCTCTTGACTGCAATTGTAATTATTTTACTTCTATGGGGTATTTGCTTAGTTTTCCTATGTATATATTGTCAATCTTTTACTAATTATGGTCCTACCAATATTTCTTATTTATTGCCTAATATATGTTGGGCCTGTGCATGCACAGACAACTACGTCTAGTTCATCCAATTCATATGCGTTCTTTCTTATATCTTTAACTAGTTTTGAGACACGTGCAATGCACGTGAATATCAAACCATGTACTACAACTAATTTTATGAAATAATGTCAATATTATTAAATCAAAATTTTAAGTAAACAATTATAAATTGAATAATAAAGTATAATTCCCTACGAATAGTGGATATGAACTTTCTGATGAGTACTATTGAAATTGTCAAATGAATATCCAAAACCACATATAATTACTTATAATAAAAGGCTAGATATAGATAAGGTAATGTGACACCTCTACATGGCCTCCAATTAGATATATTTTTTTCCTCTCTTTTTTGACTTTTTTCTCGTTTTAAAATTAATTGTGATATGTAAAAAAAAAAATATCACTCTTAAAATCTTTTAATTACACCTCTTAAATATAGTTTCTCCTCTCTGCCCTATAATGCAATACTTAGTTATTATTGTATTTATTGGAGTTCCCGCTTTTAATATAATATAATTAAATAACTCATGATATAAAATATAGAAGATATACTACATTGAATGTTTTTAGTTTGAGTATTATATTAATTTAACATTTGAGTTATGGAGTGTTCAAATTCTACTGAACTTTGAAATTCTCAACATCACACTTTAGTTTTTCATAAGAGAAGAATAGAAAACTTAAAAAACTCATAGTTTAGAAATGTGAGGAACTCCTCTATTTATAGTTAACAAAGGAAGTATGAACACGTGCTTATTATGTTTAATCATCAAAGTCTCATTCCTTCAAAAAGTCACAATCTTTTGAAAAAGTTACAACTCATCGAAAAAGTTACAACTTTGTGAAAAACTCGTAACCATTCAATGTGAAAGGGTGCATGCTTTTAAAATAAAATAATATAAATGAATATAATATAATATAAAATATAGAAGATATACTAAATTGAGTGTTTTAAGAAGAAGAAGATGAAGAACAATAGAAAACTTTAAAAATTGGAAGAAACCCCCATTTTTTTATAGCTAATAAAGGGTAGTATGAATTTTTTTTTATTGTGTTATCGAAAAAGTCACAACACTTTAAAATGTCACAACCCTTCGAAAAGGACAGAACTCATCGGAAAAGTCATAACTCTTTGGACTAGTCTTACCCTTCGGAAAGTCACCTTCCTTTAGAAAAGTCACAACCCTTCGAAAAGGTAATAACTCATTGAAAAGTCACAGCTCTTTTGAAAATTCACAATCCTTTAATGTGAAAATTAAAGGTGTCTGCTTTTGATATAATATTATATAGTATAAATAAATAAATAAAATATAAAATATAGAAGATATACTAAATTTTGTGTTTTAAATCGAGGATATTATAATAAATAAACATTTAAGATCTGTAGTTCATACTTTTAAAGTAATATAAATAAATAAATTGCACACTTATTTACAAAATTAACCTCTTGACTAGAACTTTACTCATATTTTCTTTGAAGATCAACTACACAAAGTGCATTTTGATTGTTAGTTGAACAAAAAATAAATTAATCATTAATAAAAGATAAAGTCCCTATTCTATTCCGCCTATTTAATTTTATCCGACTCTTATATTAAAATAATTATTTTACTTATCTACTTTAGCAAATGAAGATGAATATAGTATTTGCTTCCAATATTATTTTTACTCTATGCTCTTAATTATTTGTCCACTTTTTTTAATTGTCTATTTTGACAAATCAAGAAAGGATAATTTTTTTTTACCTATTATATCATTAATTAATTACTTTGAAAAAGGTAGAACTCCTTGAAAACCTTAAGTTTTTTAATTCATCGACTTCATAATTAATAGGGGTAAAATGATAAATTCACTATGTCAATAATTATTTTCTTAATAGGTGTATCAATTTATAAGTGGACATAAGAGAAAATGAAATATTATTAAATAACTATATTATAAATAATACTAATAGTAGGCAAGTTTTAGATTTATAAAATATAATTAAATAAACACGTGTCAAAGTAAAATGAAATGGAGGGATTCAAAATTAAAATAAACCTTCTTCAATGACCTCGGGCTCTTTTAATTTAGTTGGAAATGTGATAAATAATGTTACTTTTGCTTGCGAGAATATCGCCGGTTGTCTGTAAGCTACCCTCCATTCACACTACACTTGCAAATTAATTTCTCGTTGTACAAATAATAGATTTCATAAATTCAAGCCGCTAAATGCCGAGGGAGACTGATACTTGTCGTAGATGTGGCAAGTCAGGGCAATGGGCAACACAATGTGCCAACAACAGCAATTTCGTCGAAGCTGATGGTAAGAAATTTTGATGCTCCCTGCCCTGCCGTTGCGGCGCTGGCTCTTGCAAACTTTTCACCTCTAACACCCTTAAAAACCCTGGACGCAATTTCTACCCCCGCCAACGACGTTAGTCTCCTGCATTTCACTAACATACATACCATTTTCTCTCTTATCCATGTTTAATTAAATTGTTCCCTTTTGTGTTTCAGAAAACAAAGTGTCAGTTTTTCAAGTGGGCTGATGAGATAAATTTAGACGAATTTATCTACGTTCCGCTTTGCCGTTGCGGTGTTGACTTTTGTCGTGTGAGACCGAATGCGGGTCGGATCTTCTTCATCAGTCCGATAAAACAGGTGAAACCTTTTCTTTTTACTACTCCCTCTGTCCCAATTAGAATTTTCGTTTTTCGACAGTCAAATCATTTAAGTTTGATTGAGAATTTGCGCACGAAATTTTAATTTTTTAACATGAAGTTTATATATTTATAAACTATGTAAAAAATAATATAAATCATAATAATTTAATTTTAAAATATTTAAAAGATCTATGAAAAATTTACTAAATGACTTCACATTTCTACTTTTGAATCTGGCAAAGGACATTAACATAATAAATATACCTAAAGATATCCTTTTTGAAAAATCAGATGGAAGAATAGTGGTATACTTATAACAGAATTTGGTTACGGGATCTTAAGAAGAAGATAAGAAGGCATATTTGAACTTGTTGCATCGTCCCCGCTTGATCACTGATATAAATTTTGATTTTACCTACATTTTTAGAACCATTGCTTGACCACCGATTCATCCACCGACATTAATACTGTATAAAGAATATGAAAGTTAGCCTCAGTGGACAGAGCTATTGTTGGTTGGAGGTAGAGGATATCCCATAAAATTAGTTGAGATGCGAAAAAGCACATTTATGAAAAAGAGATAAACAAAAAAAAATTAAAAAAATAATAAATACTTACCATTCAATGCTACTTTAGCTGGATACAATCATTTTTTATTATAATGGGACATCCAGGATAGCCTTTATATGGAAGGTCAGTTTAGAAATATAAGAGTAAAATATTATTGAATTGTGTATCTACATTATTATAGTGAGACTTTTTTTTATAGACACTATTATAATCCCTTTTCAAGTAGGGTTTTATATAATTATTCATGTTCATGCTCATTTACCTATTCCAACCCTACCCCTCAAGCGGGTGCATACAAGTCATCTATACCAAGCTTGTTACAAATGTAATTGATACGTGACTGGTGAGGGACTTGGTGAATATATATACAAGAACTGATCACTCAACTTCACAAATTTTGTAATAATATGTCTTGAGAGTATCTTTCTCTTACAAAATGATAGTAAATCTCAATGTGTTTAGTTCTTTCATGAAATACTGAATTTAATGTGATATGAATGGCCGCTTGATTATCACACACAAATTCCATTTGACGAATTTCTCCAAATCTTAGTTCTCTTAGACACTATTTGATCTGAACTAGCTCACAAGTTGCTACAACTATTGTTCGATATTCTGCTTCTGCAATAAATCAAGCAACCACGTTGTGTTTCTTACTCTTCGAGGACACCAAATTACCTCATAGTAAAACACAATATCTAGATGTAGAACACCTATAAAAGAGTGATCATGCTCAATCAACATTGGTATATCCAATGCTATACTCATGCTCTCGATCCTCGATGAGAAGCCATTTACGTGAAGCTGGCTTTATATATTGCAGAATACAAACAACTACATGGGGAAGTCATAACCTGATTTACAACACTCACAAGAAAAGATATGTCAAATTTAGTCATTGTGAGATAATTCAACTTTTCAACCAGCTAGCCGCCTATATCTTCCAAGATCACTTAGTGACTCTCCCGATACTGACAAGAGTTTAGAATTTGGATTTGTAGGATTGTCAATCTTCTCTCATAGTGCTTTGACTTTTGAATCTTCCTCACTAACCTTTGCCTTTCCATTTACCATACAAACATTGTTCATGAAGTGGTCTTGGACTCCTTGACCCTTATAGCTCAACTCAACTGAGGAAGCCCAAACTAACTATGTTGAGCTTCCCATTGACGTTTCTAAAGTGATCATAGGGTTTGAACTTCCAATTCTCATAATTTTGGTAGAGTGCATTAGAAAAAATAATGCATGCATTAGCTTTGTGTATTACTAATATCTTGTTTGGTACACTTTTTCAATATAGGTATTAAGGTATGTATAACTAATACATGAAAATTCATGGTATTAGTAATACAACAGGTTTTAATGCATGCATTAACATGATTAAAGATACCATTGCCCCTCAAAATCTTTTTTACATCCTTTCCACCATATTTGTGAAGGGTATATTTGTAAACAAATATATATTCTTTTAGAATATGCAATGCATGTTATTTTTAATATACCAAACCAAACACTGCATAAGAATCAATCGCAGCATAACTATTGCAAACATAATACCAACATTACTAATATATCCTATTCAACATTATTCTAATACACCCTACCAAACGATCCCTTAATGTTAAAATAAAGATTGCTTAAGATAGCGGTAGAATACAAATTCTAACTTATAAAAAAAAAACTAAAAATTCTTAATAAATGAATTTAGAATCACTATTAAGTACAAAATGGCATCAAATTGTAGGTAAAAATTGTAAGATAAAGGGACAAAGGGAACATAGAGTCAAGTTGATCAATTTCACAAAGATGAAAAAAAAGGAAGAAAAATTATCTTGACGCAAAAGAATTTACTTAAAAAGGGTCTGGAGATTGGTAAATTCAAGAGTAAAGTAGACACGGTCTTTCTATGATCACCGGTCAGTAGCTGATATTCAGATATGAAGGGAAGAATGTTTATAGTCAAAAAGCACCTAATTTTTCATGTTCGAATGGGGAGGGGAGGAATGGTAAGTTCAAATAGGTCATTCTTAATGGAAATGCCCAACTCAAAAATAACTAGGTTTTTCAATCTTGGTGAAACAAAGAGTGTGCATAAGCGTTGGCAGTTATACTTCTGTAGATTATTAGAAAATTACATGTTAAAAACCATTATGAATGGATATACATACTGCAAAAGAAAGAGAAAGTAAAACAGTGAATACTATTGCCATGCAACATATTTCATCTTCGACATATTGCATCGTCAAATTAAGAGATTGGATCATTTCGAAAGAAGGTGATTGAGTTGGCTTCAAGGTAAGGAAGTAGGGAATGCATATCTAGGAGAAATGCTTTCTCCATTTGTCATACCTGGTTGTTAGTCTATGATCTACCACCAGTACGACTAAGAAATGCATTATACTTGCTTGACTTTGGAAAATAGGTGCTGCTTGTTTGATTGGGCACTATGGCACATATTTATGGTAATATCATATTCTTGAAGTTGTGTTGCTAGGATCTAGTCATCGTATCAGAATCCCGCTTTTACTTTTTCATATCTTCTCATAGTTAATTTTAAAAGGATTGTTACATTTTAGCTCTTCAAAATTCAACTAATGTTGACCAAACTCTTTTCAGGGACATGGAGCATGTGACTTCAAATTATGGCTAGATTCTGAGGAAGCAGTAGCACGAAGCACTAAAGTAAATGAAAGCACTAGTTCATATCTGTCGACATTGACTAGTATTGATGTCAGTCCTGCATCTAGTGACTTGGTTGAGGAATGCAATGTAAGATCTGGAGTCGGTCATACGGACACATCCCCTGAAGAGATTTATAATCACCTCAACACTTTTCCTGCAACAACTGGACCAGTGAAGAGTCACACAGTAATTTTAGAGGATTTAATTGGAGAGGACGAGGTGTTGGATGAACCTTCAAGAAAGCACCGCAAAAGATTGCGATATGGTGAGCTGAAATTTGGTGATACTTCTCTTCTCTCTTCAATTGGCTGTGTGCAATTGCCAACAACCAAGTCAAGGAACTGTTTGGATGAAGAAAGGCTTCATCGGTCTCTAATGGAATCTGAGGGGGAGACTCATCCAATACAGACTAAAGTTCGCAAACAGATTCTTGTAGAGGTTTCAGGTTTGTGTAGAAACTTACTCTTCTTCTCCTGTTTTCTGATTTGTTTCCAATGATCACTCACCTAGTAGACATGAGTCCCTGACAGGTATTTATGTTTCTTTATTTTGTTCTTTTTAATTCTTTCCCTTGCAGGTTCATTTGGTTCTTTCGTAGCTCATTCTTTTGCCTCACCGATGCATTTGGTGGCAACAATGGATTGGATGTTGAATTCTATTCATCAAAATTAGATCTTACACTCCAGGGTTGGTGGGGCAGGTTTGTGTTCCCTCCTCCTCGGGGCTCGATGGTACCTATTTTATTTAAAAATAAGTTTAGACTGATTTTAAGAATCACCACTTAATTTTAAAGTAAAATTAAAAAAACTGATTCTTCAAAAAATTAAAATAGAAAATTAATTGAAAAAAATTTAAAGGGGGATTTGGGATTCTTATTAGCATTTCAGAAAGGGTTTGAAATCATCCAAAATGTCCGCTAATATGTGGTTATCCGATAATTAGCTATTTGACTAATTTTTATTTGACTTAATTTGAATTGAACAATTTTATACTTAAGACCATTTTAAGGAAGAAAAGGAAAAATATTGAAATATTATCTAAGTGAAGTATTTTTGTAAAATTATTTATTTATTTTTTAAGTAAAAGACGAATAATTTAGTTAAGTAATTAATTCAAAATGGGTGTCTTTTGGAAATTTGAATTTTTTAAAACCTTAAGATTAATAGTAGATAATAACGTGTAAGCAAACACAGTAAAATAAGAGACAGAAACTTAGGCCCAAGTCTGGTTTCTTGTCTGCCTAGGTCAGTACTTAGGCCTAATTTCATTTTGGGCTTTCGGCCCATTTTAGTCACTAGACTTGTGTTATACTAACATAAAAAATATATATTTTATCTTTGGGCCTTAGGCCCAATTTTTTCATCTGTCCTAAATAACAAAATACAATTCTTTCTTTCTTTTTTTTTTTTTGCAAAGAGTGGGCTTTTGGCAAATCTCTTCAATTCTCCTCTACTTTGAATTCTTTCTACTCCCAGATCTGTACGTCAATTTTGAAATCTAGTTGACTCAATGAGAGAATTTTGGGGCCTCCGTGGCCCGGTAGGAGAATGCAGAGAAGTGAAATAAAGTCCATGAGGACTCATGCCCAGTTTCATGCAAACACAAAAAAATGAAATCTAGTAAGTAACAGATCATGGTTAATACAAGAAAATGCCCAAATGAAAATCAAATTTTCGCACTACCGTGGTTCAATGCACGCACCGTAAAGGACAAAGTATATCACAAAGGATCCCAAATCAAAACATGTGAAATTTCAATGATCTCAAACAACTAAAGCCATAATTCAAATTGAGCTAATACAAGGTCAGCCAAAAATAAATTAATGTTTCATCCCAAAATTTTCAATTGATAATAATTAAATCATGATCAATTAATGACCACATGACTCTGGACAAGCCAATCATACTAAACGATAGCCAATAGTCAATATTAAGCTAATAGTGAGTGACAGAGAGTGAATGGGTCAAAACATACTTCTTGATAGGAATCAACATCACCAAGTCAAAACATTAATTTGACACAATGACAAATATAAATGAACTAATATTTCCCCCTTTTTAAACTAATAGTGACTCCAAACAAAATAGAAAGAGACATCTCATGCTCTCCTATGACTAAACAAAACAGTAAGCAACTTATGTAATACTAAACAGAGCCGAAATGTTTAAACATACGCACGCGGATCATCATAACAATATTTAAGAGGTAAGACATATTAATCATATAATTTTCATACAAGAACGAAAAAGAGATTTTAACACCTACAAATAAGTGAAAGAATGCGAGGAAGGATAGGCATGCTTCAACATTTACCCCGACATCATCAAGACAAGAATATAAATAACAGAACAGATGATGCCATTTTCGAAATAGATTAGACTCGAAAACTAAAAAAAGGAACATTTTAAGACTGAAGCGGAGAACAAAGCGATAAGAAACAACACGATCAAATAGCATGAGAGCATAAAATCGATTAAGCAAGTCACATTAGGCAATAAGAACACAAAGACGCCCAAGAAAACAGATAAAACTAAACTGTAGGAATAAGAATGCTACTACACTACAAATATTTTGCCATATCAGTCGATTTCGAAACCTTAGACCTATAAGAATAATGACATCAATACTAACAAACTACAATGAAGAAGCAACTGATGCTTGACAGCCATAAGCATAAGAAGACAGATTCGGCATTCAAAACAAATGAGAAAGACAGCAAAATAAACTCCAAGAAAATCAAACGCAGAATCAACAAAAACCTAAGATAAGGACAACAAACTTTAAGCTCAACATTGAAACTAGATCATAAGGTCGCATAAAAATATAGGCATAACATATTCAAGCTATCCCAACCTCAACGATACACATCAATAAAACCAGCCACAGAATAGAGATTTTACAACATTGACAAGAGTAGAATGGAAGAAAGGGACGAAGAGGGAATTATAGGAGGAAGAACGGTTACCTTTTTAATGCAGCGAAACAGGATGAGGAACTTGAGCAGAGCTTCCACCACCACAAAGTCGGATTATGAGACCCAAGCGACAACTCGAACTCGAATCAACTTAGGGGAACAACGACTAACAAGCTAGAAGCATGAGAGCCTGAAAATTAACTCTTCTCTCCTCTTTCAAATGTATTTTTTGTATGGATTTTGTAACTACTTGCTTAAGCTATTCTACGTGGCTTAGTTAAAAATTACCAACTCAAAATCTCTAACCCAACACAAGGAATAAGAAAGGGTATTTATAGAAGGGAGATTAGGGTTCAGAAATGGGAGGAAAGGGATGAAATTCGAATAATACAAGGCCCATTCGAAAATTCAAATGCCAAAATCCTTTCACCATTTCGGAGAGACAACCTTTTTTCTGAAATTTTGCCCCATTTCGGAAGAGAAAAGGACGAATCGATGCTCTGGATCAATTCTGTTGTCCTTGGGTGTGACGTGGAACCATCTCACAGCCCAAGGACGGTCTGCGCTGCTACAACAATTTTTTTTTGCCGAAAATCTCGACTGGAACAATACTGTTGTACTGGGTGGAGAAAACCCATAGACGCCATTAATCACTTTTCGTGTACATGCGAACGTTGGAGGAGAAGATTGTTGATGCTATCTTCACGCCGTGCTCTCTCGGTGAACTTGTTGTTGTTCGTCCTCGCGTGAAGCGCGTACGGGCATCGTTGGAGTCGTTCACGCGTTGCTTTAGGGAGCTGCTGTTTGACGTCTGTTTCTGGATTTCTATTGGGATTGGAAATTGGGTTTGGGCCGGGTCGTTCGGAGAGCAAAGGGGAAGATTGGTTTGGGAGAAGAAGAAAAACGATGCAGGAGGTTGGGGTCGGCTAGTTTAGGCATTGTATTGGTGCTGTAAGTTGTTGGTTGTGTGGATTATTTGGTGAAGGATGGGTTTCTTTTTGGTATTGGGCTGCTGGAAGTTAAAGAAAAAGGGCTCAAAACTAAAGTCTTTTTGTGGGTTTAAAGTAAGATATAACTAAGTGAATTAATACTTTAGCCAAATCGAATTTAATTTGCAAATTCGGCTATAATCTAATTAAGATGAACTAATATAATTAATTTAGGAACTTCTTAATCTTAATGAAATAAAATAATTAATTTGATTATATATAAAATAAAACTAATCAACTCAAAAGTAGAAATTATTAAATAATTAAACAAACTCACCAAATATTTAACTAAACAAAATCTTTTGAGACAATTTTCGAATATTCATAAAATATACTAATTAACATATACATAATCATGTAAAACATATATATTATTCAAAAAAAATATGAAAATGACAAGATTACTGATAAAATCAGCATAGATTGTTGCTGATCAGTCAAGCTCCTCCATTGATGGAGTTTGAACTCACATGAGAGAAGAAGAGAGAAGAATCTAGAAGAACATGAAAATTATATTTCATTGAATATGAAAAATCAAGCGAACACTACAATTAATCATTATATACACACACTTTAAACTAGTAACTAACTAGTAACTAACTAACAAACTCTCTAAAAAACTCTAACTAACTTACTGTGTTACATAAATGATATGATTTATATTCCAACACCCCCCCTCAAGTTGGAGATAATTGGATTTATAGACAACTTGTTCAATAATGTAGCATGTTTAATTCCAGAAGCTTGGCGGTGAGGATATCCGCGATTGTGAATCAAGAGAGATGTGATGGAGAGTGATCAAGCCTTGGTGAAGTTTGTCTCTAACAAAATGGCGATCTATTTCTATGTGTTTAGTCCTTTCATGGAAAAGCGGGTTCTTGCAATGTGGTCGCACTTGATCGTCACGTAGAAAACTTGTATAGGCGGGAGGCATTATGCAGCATAACTCATTCATCACCTTTCAAACCAAACCAGCTCCCAACTACTTCCCTCATAGCTCGTATTCTCGTCGCAGAGGACAAAGATACTGTGGCCTGTTTCTTGGACTTCTAGCTGATAAGACTATCACCCATGAGGACTAGATAGCCACTGACTGACTTCCTTGAATCAGAATAAGCACCCCAATTTGAGTCACAATATGCCTTAACTGTAAGATCAGGTGTGTTTGAAATGAATATTCCCATTGTAGGATCTTGTCTTAAGTATCTGAGGACATGATAAGCTGCTTTTAAATGTGGTTCCCTAGGTGTTTGCATGAACTGACTTAGGTGTTGCACACTGTAAGCTATATCCATCCTAGTGTTTGTTAGAAAATTGAGTTTGCCTACTAACTTCCTGTAATGAGTAGGATCAGAGAGTAACCTTCCATCAGAGGCCTTCAATTTTTCAGAAGCAACAGATTTGCAGTTCATAGAATCGAATTCCTTTAAGAGATTAGTAGTGAACTTTCTTTGAGAAATGAGAACCCCATCATGCCTCTATAATATCTCCAAGCCCAGGAAATAATGAAGTCTACCTAAATCTTTTATTTTAAACTGATCATTCAAAAAAGACTTTAGAGAGTTGATCTCCTCCAGATCAGTCCCAGTCAGAATCACATCATCAATATATACTACAACAAAAACTAAAGAACTTCCCTTATTTTTGTGAAACAGTGAGTAATCACTATGTGAATGTATGTAGCCTTTAGAACAAAGACTGTTGGCCAACTTATCATACCATTGCCTACTAGTCTGCTTTAAACCATATAATAATTTTTTCAATTTGCACACCATGTTTTGGCAGTCCACTGCAAGACCTGGTGGTAATGTCATGTATACTTCCTCAGTCAAATCACCATGAAGGAAGGCATTGTTGACATCTAACTGATACAGGCCCCATCCCTTCTTAACAGCCAGTGTAATCAAACTCCTAACAGTAGCCATCTTTACTACAGGAGAGAATGTTTCATTGTAATCTATACCAGCCTACTGAGTGTACCCCTTAACTACTAATCTTGCCTAAAACCTTTCTATACTACCATCAGCTTTGTGCTTAATTTTGTACACCCACTTACAACCAATGGCCTTCCTATCCTTGGGCAGAGGTACTAATTCCCAAGTATTATTTGTGTGAGAAATATAGGAAAATAATATTATTGAATTGTTTGTAAATTGTTACATTGAGACCCTATTTATAGATACTACATTAGAATCCTTTTCCAATTAGGATTCCTATTCTTATTCCTATTCCTCTTCCTATTCTAAGTAGGAAATACTTATTTCTATTCTAACATTCCCCCTCAAGCTGGTGCATATAAATCATATGTACCTAGCTTGTTACAGATGTAATTAATACGAGGACATGTGAGAGACTTGGTGAACATATCTGCAAGCTGATCATTTGACTTCACAAATTTCGTAACAATATCTCCCGAGAGTATCTTTTCTCTGACAAAGTGACGATCGATCTCAGCGTGCTTAGTCCTTTCATGAAACACTGGATTTGATGCGATATGAAGAGCTTGGTTATCACACAAGTTCCATCCGATCAATTTTGCCAAATTTTAGTTCTCCCAAAGAATCGTTGATCCAAACTAGTTCACAAGTCTTTGGCCGCCATTGCTCGATATTACGATTCTCGCACTAGATGGAGCAACCACATTCTGCTTCTTACTCTTCCACGACACCAAATTACCTCCTACTAAAACACAATATCCGATGTCGAGCGTGCCGAGGGTGATCTCGCCAATCGGCTCAGATATCCAATGATATTCTCGGCCTTGATCCTCGAAGAATAGTCCTTTACCGAGAAGTGACTTTATATATCGCGAATACGAACAACCGCTTCCCAATGACTATCACGAGGGAAGTCATAAATCGACTTACAACACTCACAGAAAAGATATGTCGTCTAGTCATCGTGAGATAATTCAACTTTCCAACAAGCCGCCTATACCTTTCAGATTACTAAGCGGCTCCCGTCCCGGAAGGAGTTTAACATTCGGATCCATAAGAGTGTCAATAGTCTACATCCCATCATTCTGCCTCTCGAGAATGTCTAAGGCATACTTGCGTTGAGAAATAACAATACCGATCTAGACCGAGCAACCTCAATACCTAGAAAATACTTCAATACGCCAAGGTCTTTAGTCCGAAGTGCTTAAAGAGATGTTGCTTCAAATTGGTGATACCATCTTGATCATTACCGGTGAAAACAATATCATCAACGTAAACAACCAAATAGATACATCGACTGGTGCAGAATGCCGATAAAACACAGAGTGATCACCCACTACGAGTCATGCCAAACTCCGAATAAGCGTCTGAACTTCCCAAACCAAGCTCGGGAGATTGTTTCGACCATAGAATCTACGCAATCGACATACAAGGCTACTAGACTTCGAGCAACAAAACCGGTGGTTGCTCCATATAGACTTCTTCCGCAAGATCACCATACTGAAAAGCATTCTTAATGTCCAATGAAGAGGCCAATGACGAACCGCAGCCATAGATAGAAAAGACGAATGAAGCTATTTTAGCCACGGGAGCGAAAGTGTCACTATAATCTAGCCCAAATATCCGAGTATACCGCTTTGGCAACAAAGCGAGCCTTAAGTCGATCACCGATCGTTCGGACCAATTTTGATCGCATAAACCCAACGACAACCAACAGTAGATTTACCTGCAGGAAGGGAGACAAGCTCCAAGTACCACTCTTATGTAAAGCAGACATGTCATCAACCATAGCCTGCCTCCATCCAGAATGAGAAAGTGCTTCACCTGTAGTCTTAGGAATGGAAATAGAGGACAAAGACGATACAAAGGCATAATGGGGTGATGATGAGCGATGATAACTTAAGGTATAATGGGTTATTATTTAGTGGATCGTATACCTTTTTTGAAGTGCAAGCGGTTGGCTAGGAGGAGGCAAGTCCGCAGGAAAGAGTGGTCCGCGTGACATGAATCATCTGGAACTGGGGTTGGACGTGGACGACGATGATAAGTTAGTAGTGGTGGCACTACAACTGGAGATGTAGAAGTAACCGTAGATTTCTCAAAGGTTGGCACAGGTAAAACCTGAGGTATGGGTAAGACCATAGATACATCAGGATGATCAGAAGATATATACTCAAAAAATGTAACATCAGCAGACATAAGATATCGATGAAGATCATGTGAATAACAACGATACCCTTTTTGGACTTGAGAGTAACCAAGAAAGACACATTTGAGGGCATGAGGAGCTAATTTATCTTTTCCTGGGGCTAAGTTATGAACAAAGCATGTGCTCCCAAAAACACGAGGGGGGATAGGATAAAGATGTGACTGAGGAAACAGTATGGAATGTGGAACCTGATTCTGAATAAAAGAAGAGGGGATTCTATTTATCAAATAACAAGACGTCAGAACTGCATCTCCCCAAAAATGCAGCGGAACATTGGATTCAAGGAGAAGAGTACGAGCGGTCTCAATAAGATGCCAATTTTTTCTTTCAGCTACACCATTTTGTTGAGGGGTTTATGGACAAGTAGTCTGGTGAATAATGCCTTTGTGAGTCATAAACTCCTGAAATTGGGAGGATAAGTATTCTAATGCATTATCACTACGAAAAGTACGAATAGAAACACCAAATTGATTTTGTATTTCAGCAAAGAAACTTTTGAAAATAGAAAATAGCTCAGAACGATCTTTCATTAAGAAAACCCAAGTACATCTTGAATAATCATCAATGAAGCTAACAAAATAACGAAATCCTAAGGTGGAACTAACTCTACTAGGACCCCAAATATCAGAATGAACTAATGAAAAAATAGACTCTGAACGACCCTCAGTACTATGAGAAAACGTAGCACGAGTGTATTTCCCAAGTTGACACGACTCACAATCTAATGTGGATAAACTAGATAAACTAGGCACCATCTTTTGCAGTTTGGATAGACTCGGATGTCCCAAACGTTTGTGAATTAGATCTGGAGAATCTGTAACGGAGCATACTGTTAAGGAATTTGAAGAGGTAAGATAGTAAAGGCCTTGTGATTCATATCCTGTTCCAATCATCTGTCCCGTACTGCGGTCCTGCATGAGAAACAAATCATCGAAAAAGGTTATGCTACAATGTAGGGCTTTCGTTAAACGACTAACAGATGCTAGATTAAAGGGAGAACCAGGGACATAAAGAACAGTGTCTAGAGTGACAGAAGATAGGGGTTTGGCTTTTCCAACCCCTTTTGGTTTTGTTTGGATCCCATTAGCTAAAGTAATACATGGAAGAGATTGTGAATAAACAATATCGGATAAAAGTGATTTATTACCAGAGATATGATCAGAAGCCCTAAAGTCCATGACCCATGTTCCAAGAGAACTAGATTGCGACACACAAGCAAAAGAATTACCCGCAACAGACATATCAGGTTGTGCAACCGAAACTACTTGTAGACGCGTTTATTTGCACGACATGAAGGAACTCATCATATTCGCCCGAGCAATATGAGCATTATTGGATGGTTGATTAGGTTGAGCACCATATGCTTCTTTGGTGAGATGTATGTTTCTTTGCGCGATTTGAAGGAACTCATTATATTCCTTAGAACAATAGGATCATAATTGGGTGGTGGAACATGCAATATATAACATATGTCATGAGTGTGTCCAGGCTTATGACAATGACTACACTTGGATCGAGGTTTCCCAAAACGCCCTCCCCCTCGCCGATTTTCCATAGACTGATATGTACGCTTTTCAAAGGTTTGAGATGCGAGAATAGATGAGTCAACAGTGGGTGATGAAGCTACTTTATGACTGGGAGGTGCCGAAGCGAAGAGAGGCAGAGAATAATTCATCGATTGTAGGAATCGTAGGGCTAGCTAAAAATCGATCACGCACGTAATCATGATCGGAGGAAGTCGGCAAGAAGAACTAGAAACAATGTTTATCTGTGTTCTTGTTGTTGTTCCACATTCATAGTAACTGGCATCAACGTGTCGAATTCCTCCATGACTGCCTGTACCTATCCCAAGTAAGTAGACATATCGGATTCTTGTTTCTTTAAGTTGGTCAATCGAGATATCACATCATAGAATCGAGATATGTCATTAGTGTATAATGCACGAGCCTTTTCCCAAACTATATAACACGTCTGGAATGGGCGAAACAAGGGCATCAATTTGGAATCAATAGAACGCCATAAGAGACTACATAATTGAGCATCTACTTTCTCCCATTGTGCTTTGGCTTTTACATCTTCCTCACTAGTCTTTGCCTTTACATCTACCACAAAAGTCTTGTTCGTTAAGTGATCTTGGACACCTTGATCCTTGCACCACAGCTCAACCGAGGAAGCCCAAGATAAATAGTTTGAACTTCCCAATAATAGTTCTGAAGTGATTATAGGGCTAGAACTTCCAATCCCTATATTTTTAGAACCAAAAACATCACACCCAAAAGACATTATGCTAAATTTGTCTTGGAAACAACAAAAAATAAAAAAAAAACTTGATTATTGAGATCTGATTATCGAAAAAGTAGCCGAAAACAGCCTGGAAATAGCTGGACCTAATTTCGGCGATCGAATCTGGTCAAAAATAGTTTGGGCCTGGTCGAAATGGCTGGACGACCCTAACTGTCAAAAAATTTCTCAAAAAATCTGATCGGAAAATCCCTCACGCACAACACCCACAGAAAGAAAAAAGAATAACAAAATCAGATCCAACAGTCACCGAAAATTGACATAGATATACGGTGACTTGTTTGTTCTCACCAATGCTCTGATACCATGTGAGAAATATAGGAAAAGAATATTATTGAATTGTTTGTAAATTGTTACATTGAGACCCTATTTATAGACACTACATTAGAATCCTTTTCCAACTAGGATTCCTATTCTTATTCCTATTCCTATTCCTATTCTAAGTAGGAAATACTTATTTCTATTCTAACAATTTGCATATAGAGCTTCAAATTCTTGTGTCATAGTTGTTTGCCAGACAGGATGTAAGATTGCTTCTTCATATGAGGAAGGCTCACAATCATGAGAGATGGTTTCAACTAACTGTTGGCTATCAGAACACAACGTGGTGAAGTAAATACTATCATGGTTGGTTAAGAAGGATGTAAGAGAAGGGTGAGAATCAGGTGCAGGTGTGGAGGAATGTAAGTTAGGTAAAGTGTATTTATATTCTTTAAGGTAGTTAGGTGTATGAAGTGACCTGGTTGTTCTTCTAATAGCAGGTGGAGCATCACATGGTGAAACTGGTGTGTTTTGGATGGTAGTGTTAGATGTGTGTTCATTTGTATTAATACATATTTGGACATCAGGAACTGTATTAAATGTTGTGTCTACTGCTGTTACTTTATTAGTAGTGACTTCATGTGGCATGCTAATATTTAGGAAGTCATCATTAGAGAAAGTGCTAGTTGTACTGGGCATGCAAGTTAGAGTTTGAGGATGATGGACAAGACACTTTAAGACAGATGCAAAACTAGAATTATCAGGAGCAATGACAAAAGGAAAGACGGACTCATGAAAAGAAAAATATGAAAATGACAAGATACCATGATAAAATCAGCATAGATTGTTGCTGATCAGTCAAGCTCCTCCATTGATGGAGTTTGAACTCACATGAGAGAAGAAGAGAGAAGAATCTAGAAGAACATGAAAATTATATTTCATTGAATATGAAAAATCAGCTAAAGTGAACACTACAATTGATCATTATATACACACACTTTAAACTAGTAACTAACTAACAAACTCTCTAACAAACTCTAACTAACTAACTGTGTTACATAAATGATATGATTTATATTCCAACAATTACTCTAAACTAATATGAAAAAAAATTGGGTTTTTATAAAATTAATTATTCTAAATCGTTTGAAAATTAGGAAGCTCGAAAATTATTTGTTATCGGGGAGGGTCAAAATTGAGTGTCAACAGTACCCTCGGTAGAGCGTTTTACTTTCTGTAAGTTTCTTTTTCTGCAACTCTATAATATTTTATGCTCCTTCTAACCCATTTTTATCATTCGAGATATGGGTAAAGAAGATGATGCTTCCCCAGCCACTCAGCAAAGAAATCTTTTACCAACTGAAATTAACATCTGTACAGTGCTTACTGTTGATGAAGATGTGCAGCTCATAGACTTTCTCAAAAAGAAATATGATGGAAAAAGTTTCCATGGAGGTGGACAAAGCAACATTATGAGGTGTTTGATCTCAAAGGTGTTTTTGCAGGCTGCTGATCTTCTTCAGAACGATCTTCTTACCCTTTTTGAGTCTATGGATATCAAAGATCACATGACCATGATCCAGGAGGCAGATGTTACTTTTGCTGCTCTGGACCACTTAGGTGTTGCTCGCCAATATTTTAGTGAAGAAGTGGAGGCTTTTATTTCTTCTGTATCATCACTTACTAAAATTGAATGCTCTATATATAGTGATCAATGTTTTGAAACCCTTGTTAATCACTGGATTTTGGAGAAATTAAAATTGGATGAGCTTTGTCATTTTCATTTTGAGACAATTAATGTTTCTACTCTTGCTGAGCAACACCGTCTAAATCTTAAAACCAAAGCTTCTGTGGTTAGAGCCAGACTTTCTAAAATTGAGGCTGAATTAGCCCATTGTGAGGTGAAGAACTCAGCTCTGTGGTGCAGTTTGGAACATATCAGGGAAGAGAAGAAAAAATCTGAGGAGTGTCTTTCGATTGCATTCAAAGAGTTGGAGAATGCTCAAAAACTCAGAAAAAAAAGAGAAAAGTAGAGTGAAATGTTTCAACGACAGCATATGAGACAGCAAAAGCTATGTTTTGTGAATAAATCTGGTTACTATGTGTTGCTTTGTAACAATGATAATGTATATGTGGTGCAAATCATGTATGATTTCGGTTTGTGAGATACCTTTGTGTCTACTTCACTACCGTGATGAATTACACAAATCTGAAGTGGTCCATAGTTTCTGATAAATAACTGATTGGTGGTGATATGGTAATCAAATTTTGCATTTCGAGTGCGGTTTCTTGGAACAGGATTGTGGTGGGGCCGTGGTGGTCATGACTCCGTTTATGTACATTGAACTGTATGAGCTAGGGAACATAGAGGGACCATTACTCTTGAAAGTGTATATTTGGTTTTGTGTTTTGTTACGTGTTATGAAGCTTTCACCAATCCTTTATCCATAGCAGCAGATGTATTCACTTGCGCTGTTGTGTATTGTGCTATGTGTAGATGTACTCTTCCATCTTTCGACAAGAACTAGACCAATATTTGTATATACTTGGATCGACTTTCCAACTTCCATGCATTGCGTACACTAATGTAATAGCCTCTGTAAACTGTATTTTTATTGTGTGTAGAAAGAGGAACTCTCTCTATTTGATCATCTAAATCATGACATCTTCAGTTATCCATGTAGCCATTCGTAGGCACAGCACATGTTAATGGTACTTCTTTTTCTAATAATAATATAATATTAACGATCTAACATTAATATTCGAAATAAAAGATGTAATTTATAAATAAAAAATGGACAAATAAAGCAAAAAATTACGTTTATAATATCATAAATATTTGCTACACTTAATTAAGTAGTACTTTTTTAATATTTCGAAAAATTATTAAATACCTCTACTACTTGATAAATAATTAAATTATAATGGAGTAAATAGAGACCTTTTCTTTCCGAAAATATGTTGAAGCTGCTAATTCATGCAGGGGACCCACATGAAAAAGAGATAAACTACAGAGGAGGTGCCTTTTTGTCTATTATGAAGCATGTTCATACAATATAACATATAGTACAATACAATTAGGGCCGTTTGGTTACTGGTTAGAATTATGCAGGGTTTAGTTATATAGGTATTAATTATGCATGGTTTAGTTATGCAGGTATTTGTTATGCAGGGTTTAGTTATGTAGGTATTAGTTATACGAGTATTAGTTATGTAGGCATTACATTACATGAATTATTAACTATTGAATATTGATTTTAATATAAATTAATATATATTATTTACAAATAAAATAAGTAAGAAAATAGTATAAATTCTCCTTTAAAAAAAATAAAGAAAGAAATTTTCTCTATACTTAACTAGGAATTTTGTGTTTTTTTTCTCATTGTTTTTTTATTGTTTAAAGCTTATAAAAATAAAATACTATTAATATATTTCAAGTACATTATACTATTCTATTTTATATAATGTAAATTTCTATCAATATGATGCATGTGTTGTTTGTACATTTTTAGTATACCAAATTTATAAATTATATATTAATTCACATTCTAAATAAAAATTTAATACATGATAATTAAATATGTGGATATATTTAGTAATATATATGCAAATATATAATTAGCATATGCGCTATCAAAATTATACATTCACATTCATAATATTAATAAATATTTATATTTTGATTTTAAATGAAAACAAATAAAAAGTTGTTTGTATAAAAAAAAAAAAAGAAACAAAAGTAGTTGGGAAAATAGAATAGTTATGTAAAGTTTTTAATAAAAAGGATTTAAAAATAAATTAATAGGGATAAATGTGTAATTTACCTTTTTAATAATGTATAACTAATACCACATAACTTATTCCACCTTCTATCCTGCATAACTTACACATAGATTCGCTCATAAGTTATGTAAGTATTAATTATGTAGGATTACAAAAAATGCAACCAAACACAGTATAAAATTAATACATGAATAACTTTTATACAATATTTAGAACTTATCAACCAAACATAGTATAAGTCATGTTGACTTTTCAACCTAATAAAAAACTTTTACCAAACATAGTAAAATTAATACAATGTTTTATACATGAATAACATGCCCTCTTATACGGTAACCAAACGGCCCCTTAAAGCTTAAAGCTCTCAAGTGGAAACACTACAGGAAAAATGTGAATTACATGGGGATTTTCCTAGGGATTAGTATGAAAATTCGCGGGAAACTAAATTTCCTGCAAATTTTCATATTAATCCTAGGAAAATCCCCAGATAATTCATCATTTTCTTGTAGTGAAAGCCTTAAATGACTAAAACACCCCTTAATTCAATTTTATCCTAAGAAACAGACACGTCGATGGTGTACTGGTTGCTTGATGTCTAACTGCCACTTATATAATAAGAGAAAACCAACACATAAACTTTGCTGATTATTCTTATGTAACTTGGTATATTTTTTATGTCAGAAAGGGGGAAAAAAATCAAGAAATCTTCGACTGCCTAATGATTTGCTATAGAAAAAAGATATGGATTTGATCCGATCTTATTATGAAATCGTTAAGATACACATTAAACATGTACTATTTAGTTTCTAATTAGTGTGTTGATTGATATGTTACTCAACTTAAAGTATTACTCCTTTTCAATTCAATTTGTTTGTTTGTACCAAAGTTTTCCTAATAGTAGACATAAAAAAATTAAGGAGTTATGAATAAAGTTAGTATTTTTTAAAAAAAATATTACTTATTTATTTATTTTTTTGCTCAAAACAGACTTAAAAAAACAAAAAAGAATACCTACATTCTTTACCCGTGGAATATTTTTTAAAAAAAAAAAAAAAAAAAAGCGGCGTGGGCGTCAGTAGTACATCACGTTTCGAGGGAATAGATAATGTGGAAAACCCGACGTTTCATTGATGCATATGGTGGGTAATTAAGCTTTGCTTTGAGAAATTAGAACAAGTCTTGCTCTAACAAGTTTATCCATCCATGGCTGCAAAGGCCTCCCTCTTCTTCTCTCCGAGGGAGTGCTTTCTCACAACTCATCTCTGCAAACTCTTCCCCACTACTCAAAAACCCTCTTTTCCCTCTCCTTCCTCCTCTTCTATTACCTTAACCAATGTCCTCAATGCCGATGCTGTATATACCAAATTGCCTCCCCGACTACGGAATGCAAGACAGGAGCAGGAGCGAGACGCCATTTCTCTACTCAACGAGCGAATTCGCCGGGAGCATGCTAAGAGAGATCACTCCCCTCTTAGACCGGCCATGGATTCCGAGGAGGCTGATAAGTACATTCAGCTCGTGAAAGAGCAGCAGCAAAGGGGCCTCCAGAAGCTCAAAAGCGACAGAGCCAGACAAGGTGCTCCACATGATGCAGCTCAACCTACTTTTAGTTACAAGGTGGACCCTTACACTCTCTGTTCCGGCGATTACGTGGTCCACAGGAAAGTTGGAATTGGACGATTCGTTGGCATCAAATTTGACGTTCCAAAGGATTCCAAGGAGCCTATTGAATACGTCTTTATTGAGTACGCTGACGGTATGGCTAAATTACCCGTTAAGCAGGCATCTCGTTTGCTCTACCGTTACAATCTGTAAGTACAACACTCCTTCTTTATTTACCACCTTGTTATAGATTTGTATGCAGTACGTGTAATTCCTTGCAAAACTACTTTTATTACCATTGGCTTCATTGTCCCAAGCTCCTGAGCTTATTGAGCCACAACTTATTACACTGTTGGTCAATTCCCCCTTTTGGTATTTAAAATTATGCAGTAGTGGAGAAGATTTTTGCATACTCACCAATACGTCAATCTCCAATACAACTTGAAGGGGCCTTCTTTTCAGTTCCTAATAGAGGGCATAGCTCTGACAAAGAATCATGTGCTGTCCATATCTCTTGTCATAAATTCCCAGCAATAGACCATAGACAAATCCCCCCCAAACAATAGGCAAATTTCCTTAATACTAAAGGAATTTTGATTTTTCAAGTATAAACTTTGCGTTGCACCTCTCGATCTAAGCAATTTCTTGAATTAACATTTTTTCCGGTTAGGATGATACTTCCTCACTAGATCACTTAAAATGCATTTTCCATTCAAGTTAGCCTCTTTTCCTTAGTCACAAGCTACCTGCTTTCCAACGCTTGTTAGTCCAGCATGCTTCTTCGTGCCAAGGAAGTAGGCATCTAGCGGTGAGATGGGGGTCTGATTCTCGTTTTGAAAGAAATAAAATTATTGATAGAGAGAAACACGCTTTGCCTTTTATTATCCTTTATCACCCCACCCTTGGAAAGACTCTCTTGAGTTATGAATAACCGTGGAGCCAAGGGAAACCTGGAAATGTCATTTATTATCAATTCGTGTGCCAGAGAGATAGTCTAGATTACTATTTGATTAGTGCTTTTTTAATTATTCAGCCCTAATGAAACCAAAAGGCCACGGACTTTGAGCAAGTTAAGCGATACTAGTGCATGGGAGAGGAGAAGGATGAAGGGAAAAGTTGCAGTTCAGAAAATGGTTGTAGATCTAATGGAGCTATACCTACACAGGTTAAAACAAAAAAGGCCTCCATACCCAAAGACTCCAGCTATGGCTGAATTTGCATCTCTGTTTCCTTTTGAACCCACACCGGATCAGAAACAGGTTTTTAATTGTCTCTTCTGTATCATTTAAATTCTGACGTCCACCTGCATGGCTTCTTCCGCAAAATATCAGCTGTTGTTGGTTCTTTCCATGTGTGTAGCTGCAATTGTTGTTTTTCATCCAGTTGGTTCAGCAAGACATATATGAAAATTGTAACAACACAAAAAAATAACAGTGTTGTTGTCTTGCCACATTCTATTCAGAATAACTTATTGCTTCTCATTGTGCGGAAAGTGTAGTTATCTTGGCACATTTTAGTCAGAGTAACCTATTGCGTGAAAAGTTCAATCATTTTTACCGGTTTTGAATTCCAATGACAGGCTTTCTCAGATGTAGAAAGGGACTTGACAGAGAGCGAAAATCCAATGGACAGATTAATTTGCGGAGATGTTGGTTTTGGTAAAACTGAGGTTGCACTGCGTGCCATCTTCTGTGTAGTCTCTGCAGGGAAGCAAGCTATGGTTCTAGCGCCAACAATAGTTTTAGCTAAACAACATTTTGACGTTATCTCACAGAGATTCTCAAGATATCCTAACATAAGAGTTGGACTTCTTAGCAGGTTTCAGGTGCATAACTTGATTTTTATCAATACGTTGCTGATACCTAAGAAGCACTTTCTACTTGAATGTCTACTCTTCATCATTTGAATAGTAGGTGGTTTTGTAAAAGAATGTGGTTGCTCCCGAGCTTCGATGTTAAATATTTGCTCATAATGTTTTCTTGCAAAACCTATCTTCTCACATCTCATGACTTCTTAAGATTAGCTTTCTTGACAATAGGTCCATGGCAAGCAAAAATATCTTAAGTTCATTGGAGTGCCTTATAATAAGGGATTCTGTTGATATACTTCCATGAAAGTTAAGCTGACATAGACGCATTAAATCTTATGTCCATTGAGGATTTTATGCAGTTTGAGATCGTTTCACAAATCATGCTTAATTGATTTTTTATTTTATTTTCTATAAGGGTAACTTGTATTCATATTAAAAAAAGACTTAGATCAAACAGGTTCTTTGCTGATTGTTATTTATTTCGAACTTACATAAATTTTAAAAAAATCACCTTGTTGAAATGGTTTAATATTATTTAATATATGTGTACTCCTCTTAATTATTGTCTACCTCTTTGATTATTAAGAAGAAAAACCAAAAGAATGACCATTTAAATATGCAAGGAAGTGCACCAAACGAGAAATGGTGTCTTCTTCTCTTTCTTTTTAGTATTTTCCTTCCAAAATCTGAGTGGTTATGGTTCTCAATGTGAACTTCTTAAATATGTTATTTTAGTTTTAGTTCTTTGGTGTTGACACTGTTGTTCACCTTGTCCAAGTAAACACCATATCCTTATTCAATGTCCTAATTTTAGCTTTCTTTGCCACCAACTTTTGCTCACTCAAGACCAAGTCAGAGAAAGAGGAGTACTTGAGTATGATTAAAGACGGACGTGTGGACATTATTGTTGGGACTCATTCACTACTTGGCAATCGGGTTGAATATAATAATTTGGGTCTACTTGTGGTTGATGAGGAACAGGTATTTCCAGATATCTAAATGCCATTATATTTTGGATTTTCTTTATATAACCGTGGTATCGTGGCCAACTTGCGCGCACCTTGACTAATCCCACGAGATGCCACCTCCCACCAGCAACAAGTACCATATACCAGGTAACTCTATCCACCCAGGCTAGGACAAATGGGAAGACCTAGTGTTCTTGTCTCTGCTAGGATTTGAACTTGAGACCTCATCATTCTTAACCCAGTACATTGGCCACTAGGCCACACACTTGGGTGGCATCATATTTTTTGATTATTTTCTTGTCATTTGCATCGAAAGGAAGTAATGTTTCAAATTTAGTCATGGATGAAATAGGTTGGTTACTTCTGTGAGTAAGGCCTTATAACGAGGAAAAAGTATGCGTAAACTCACTCTTTCTAAGTTTTTGTTTCCCTTATATAAATCAATCTCATTGATCTAAAACCTGATAATGCATTCTTCGTTTGATCTATAATAAGGCCAACTATGACTATTTTTTCTTATTATCCCGTGTTTATAAAAAGCTCAAAAGAAACTTTATCCAAACCCAAAAATGAAAAAAGGTATATTAGCCCGAATAAAACCATGAAGATTCAAGGGAAAGGTGTATTAGCTTGTTAGATGGGGCAAGCCTAGGGTGCTATTTCTTTCTATTGATAGGGTCCCATGATGAAGTGGAGGGTTATGGCCAAGCTGGTGTTCATTTATTCACGGTACTATGTTTCTCGTTATCACTTAAATGGATAGTAAACTGAATTTATTGAAGAAGATAGTGAAACCTTAACCTTTCCCTGTTAATGTGTGTGTGTGTGTGTGTGTGAGAGAGAGAGAGAGAGAGAGAGAGAGAGAGAGAGAGAGACAGAGTTTGTGTGTCTCTCTGTGTGTGAGTGTCTGTCTTTTGGACATCCTTCATACCTATAACCGATTCATCATATTTGATCTCCCTCTGAATTACTCTTTGTCCTTTTAGAGGTTTGGCGTAAAACAGAAGGAGAGGATTGCTTCATTTAAAACTTCAGTGGATGTACTCACACTTTCAGCAACGCCTATTCCAAGAACTCTATATTTAGCATTAACTGGATTTCGTGACGCTAGGTAATACCACCGAGTTTGTTTCAATTTATCCATGCCCTGGATGGCTGTGATGAAGTATCCACTGTACTGTTGGGCAGTCCAGCAGCTGAAATTGGGTATCATTCATTTAGCTGTGTCAATGTTGGCTAGATTTGACTAATTGTGAAGTTAACTTCAAGTCAATGTTTTGCCTGCTCAATTTTTTTGACTGTTTTGCTTTTTGGCTGCCTTCATTTTCTATTCCACTCTACAGTTTGATCTCAACACCGCCTCCTGAGAGAGTTCCAATAAGAACGCATCTTTCAGCTTACAGTAAGGACAAAGTAATATCAGCTATCAAGCATGAATTGGACCGTGGTGGCCAAGTTTTTTATGTCTTGCCCCGCATTAAAGGTAATGCATTTTGTGCCTTTTATGCACATAATTGTGAGTAGCATTATGTAATTTGGTGGCCAGGCTGTAGAGGAGTTTGCTGAAGTTCAGTAGTTACATGGGTTTGTCTATTACTTGCAGGTCTTGAGGATGTTATGGAATTCTTAGAACTGGCATTTCCACATGTTGAAATAGCTATTGCTCATGGAAAGGTAATTATGGGATTTAATGAGTTGGCTTTAAGTTCTGCAATTGAAGGTCAATCAATCAATCATTTGATCAATCAACTGTGTGATACCCTGTGACTTAAGCTGTTATGGGACTCTTTAAGCTTTCTTCCATAGCTTCCGCATTTACTAAACCTTGTTCTTCATTGAAGTTCTTCTGGACTGTCTGATGCCTTTTGACTAAGCATACATGAATCTAGGAAACTTTATGAGGCAGAACACCATAAGAGAGGAATTGAGAATTGATTTATCATATGGGAGTAAAATTTTTCGGGTATGAAAGTCAAACGCTTATTGTTCATAGGTCTTATGTTTAGTGGTACAACTGGATGAAGGGTATATTTAGACCTTTTGAGATAGTCCAGGGGCATTTTGGCCCTTTTCCGTACAACTTATTGAGATTAAACTAGTCACTGCAAATTATTTAGTATTGGAGTGAAATAGGCCTGAATAGAGCAGAATAAATGATTCATGTATCCAACTCCAATTGGCTTGGAACTGAAACGGGGTCGATTGATAGATGATTATTCTGGTGGGACAATATGTTGAAAATTACTTTCAGTTACTGTAATAATTTTTAGCATAATAAGTTGTTAGGTTTAGGATAAATTTCAAATTTAAATTTCTATTAGGTTGTTTTAGTTGTTGAGTTAATTTAGCTTTTTTGAATTTTTGTTGTAAAGATTTTCTACGGATTATGTTTTCAACTTGGCTATTCAAATCCCTTGTAAAATTATGGAGAGACATTTTCAACCCTTTTTGTTGCACCACTTCAAAAAAACCAACAGTGGTATCAAGAGCCTCATTGATCTTCCGGGATCTATGAGTTCTTCTAAAGAACTATTTTTAACCCGTTAGGGCTAGTTTTAACCCTTCAAGGTTAATTTCAACCCGTGCTTATTTTCAACGCGCCGATTATTTTCAACCAATACCAATTTTTAACCTATTTTCAACCATGACAAGCAACAATCTCTTTTTCAATACCCCACAAATTTTCACTGACGAAAATTATCAAATTTTGTCTGTGATAATGAAATGATATTTTGAAACCTATGATTTATGAGATGTTGTAATGGAAGAAAGATCCTTACAAACACTCCTTGCAAGTCCTATCACTTTCCAGATGAAAGCACTTTCAAAAGAGTTTTCAGACAAGATAAGATTATTGAGGGTGTTTTTTTAAGTACAAAACCAAAAGAAGAAAAAGAAAGAAGAAGAGGAAGATCAATATAAAAAATTTTGCAAGTTTAAAATAATCAAAAGAATTCAGCACCAATTGCCAAACAGAAACTGAGGAGGAGCAATTTTTAAAAATTGTAGTAACTAAAGCCAAGGAGGAGTGTTGAAAATTGCTTTCAGTTATTGTAGTAATTTTTAGCATAATAAGTTGTCTAATGTCTATTAGATTGTTTTAGTGGTTAATATTACTTAGCCCCTTTGAATTTTTGTTATGCAAATTTCTTGTAGATTATGTAATCAAGTTGGCTATTTGAATCCCTTCTATGATAAAATTATGGATAGATGTTTTCAACCCTTTTTTGTTGCACCATATTTTTTTTAAAAAAACCAACACAATAATGAGAGAAATTTCTTTAAAGAGTCATGTCACCTTGTTGCAACAGCAATGGTGGCTGATATTACATATTCTGTATCACTGGTACTAAAGTAGAGTTTAAGTTATTGGTGCATTTGTTCTTCCTATTGCTCTAAAAAGTTTATGCTTTTTTCATAGTGTTAAACTTTGATAGAATACTTATGTTCATCCAGTCTTTAGACATAATCTAAGATATGAACTCATATTTACATAGCATCTACACTGCATTATTCAGTTCTAGTGGTCTCACATGCCATTTCATCTTTTTTGGCAGCAATACTCAAACCAGCTTGAGGAAACTATGGAAAGATTTGCACGGGGAGATATTAGAATTCTTATATGTACAAACATAGTAGAGAGCGGCCTTGATATTCAAAACGCAAACACAATCATCATTCAAGATGTTCAGCAATTTGGACTTGCACAATTGTATCAGGTTTTTACATTCTCTTGCCTAAACGAACAGCAAGATTTTGGTGTCATGTTGTTTTCCATCCCTATTGGTAGTTTTTTCCTCCACTGTTTCAGTCATTAAACCAGGAAGCAAATCATTTGTTTTTATCTGTTGAATTTTCTTCGGCATAAGTGATAGAAACATAGTTTATTTTGACGCAGCCTTTTGTTCAATTTTACATGAATTTGATATTCCTTGACAGCATGTGCTGTTTTCCCAGCTCTGAGTTATATAGAATCTCCCTGCTTCCTTAATATACCTGATTAATCACACAAGACGGTTAATGGTGCTAAAGGAGAAAATTTACCTTTTGGGATAACTTAGGTAGCTGGGGTTTAGTGTAGCAAGTATTTGTTACATTCGAAAACTCCTTGTAGTCTTGGGATTACTTGAAGTTCAATAGCATATAAAGTATTATTTTCCTTGTAGTGGCATTTCAATCAAGCTCAGATTTTTATGAGACAAGGAATTGTTACAGAGAGAACAGATGTCGTTGAACCAGCCTTTCTGTGATATTTTGTGAAGTCTTCTCTTGTTTCTTTCATGAGGAATTTCTGGGGTTTGGTTCTCTTGTGATGATAACCATGGGAAACCACTGGCCTGCTGTTGCAGCTGTGGTGATGAAGTCAATCAATTGTCTTCTACTTAGTTAATGTAGTGACTTCAAACTCCAGTGAAGAAGCATCTTTTCTATCTTTACCAGTTTCTTTTTCATTGTATTGACTACTAAAGTTGATTGGTCAAAGATTTTCAGCCCTTAATTTCTTAACTTGGCCCCTGCCGCTGTTAGCTAAATGATTAACTTGTCTCTTAATAGCTTATGGTCGACACTGTAGATTTTGCAGTTAGATGTCTTTTAGCAGATTTTATGAGACTCATATCATGACCATCGGCTAATCTGGACATGATGATGTGCTTCTGACAACTCCATATCTTTACGTTGCAGATTCTTAGCTATTGTTGTTATTGATTGTTATAATTTGAATTGCTGTGACTTCTATGCTCTTGCTAATTCCTACTCCCCCTTTGATTATTGTAGTTGCGTGGAAGGGTCGGACGGGCGGATAAGGAAGCTCATGCACATTTATTCTATCCTGACAAATCACTTCTTTCAGACCATGCACTAGTATGCTATTTTTCCTCTATATTTTTCTAATGACAGGATATGTAGGAGATGGTTCATATATTCTGTCTTCTTGCCTTTATTCTGGTAATTTTGTGGTATTTTCCAACAGAACAGGGGTTCTAATTTATCAAGGATGAATTCCATGATATGCATGTTGTGTGAAGTTATTTGCAGAAGATTGATCTTTATTATGGCTGTAACATGGCATTCATTTGACAATTTAGGAGAGGCTTGCTGCTCTTGAAGAGTGCTGTGAACTTGGTCAGGGTTTTCAGCTTGCAGAAAGAGACATGGCTATTAGAGGATTTGGCAATATTTTTGGTGAGCAACAGACGGGGGATGTCGGCAATGTGGGCGTTGATCTATTCTTTGAGATGTTGTTTGAAAGCTTGTCAAAGGTCTGTTTGCATCATCCTTTTATTCCATTATTACTGGTTACAAAGATAAAATTCACTGGTATGTGCCTAAGATAGGATTGGTTTCTGCATGCTATCCTCCCTTAGTTTGAGATTATGATATTTGTATGCGTCAATAATGTACCTTTCAAAATAAAAGGTAATGAGATCTGTTATCTTATGTTATTCCAGGTTGATGAGCATCGTGTAATATCAGTTCCTTACCCTGCAATGGAGGTATTTAGTGCTCTCTATATTTTCTATAAGTTGATACATTAATCGAGTAGTTGTGTCCCATTCTCCAATACCTAATCTGTGCTGCTCTTTTGAGGAACTGTCATTAATTGATTTTTAAAATGATTGGTTAGAATGTCAACTAGAGAAATTCGGATCTTAAAATAGGAAAAAATTTGGGACACTATTTTGAATTAGTGAATGTTGAGTCATGTACAACCAGAATTTGCCTAACTACTATAGTGAATTATGAGCTTTTCATAAACACACTCAATTAGGCTTTCATTATGTTTTTATCGTCAAAAGATATACTAGTCTACTATGGCTCAGAAAGAACTTTATCAACTCCTTAACAGACAAGAATCACAAACTAGACTTGACAATCGAGATGCATATGCACGATCATGTTTTTTCTTTGTTCTTTCGGTAATTATGTATAAGTTGCAGTTATAAAGAACATATAAACAAGTTCCCTCACTATTATTTCAAAATTAAAGGGAGTCTTCTTGAGATTAGCTATTAAATATATGAAAAGTTCTGAAAGATTAGGTACTAAAGTATTCAATTTTCAGAGTGGGGTGAAATTTTTCAAAAAAAATCATTCCATCTCAATATATATGACCTGACTTGATGTATGTCGGAGTAAAGTATTTGATCAATTAGTACTTTGGGTTTTTGATAAAAGAGTGTTGAAAATAATAGTTTAAACACTAGGTGATTTCTTCTAATCTTGTTAAGTCTTGATGGACAGAGTTACCCGATACCCGTGCTGGTGGGAGGTAGTAGGTACCTCTTGAAATTAGTCGAGGTACATGTAAGCTGACCCCGAACACCACGGTTATAAAAAAGAAGTATGGAAAAGTGAAGTTGTTAGTTTAAACGATGTGGCATCAAGTTTGAATTATCTAGGATAGCATCAATTAGATTATTTCATTTTGTTGGAGGGGAGGATTTTCAAGATTGTGAAAGCTGTCAACTATTTTATGTTGCTCCAAAAAAAATATATATCAAGTGTTTTGGTTATATGGAGAATTAATTAAACGTGAAAAAATAGTTAGTAATCTAGAGGTTTTTTAAGTAATTGGGCAATTATACGTCTTATATGAAACGGTAAAGGTATAAATCACTACTTTATTGCACGAAGTTTAAATAATTTTTAAAAGGGCACAAGAAAGAATGCAAGGAAACAACGACGAAGATAAGAAACTGTACAGTAATAAATTATCAATCGGAAGACTGGAAGTCATGCAATATCTAGTTTCTTCAGTTGAATCTCTAATTTACTGCCTTGTCATCGTTTCTTGCTTCGGAACATGTAATAAGAGTACTAGGTAGAAAAATAAAGACAAATTGCTTGGAATTGGAATGCATGATCAGGGAATTAAGCTGGGTTAGTTATCTAAATGTTGAGCATGACCTCACTGGTCCACTAGGCATGTGACATGTGGAAACGGCTTCGTATAGGAAACTACGGACTGGTGGTTATACAAATAGCTTGTAAGAGTTTGCGTCTCCTGTTAAAGTTATTCTACTTTCATAGCCATTGTGAAAGATATAGCTTTAGTTTATCTGCTGAACTAATTCCATTGGCAATTGCAAATACCATTGTGAAAGATCTAGCTTATAGTTTATCTGCTGAACTAATTCCATTGGCAATTGCAAATAATGGGTATAACCTTTAAAAATTCTTTCACTTCCTCTTCAGCTGGATATCAATATAAACCCTCATCTTCCTTCTGAGTACATAAACCATTTGGAGAACCCCATGCAAATCATCAATAGCGCTGAAAAAGCAGCTGAAAAGGACATTTTCAACTTGATGCAATTTACGGAAAATCTGAGGCGTCAGTATGGCAAAGAACCTTACTCTATGGAAATCCTATTGAAAAAGCTTTATGTCAGAAGAATGGCAGCAGATTTAGGAATTAGCAGCATTTATGCTTCAGGAAAGATGGTTGGCATGAAAACAAACATGTCAAAAAAGGTTTTCAAGTTGATAACTGATTCAGCAACTTCAGATATTCATCAGAATTCTCTGATATTTGAAGATGGCCAAATAAAGGTGTGGTTTTGTTGATTTTACTATCTTCTCTATACCTATACTAATGCACTAGGGTTGCATAATCTTCATTTGAAAGAAAGGGAAAAAACTAATGTGCAAGGCATGTTTTCCATATTTAAGTGGCTGTGTAATGATGTGTCTTATTCAGGCTGAACTGCTCTTGGAGCTACCTAAAGAACAGTTGCTGAATTGGATCTTCCAATGCCTCGCAGAATTATATTCCTCATTGCCGACCTTGATAAAATATTAGTCCTTTCAATGAACTGTGATTCTTACATCATCTAGTAGGCAGCCCCAGGGCCATCGCCCATCGCTATAATAGGGTCCTGGGGGTGGTTTAATTAAGAGCGTTAGAAGCTTGTCTCTCATCAGCGGCTGTCCCCACATGTACAGTATGAAAACTTGAGATAGATCTGTATCATATATTCAAGCAGATTGTGTTAACCAACTGGCACTTTCCATTCCTCGCGGGCAGTCAATCTATATCAGAAGTAGAAGCCACGATGAGTGCATTGCCTTCTGAGATGAGGTACTTAACTTTTGAATTCAATGAGGTTTATCTTTGGTCTGTTCTTTTTATCTTTTCATTTTCTATTTTTACATTGTCTCCTAATCGTCAGAGACCTGGTTTGCTTTTCACTGTGCAGGATTAACCGAGTTGTTTAAATATAGGATATAGGATATATTGATGGACTATAAAAAACTAGAATCCTGAATAGGAGAAGAACATGGATCATACGTTCCCTCCTTTCTCTTTATATTTTGATGTACTCTTCGTGACATTTTCTTTCTTCTGAATTATGGCGCTTCAAGGAATTTGTGTTACATATTTATTTATTCAAAAAATTTGGGACAAATGTGATTATAAATTTAAGAGCTAATTTCAAATATATACAATAAAGTAATTTGTTTACAACAAATAGTCATATTTTATTTACTTAAGAAATTGCCAAAAATGATAAGAAGTATACACTGGTTTTTAATGTATCCGAGCTACATATTATGTATCCGGTTTGTTTTACTTTTTCAAGGATTAATGTAATTACAAACTAAATAGGGATAGATTGTAATTTCATATTAAAATTATGTGATTCCTAAAATTTATACTATACAATATAGCTTACTAAAAGTCATAGAAAGTTACATATACATGTGGTATTCACAGATTATACATTATGATATACTCAAAAAGCTGGATATGCCCTAACTATATATGAAATATACATTGATTATACATAAGTGTACACTAACTATCCAATCTTGATCAACTTAAAGTCACCTTTAAGCAGTTTCAAAAAATTAAATATGACATGTCTCGATATTTCGAGTATTTTATAATATAATTTACTTGAATTGATTTACGTTTTTTGTGATACATTGAATTTACAAAAGAAAAAACGATGGAAGAGATGAAGAATGAATAGCAACAAAAGAAGAAGATGATGAAGAACAACCAAGAAACATAGGAAGAAGAATAAGGAATGAATTAGCAACAAAAGAAGATCAGAAGTCTATGGCCATTTTTAGGAAATTAGAATAGCCTAATGGCCATATTAAGTAATTAGTAAAAATTGGGTTTAAAAAGTGGTAAATAAAGTTTATGGGCTGATATTTTGCATAATTTATCCTAAATTTTATTGATGCTTCTTATTAGCTAAAAATCACAGATAGATAATAAAGAGATTTAATGAGCTGAATGATTCATTTGAGACCCAAAAAGAAATACATTAGTTATGGACAATACAAAAAAAAAAAAAAATGTCAATTACTGACATTGATTCCAGGGGTCTGGTCTACTTTCTTGTATTGAGAAACAAAACTCTACCAAATATTTAATAGATAATAAAATATCTACTTCGAGTATTTGCAACATTCTCAAATTTAAAGGACCATCTGAATTCTTTATAAGATTTCTCTCTTCTCTAAGCTTTGGTAGAATATAAGAGCCAATGTCCAAAAAAATGACAAAAAATCAACAGTGAAAATGCAAGTCTTCACATGCTTAATTAAGACTATGCAAAAATCTATTGTCATCAAAATTAATTTACACAAAATGCTATGATTTTATCCAATCGCTCGGCTTGTTGCTTGAGGTGCACAAAAAGGTGTGGTTGTCTGCAGAAGACGAAAAAGTACAATCAGCGAGCAGCTCAATAATCCTATTATCTATTTCTCCCTAATGAGAAGGATAAGTAATTTTACCACCAAATAAAATGGTATGGATCACAAGTTTCAAAATTCTTTAATTTTTTTTAAACATTTTTCTGCTCAATCAACCTATGTTATATTAGATTAAAAAACACAAGTATTTCTTGCACTTCTTATCGTTCTTTGCCAAACCACTTGGTTAGCTGTCAGCTATACAGTATTGATAATGTTAGTTTCTTCATAAGTCACAAAGATGAAACTACAGCTTTCACTGCTTTATTTGTTGGTCCTGATAGATAAGGATTTACTTTAATTGAATGAAGTAATGTTATCTCTTCATTAAATATATTTACCTGTAAGTTGGTGAAGGAGCGAGTAGCCTCTTCCTAATAAAGGGTAATGCAGCCGTACCTTACCCTGAAGCAATCATTAATCTAAAAGTGAAGAAGATGAAATGAAGTGTCCAATTATAACCTTAAGTGATCCTCAGATTGATCACCGTATCTGGTCTTGTAGGCAGCAATCTACATTTGGAGAAAAAGTTGAGACTGATGAATAAAAGTAGCCTTAAGAAATGCAAAAGTTCAGATCAAATGAACAAAAAATACATATTGTTGTAGACCTCACTGACATTGTTGTTTCTGTTGGTTGTAGACCAAAATGTCTCAAGAAGAAAGACCAAAAATTCTAATTTATGTCTTATCAATAAGGTACTTACAATTTATGGGAAGAGAACAGTACAATCCATCCAAAAAAGGACGGAGGAGAAGCAACATGCAACAAAAACAACAGACAGAAAAATTAGAACAGGGCAACACCGCTAAATCTCAGTCTGAAGAAGCGTTTCTGATGAAAACCCAATCGGTTTTGCTGCCTACAAGACCAGAGATTGAGGAACTCAAAAAAGATTGAACAGAATTCTGGTAACACCTTCAAATAGATTGAGAAATTCTAGTAGTAATATTAACAAATCAAAAGCCAATGGGAAAGAACAACGTGAACTGAAAGTATATAAAACAAAAGGTGATATAGATGAGTATACTTAGGTAAGTAGAAAAGGCACCAATGTTATGTAGTCGTTGAAAGATAACCAATTCTCATTTAGAATAAGTTTAAAAGGCCTTTTTTTAGCCTTTTGCTCACATCTCCTTAATCAAACCCTATTTACAAATGAATGAAACTCTACGACAAATTCCTGGGATTTAAAACTACCTTGCATGGAAGGCAATCAACAAGAATGGAGGCCAAGAGATTTTTGACTCACCATGCAAGCTTAATAGAGAGATTAAAAACATTTTTTACAACTGTATAACCACCATTGTCCATTCCCATGTCAATAACCTATCTAATCCACTTCCTAATCTTCAAAAGAATTAGAAAGAATAGAATAACCAAACTAGACAACTCCAAAAGAACAACTCCTCTTTCAGGCTTTCAGCCACTGCTGGAAGTATGATTGAATCTTGCCACGATTAACAGCATTTCCAACATTCACAGTAGGAATTATCTTTTCTGGCCTCAGAAACTGCAAAACCAAATATTTTCATAATTGGGATATAGCAATATTTTGTAAAATTTCAAAGGGAACTAGCTCCAGAAGACTGAAACATCCACTTGATATTTCTAACAGTTGGCAAAGATGACATTAACTAAATATTCAAGAAGCAAAAAGAATTGTACAAAAACATCTTAACCTGCACAAATTCCTGCAGCTCTGTGAAATTAGAATGCTCACTATATGGAACACCTGCAGGAAATTAATGCAGTAGAAGGGTTGATTCAATACCTCAGCCAACTAGGAACCACAAAAAGCAGTCGTAACATTGAGTAAATAATACAAATTATAAATAAAAATATGTAGAATCTAAACCTCCCAAGAAGCACCAATTTATCTCACCATAAATAGTGATGTTGCCCTTAGAAGTGGGTTTTATTAAGTTTAGATTCTCCCCGGTGGTCTCTGAGTAAGTCCAACCTGTAAAAATGTAATGGTAACTGGTAAGGAACTTTTGCATGAAATAAGGGTCAAAAATCCACTAAAATAGATGGGTCACAAGCTATAAGTAACAAATATGAGTCACCTGTTGGTCGGAATGCCAACATGGTAGTGTACTGTCCGTCTTGTGATGCCAAATAACGCTGCAGAATCTTGGGAAACATCAACAGAAGAAGTTATAAAAGGAAAACCCATCAATCATCTAATGAAGGTGCTCATGCAGACCTCAAATCTCAAGGATGATATCGGCAATATGTGCAAAGGTGTATCTTTTCCATTTGTTGACAGATTTTCAGAAATTTCAACCCAGCCAAAAGATCGAAGAATGCGCCGCCTGGAGGCATTTGCATATATTTTTACCTATGAAATATTTATAATAAACCCGGTTAGCTAATATTTTGTATAGAAGTTCACTTTCTTATGCAAATAGACAGCATAAAGTTAAGCTTCAGTGAGCACATCGTAGGCAAACTTGTAACAAATTGTTGCCTCGTCTCAGAAAGACAAATGAAATTTCAATAGTTTGGTGCCACATGGCATGCTATTCATCCATAAAGAGAAGGAATTCAGAAACCTAAGTTATAGGAGGAAAGCAGTTTCATCTTCTGCAAAATGGTCGATGTATTTTTTTTCTAGCAACTCATTAGCTCTTAAGTCTTTGATGCCTTCGTAGAGTTGCTAGATATTCATCAAGTGATAATATGGATTAAAAACATAAAGATATCAAGAAATACTCAGAATCTAAGATACCCCCAGTGCCTTGGAAATTGCAGAATACACATGTTCTTTTCCAATGCTGTATGCACCAACAACCACGATGGTTTTTGGATGATTATTCAAATATCTTCTCGTGACACCTACTACAAATTCCAAAACATCTTCTTTTGAAGGAAACCTGAAATAGATATCTCAAAGAAATTAACATCTAGCACAACTGTTAACAACATGCATCCACGACATAGAACAAAGAGAATTGCACCTGTACTTTGGATTGCAATATGTTGTGTCAAGGTAAAGTATATTAATACGTTGGCTTGCAAGAACTGGATACGATTGCATCAGCTTTGAAGCCCTAAAGTCTCCAGTGTGCAAGTAACACTGTCCATTTGGGAGACAGAAGTGAATGAGAGCAGCACCAGGACAGTGATTAGCATCAAGCATAGTAATTTTGATTCCATTAAGGCTGTACTCAGTACCTAATTCCAGAGGACAGATGAAACTGCAAAAGAATCAACAGAACTTAAAGTGCCCTGTACAATTGTTTGGGGTGGGAAGGAGTAAAATAACCCAAAAGAAACTTTTATTGCTAATACACTTGACGAGAGGTAAAAGAGTCCTTACGATGGACTAACATAAAGACAGATTCTAAGCAAGCGAGCAGTGAGGTTGGTACAGTAGATAGGTCCATGTGACCATCCTTTGGTCAAGCCAATATAATGATCAGCATGGAAGTGACTAAGGAAATAGGCAGAGCAGCCTTTGACTGAACCATAGCAGAATGCGTCAACAGTGAAGGGCGTTCCTGCATGAATGAAGGACTAGTAAAATGTTGAATAAAAGCTGATTGAAGTAGTTGACAGTACCGGCTCTATGCATACTTTAACAAGACATTGGCCTTAGGCCCCCAATTTTAGGGGGCCTCAATTTTTTACCAAGAATAAATTATGTGTTAATTTTTTATAGAAAAAAACATTGATTATTTATGATAAAAAATATATATTTAAAATTATTATTTTATTCTTTTTAATCCACATTCAAATAGAAGAAATCAAGAAAATATTGTTTTATTTTCTTACACTCTCCACTAATACTCACATTATTTTATTCTTTTTAACTCCTTTTACACTCTCTTCATTAAATTTAATATAAAAAAATATCAATCAATAGTAAAAAAACAATAACAAAGTGAATTATAAATTTTTTTTTTTTTCTTAGATTTTTTTCAAGCATTACAAGCAATAGCAAATGTGGGCTATACCAAATTATCAACTTCTTGAATCAAATCAATGGTTCTAACTCCTATATTTATTTGAAATTTGTCAACTTATTACTTATAAAACTATGTTAACAATTCATATAATGATTGCCCAAGTAAAATGATATTATATTTTTAACGCTGAATTGATAAAAATAAAATATTATCTACAACTAATAATTGAAAAAGAAACTGAATAAATCATTTATGAAAATATATATTAATTAATACTTTGCATTTTAAAATGTAAGAGAAATAAATTTTAAATAAATTGTGAAGAAGTTTTTTTTTTTTTTGTCTCTCTAAGAAGATTTTTTTTCCGATCATCATTGTGAAGCACCCCTGGTAGTTGATATATGAGAAAATAATGAAAACCAGTAGGACATAGGTAGCTTAATATCAGTCAAACAAAAAACATACAGAGCTTAGAAACTGAAACAACAAGGCATGTGCTTGTTCATTATAAGGAATAAGTGCACCAAAGCAGGTACGGAAGTATTGTTATGAGAATATATTATCTATCTAGCCTGAAGAATGCATATCTTTTGCTCGCGCATGAATACAGCACACTGGTATTATCTACTTTAATTTCAAAAGAAAATGCTTGCAGAAATTTATAAGAAGAATGAGTAGAAGTAGAAAATGAAAAATATAGAGTATGGTGGTGGAACCTGGAATCCTCTTATAGAAGGGGCAAAGGCGCTGTTGCTTTTTGCGGGAAGCAAGAGAAGTAGCTGTGGAAGGTCGCAGATCAAGGTTAGGATTCTCAAGCCCCCACAACTGGAATAGATTCTTCTGTGTCAGTCTCCTCCTCTTCTTGTCAGCGCCTCCCTCGCAGCCGTCAACACTATCGGGTTGGGGTAAAAAGTCGTCGAAATAAGAATCGAAATCGACCGTCTCTTTCAGCTTCTCCATTTTCGATCGAAAAATCTCTTCTACTCAGATGGAGTTTTTTTTTTTTCTGAGTCCAACGTGGACCTTTCTAGTCCTTTCCTTTAAAAGAAGGCTCGAAAATACATCACTTTGGGCGGGCAAGTTAAAAATTCAATTTTCAAGAGAACTTTGTTGAATTTCATGATTTGTTTCTAGAATTTCACTTGCATCATTTCAAACTCGACGAATATTTTCAAAAGCTCCACGGTAGTTCCAAATGCACAAAAAAATCATTGGTAACTTCAATTGGGTAATTTCACAAGTGAAATCTAATTTCGTGGATAAATGTTGCCAGAGTTTAAACTGCACATTTCAACTCTATGAATTTCACTAGCAAAAGCTTCAAACTCAAGCAAGTTGTGCTACAATTTTTTACGAGATAACATTAAAAATTTAGAGCCGATTTGGATTGGCTTAAAAGTTGATCAAATCTATAAGTCATTTTTAGCTTTTGAAAATATTTGACAAAGTTAAAAATAACTTTAAAAAGTCAGTCATTGTCAACTTTATTTTAAGTTATTTTTATATTTGTCAAATACTTAAAAACTGACTTAAAATAGGTGTGACCAATTTTTAAATCAATCAAAACACTCTTAGAATGATAATGCGAATATTTGCACAAATTGGGAAAAAACATAGATTCCCCCTTAATTTGTACCGAAAAGTCAGTTACACGCTTAAACTATTATGATGACTTATTACACACTTATGCTATTTTAAAATGAATTTATTTACCCCTTAAAACTGACTGGGCAAAAGTTAAAAAAAAAAATATATATATATTATGTGCGTCAGATAATTATTAATTTTTTTTTAAGAAAATAGAATTTTCCTTATACCCCACCCTTCACATGTCTTCTTCTTCATACCCACCCTTCTCAGTCTTCTTCACACTCTAATAAGCTTCAAATGAATCAGTGACAACGAGCAATATAATAACAAGTTACTTCAAAAACACGTCTTTTTTACCCATAAACCTCCCAGCAAGAAATCAAAGCAGTACCAGGTGTGGATTGTTTAGGGGTTTCTCAGTCGTCGGAGCTATGGCGAGTTTTTTTGAGTAAACAAGATGAATGATCGATTGAAAATGGGAAGAACATTATTTTCCTATTATCCCTATCTTTTAAGAAACCTACATGATGAACATAGAAAAAGAAAAAATAATATGCCCAAATATGAAAAATATTTACAATTGGAAGCTCGATTTTCATGGTCAATCAATGGAAGAAATTTAAACAATTTTCTTGTGGTTCATTTTGGAATGGAAGAAATTCTTCCACTCCACGAATCAGCTTCAAATTTTGGATAAATTCAAAAGGGATTTTATGTATTTTCACACAAATTGGATGATTTAAGACCCCATTTGAATTTTGACTAGTGAGAAATTACATCATGAGATGCGTTCGTTAATAAGAAAATAATTATATATCAATTTTTTTAACTTACCTGAACATGAGATTTGTTTAATGATTAAAACAATAAACAAATGACTCCTAATAACTTCAATATAGGATAAAAAAAATGTTTTATTATTCATTCACAAGTAGTATTATGCTAAAATAAAATGCATAAAAAAGATTCATCAGTATTAAATATTCTGATACTCAAAGTTACTAGCTTTAACAGCGTAGGTGTTCAAAAACAAACTTTTTTGGTAATTTGCCATTTAAATACATCAGAGTTAGGATAAATATAGTTGTTTACTATTTATTCCTTGCAAGTTAATTCGTTATAATTTTATTATCTAGCCAATTCAATGTATGTTACTATAAACCACATGTACAAATTCAATTGTGTCATTTTAAGTTAGTAGTTGCCTATCTGTGTGATTGGTGCTTCAGCTGCGTAACTGCATGTTAAAAGTTTGGACTTCATTTAATTAAGAATGTTTTTGTTCAGGACCTTTTGGGACATGTGATAAAAAAAATTCTAAATGCAAGATTTTTGGGCTTTATGAGCTTTAGGGGTAGAGAAAAGTTCAGAATACAAGATTCTTTGTTTTCTTTCAAATTTGATTCAATACGTAAGTTCGAATCAATCGTTACAAATAATGTTTTTTTATTATAATCTTTGATGTTCTTGTATTCTATTATATGAAGTGATTTTTATATAATCCTGACACACACGGTATATGGATGATTAACTTTGGATTTTAATTTTTTGTTTTCATGTTTGAATTCATTTATGAAGTTCTAATTATATTGAGAATCTATTCACCATTTCTTTAATCAAAAGAGAAAAATTTTAGCAAAAAAAATTTCATTAACTTGTTTGGTTTAAATCTCGATTTGTTTTAAGTACTCGAAAGAGGTTGAAATTATTGATTGAACCAATAAGAAAAATATTTGGAAGACGTTCACGAGACTAAACGCTAACTACGCTTTTGCATATTATGTTCGCTGCCTATGATTAGTTTATTTTATAAAGTTTAGATTCAATCGAAAGAAGTATCTAGACTTAGAGGAATACTCTAATGGACTATTGAATTTGTGAACAATAGGACTTTAGATGTGACTATAAAAAGGACCCATATCTCAATAATAGTCTTGCTCTTGTCTTGTCTACTACCCTATTATCATATTGCTAATATCTTTATTTGTCAATGATTTGTTTACCGTTTATTCTTGGCTAGTTAATTTGTTATAATTTCATTATTTAAACAATTCAATTGACGTGTCTTTAAATTACATGTACAAATTTAATTGTATCGTTTAAGGGTAAAAAGATCAAGTAGGCATTTGACTGTAAAAATCAAATATTGTTCATTTTATTTGAAATTTTTGAAGTTGCAGTTTGAGTTGTACTATTACAAAGAATTCAGAATTTGAATGTACTTTTTTAAAAAAATATGATTTATACCTCAAATTTCTAAAATCAGCAAATCATCCAACCTGACTTGAAACATACAACTAAATTTGAAAAAGAGATATTCAATAAGCTAGATTTCATGTCTTAAAAACCTGACTCGAACGATAAAAGACAATTTAACTAACTTTTAAAAATAATATTTCACAATAGATAGTGACATTATGTCATAGACATACGAGCAACTGCATGCTATTACTCTTTATAAATCTCTGTTGCACGTATGTCCCATGTATTAATTGTACAAACATAATCCTATCAACATTAATAAATATTTCATCAAGTTTTGCTATGAATGATACAACAAGATCGAGAATAAGTCAAATTAAAAATTAATAAACTCACTTAGTTACTGTAAATATATATATATATATATATATACCTCTTGAACTAACTGATACATTGAGGTCAGATTCAAGTCTTTTAAAAGCGAGATGACACTTGTCCCTTCGGGAACATTTGATAAAAAAAAAAGCGAGATGCCACTTTCTAATTAGTCTTACATTTTAATTCAAAATAATAAAAACTCATCCAAATTTTAAAACCCGAACCCATGTTGATCCATTTTCAACCCTCGCAATACATTTTTTTCCTCCCAAATCATCGATCTCTAGATCCACCTCATGTGACTCATCCTTATGTTTTCCTCCTCATTTCCTTGCTTTCGTTTCTAAAAACAACATTCAATCCATAAACTTAGTTTGAATCATTGGTAGAAGATTAAGTGTCGAGGTTGAATAATGTGTTGAGAAACGAAAGCAAGAAAGTGAAAAGGAAGAAGGAAGTTACTTTGAAAGTAGAGGATTGATTCACACGAAGTAAAGAATGTAGATCAATGATTTTTGAGGAAGAAAAAGAATGCATCCTTTAATTTTTGAGGTTGAAAACGGATCATTGAGATTCAAGAGTTTCAATTTTAAAACTTGGGTGGATTTTAATTATTTTGAATTAAAATGTGGGACTAATTAGAGAGTGCCACATGGTTTTTTAAAGAGTCATTTGTTAGTTTGAGGGGTATGTTTGAACCCAAAAACAAACTTTAAACACCTTGTTTAGATGGTTATTACCCATTGCATTGTATTTTTAGTTTAAATACAATGTTTGTTTTGATTGTTACTTAAATTCTATTGTATCGTTTAAATTCATTGTTAGGTAACGATGAAAATAACCATTTTGTGTGATCGCATCGTTACCATAATATTTTCTTCTTTATTCGTCTTTACTTATTATTTAATAACTCTATTTTATCATTTTCCTTACCTTTTCATAATAGCTCTACTCCAAACTTACAAACTTTTGTAGGTTTATCATTTAAATTATAAATGTGTGACATTATATAATGACAGAAAATAATACTATCTATTATTACGATATATTATGAAACAATATATAACAACCATCCAAATATAGTGTAAAGGTATTTTTAAATCCAAAAGTGAAAAGAGTTTATAAGCCTTTTTTCCGTAGATTAGTGAAATTTATGAGCCCAATTCCGTATTTTCAATTTGAAAAGTGTAGTTGCAGTTATCATTTTTTGTTGAGCACCAAATGAAGAGTCTTTACCGACCGACAATCATTTAACAGGCAGGGCAGGGGCAACTCCTGAAGGGTTGATAAGTCGTCACGCTGAAAAATGGACCCCTCAACCACAGCCTGTTTTTTAATTGAGAAATGGCATGACCGTAGGAGTATTTTTTTTTTCTTCAGAAAACAATACTTTGCCAGGAACGCAAGACTCATCGCCATCATCTTTGAACAAATTTGTCAACTCCCTCTGTATGTTAAAGCTTCAAATATCATTTTTAGGGTTAGATATAAATCCAAAGATAAATTTGATATCTCATTATTACAAGAAGAAAGAATGAAGTTCATTGTTTGATCCGCTTTCCTTCAAATTTCACGCAATACATAGCCGCTTTCCGATACGTGTCTGCCTATTTACAGTTCCTAGCCTCACGGATCTGATTATCTTCGGCGGTGATGCTCCTGCTCCTCGAAAGTCGACCAAAGTTGCAAAAACACTACTCACTTCACTCTGAACAATCTTTGAGTCTCTTCCTGATCTCTTCCATCCATGGGCGAGTGGGTAATTGGAGCCGTTATAAACTTATTTGGAAGCATTGCCATTAACTTTGGAACCAACCTCCTTAAGTTAGGCCATGATGAGGTACTTTCTAACCTTTATTTTGATGTTCCACATTACAGAAATATCTGCCCTGTGCTTTGATGTTCCTGATCTCTTCCATTAGTTTGTGCTCACATTGGTTGTCTTAAAGTGTAGGCAAATGAATAATTGCTTAACTTAGAAAAGAGGAAATTGATTAGGTCAAGGTCTAATTCTGGTGAAGTATAGTGTCCATGTCCACGCCAAATTAAAATAATTGGGGCTTCCATATTTGAGCATGCAATGCAACACTTGACTCTTTTTTTTTGTTAAGAAGGAAAAAAAAAGTCTCGCAATTCATGCTCAAATATGGAATGCAAGACGTGGTGCTACAAAGGGGATATACTCTCATTTAATATAGCATGGTTCACTTTTACTGTTGTTTTTTCTCTATCTCTATTTTTTTTTCTTACCTTTTTTTTTTTTTGTAATGAAAGGAAGTAGGATTCCAAATGGTACCTTTGAGTTGATGGATGACTTTATACAAATAACTTGTTTGTTTGTACACTTCCATTTCCATTACACCTGTCTATTTATGGGTTTCTCTTTTTGTTGCAAACATTGATTGGACGCAGTAAGAAGTATTCATGATGCATCAGTGTTGAATTTAATGTGATATTATCTACTTAGGCATTAGTTTTCATTTCTGTACAAACTTTGATGAGAGAGATGGACAACACATGTTCTTTTTGGCTTACTAAATCTATCCAACAATCTTAAATGCAAGTATTAAAGCAAATAATAGTGACTCAATACTGTTGGACTAATAATGGAATTGTGATACACTTTGGTTATGCGGGTTGATAACATGGCTGCATAAGAGATAACAATATGGTTGGATGGAGGACACGTTGAAGTTGATCAATGTTTTCCGTAAGTCATAGCACACATATATGAAGCAAGATTATTTAGGGGTGATAGGTGCGTCCAATATTAGAGGGGAACATGAAGTAAGAAGAGGGGAACAAGAGAACCAATGAAGTTATGACAAACTTTCAGAGTTCATTGAGGACATGAAATTAGTAGACTTGATATGGAAGGGGGAAAGTATTCATGGAAGAGGGGAGATAGACATGTAAGTGCAGCAAAATTGGATAGAATTCTCATCTCTTATGAAATTGATGAGATCTTCGGACACATCAAACAATCTATAATACAAATAATAGTTTTAGATCATGCTCCCATTATGCTATAGTGTGGAGAACGGAAAAAATTAATATCTTACTTCAAGTTTGAGAACTAGAGATGGCTGCAGCCAAAAGGCTTCAATGAGAGGGTAAAGGATTGGTGGGACTTATTCAATTATGAGGGCAATCCTGTCTTTATTCTAATGGCAAAATTGAGAGCTCTAAAAATTAAACTAAAGGAATGGAGTAAGACAATATAGGGGAATTTAGGGACTCAAAAACAAAATGTCTTGGCTCAACTAGATGCAATAGAGTAGACACATGAGAGCAGAGCTTTACAGTAGGAGAATATTGCCTTCATTATCTCTCACAATGGAATTTTAAGACATAGCAAGGAAGGAGGCGATTGTTTGGAGACAAAGATCCAGAGCAACATGGCTAAAATACGGGTATAAGAAGACAAGCTTTTTCCACAAAATTGAAAATGTCCTTAGGAAATTCAATACCACTCACAAGTTGAAGGTGGGTAGGGTAATGCTGGAGGATCCAAAAGAGGTGAAGATAGAGATAGTCTCATACTTTGACTATATGTAGAAACAGAGGAATGAAGACCATATCTACAAATGGAAAATTGTCCCAAAATTAGTGATAAGAAGAACTTGTTATTGATGGCACCTTTTGAATTCCAGGAGATTTTGGAAAGCATTAAAGTTTGTGCAGGGGACAAGGCACCTCACCTAATGGATACTCTATGGAGTTCTTTAAGTAGTGTTGAGAAATTATTAGAATGGAGCTTGTAGCAACAGTTCAAAATTTTCACGAGAAGGATTTCTTAGAAAGAAGTATGGAAATGCACCTAAGGGTGGCCTAATTGTCAATGAATTGGTTGAGAACCTTGATATCTTAGGTTCAAAACTCAGTGGAGACAAAAAACACTAGGTGATTCTTTCCATCCGTCCTAGCCTTGGTAGATAGAATTGCTTGGTACCTGTTGCTGGTGGGAGGTGGCAGGTTTCACGTGAAATTAGTCGAGGTGCGCGAACGCTGGCCTGGAACCACGATCATAAAAAAAAGAGAAGTATGAAAGCTACCTTTGTAACATTGATTCCAAAGGAAGCAGGGGTAAAAGGGCTAAATGACCACAAACCCATAAGCTTAATTGGGGGAGTGTACAAGATCATAGCCAAGCTTCTGACAGAAAGGCCGAAGAAGGTAATTCATGGTTTGGTTGATACAAATGACCTTTCATCAAAGGTAGACAAATAATGGATGTAGTGTTAGTTACAAATGAATATGTGGACTCTAGACAAGGTAGTAAGAAGCCAGGAATTGTTTGCAAGTTGGACATTCAAAAGGCTTATGACTATCTGAATTGGAAGTTCTTATTACCACTACAGGAGAAAATGGGGTTTGGTCCTAGGTGGATCAAATGGATATCACAATGTATACACACAGTCAGATTCTCAATATTAATCAATAGGGAACCAAATGGGTTTTCCCCATCTCAGATAGGTCTGAGACAAGGTGATCCCTTGCCTCCTTTTCTTTTCATATTAGCTATGGAAGGAATGAACAACCTATTGAATAAGGCGAAGAGGAAAGGATGGATCAAAGGTTTCCAAATGGGAGAGAAAAATAGTTTGGAGGTAATACACCTTCAGTATACAAATGACACCTTGATATTCTGTGAGGCAGTAGAGGAATAAGTCCTAATTTTGAGGGTTATCTTTATTATTTTTGAAGCAGTCTCTGGGTTGCACATAAACTGGGAAAATAATTTCATATACCCCATCAACACAGTAGATGAGATAGAGAACCTTGCAAGCAGACTTGGGGGTAAGGTGGGAGAGATGCCAACAACTTACCTTGGAATGCCTTTGGGAACTAAAAGTAAATCAACAAAGATTTGGAATGTGGAGAAATGCACAAGGATATTAACAAATTTGAAGAGCCAATACCTATCTAGGGGTGGTAGATTGACACTAATTAATAGTGAACCGGACACTTTACTTTCTTATTTGATGTCTATCTTTCCAATACTTGCTAGTGTAAGTAAAAGAATAGATGCACTGAGAAGGAACTTCTTCCGACAGGGAAAAGAAGACAAGAAGAAGTATCACCTAGCCAATAGTTTCCTGTATTTAAATCTTGAAACTTACATAGAAATAGAATGATGCCAATTGTCAACCATGCTGTACCGTCTCAAATGAAAAGTGTGCCAAATAAATTGGAAAAAAGTGAGTCATTATCCACGAAAAATCTCCCGCTGATGAATTATTTAAGAAGCTCTTCAGCGAATAGTATGCTTGACATCAATATAACGGAGACATGCTTGTTATCTAACAAGGAGGCATAGGTTGGTGTAGAAGTGTTCACTTCCATTTGTTCAGTTGTTGGAATTAGTATAATCTTGTAAGAGCATCTGCATTTTGTTTTTGAGTTCTTCTTTGTCGCATGATATGAGAGGTTTGCGTAATGGTATGGCTGTATTTTGATATTCTTTTGTTCTTTTCTTTCTTTTCTTGTTATCCTCTGTCACCAGAGGCTCAACTTGTATTTTCTTTAGTAGCTCTAATGAATCATAAATATTTCAGAGGGAGAAGCACTCCGTGCTGGGTAATGAGGTAACAAATGTAAAGTCTACAATGAAGCCAATTATATACTTCCAAACATGGAGAGTTGGTAAGCATTGCTTTTGAGTTTGTCTCTTTACAAGTACTGATCCCTTTTTAGTGTATTGATGGTGTGATCTTTTACACAGGTATTCTATTCTTTGCTATAGGAAATTGTCTCAATTTCGTTTCATTTGGATATGCTGCTCAGGTCCGTACTTATTGGTTCTTGTCTAGTTTGTCTTCAAATTTAGTGGGCTGTATTGACTTTGGGCATGAAAAGTAGGTAAACTAGGGGCAGTGTTATCAAAAGTGAAAATCACAAAAAAGCTTTAAGGTCTATTGGGGCTTTAAGCACCAAGCGCTAATAAAGGGCTTTGAAGAAAAAAGGCGTAAATTGAGAAAAAAAATACTACTCCCTCCGTTTCACAAAGAATGACCTATTTTGACTTGGCACGGAGTTTAAGAAAATAAAAAAAACTTTTGAATCTTATGGTCTTAAATTAAAGTTGTGTCAAATGTACAAAATTGCCCTTTAATCTTGTGGCCTTAAACATGCCACGTGGAAAGCTGAAATTAAAATGTTTCCAAAAAGAGAAAGAGGTCATTCTTTTTGAAACAGCCTAAAAAAGGAAAGGAGGTTATTCTTTTTGAAACGGAGGGAGTAATATATATGTTTGGTCCAAGACTAATAATGTTTTTTGAGAAGACGTCCAAGACTAATACTAATAAGCATGAATCATTATATATTTATATAAAAGAAAACCCTAGGCCCACCTACATGGCGCCACCACAAGCCAAGGAGTTGCGACTTTTATGAAAGGTTGTCACTTTTTCGAAGGGTTGTAACTTTTTCAAAGAGTCGTGACCTTTCTCATATGGCACAATAAACATTTGTTCACACTACCCTTGATTGTCTATAAATAGAGGGATTTCCTCTCATTTTAAAACAACGAAAATTCTGAACTACTTTTTCTTCTTCTGCACAATTAAATATTCATGTACTTTACTCCTGTTGAGTGGTTCACTCACACCATTGTTTTTGTACCAATACACTGGTGAATAAAATCGTTCTATCCTGAGAGATCTATTCCTTTAAATCTCGAGTACTAGAGGGAATAATTTCCTTAAGGGGACACTGTGCATTCAGTGGGCTCGATTTTTCCTTTCTGTTTCATTCTATTATTATAGATCTTGGTATATTTTTTTATAGTCATTAATTTATGTGTTATTAATTGCTGTTTTTGAGTACGTGTTTTAAACAATGTTGTTTATGTTTCTACAAAGTTATTGTTATAAGTATTTGTTAGTACAGATTAAATAACACACGTTAATTGAGTATTTACACAAGTTTTCTCTACTAAAATTGTTGAAGGTACAATAAAAAAATTTCCTTAAAGATCTACACTACCATCTTTGGAAGACAAAATTCAAATTTGGTATGCCATTGTAAGGACATAAAAGACCTTAAAAACTTTATCTCACCTTGATGTGCGAAGTGAACTTGGAAAAAAAGACAATAATTAATAAGCTTTTGACATGGGTTCAATGATATGCCGGTTGACCTATAGAGGAATATGACTAGACTAGAGCCTCTTTTAATCCCAAATACATAGATAACTACACAATAAATTAATTGCCAATATTCAATATGAAGTATGGACAAATTCTCAAGTTTACTGCAAGTTGTAAATACTTTTCTTGTAGTAATAAAAGGTTTCTCGACACTGCGATTGGAATAGAAGTGTATCAAATTGAACTTCATCACTGCAGTATGTTTATTTTTGAAAAACACCCAAACAAACTGAATAGTTTTGTGTAATAATTTTCCTTTTCAAGTATATATAATAAGTTAAATTGTTGTCCAATTTGATACATTCTCCCTTTAATTTTCCATTTTAATATTTACTTATGACACATTTGAATGAGGAACTTTAAAATGATATATGTAAAGCAAGAGGTAGGGCTGAACTTTCTACATGATAGAATTAGAATATTTTTTTTTACTTTTTTCGGCCTTTAAAAATTTATTTATTCTTTTACCAACGATTATTTATTTATTAGAAAATTTAATACCTCAGGTTGATGTTCATTTGATTCCCCAAAATATCAAATAGTACCACTTCCTATTTAAAGATGATTGATTGAAGTATAAATGATAAGATGTTATAATTATTATTTTCCTTTACATTATTAATGTTCGTTACTACGTAATCTTGTATCTAAGATAATATAGTGTTTTAGTTTTAATGACTGATAGGTTTTAAGTATTAATTTTATAAATTCCGTCATATTAAATTTCCGCGCGAGGCGCGGGTAATTTTACTAGTTATAAATATATGGATAAATTTTTTTAAAAATATTATGATAAGTGAGATATTAATTGTTTAGTGCCCGCCTCTTTCGGAGAGGCTAGGAAAAATATGTCTTAGAGCCTTAATAATGACACTGAAGTGTAGCACTCACCATGTTTTGTGCCTCACTTGAGCTTAAACACATTTTTAACAACATTGATCAGGGGAGAGGGAGAGGGGGAGGTTACAACCAACTTGCCTAATGTTATGTTGAGGTGTAAAACAATTGAGTTACTGCTGCGTAAGGTTTAGAGTATAACCCAACCGACACAACTTATTCCTAATTCTTTTCCTTTCACTGAATCTCTTTCAGAAAAGGTCCAACATCCATAGAATAAGAGGCAAATCAAATTGAGTGTTCTTGCTGCAATTCTTTGCATTTTCCTTTTCTTTTTACTGTAGACAAGCTTGTGAGATGGTGTGATTGATAATCTATTTGAGGAAGAAGCCTCGTAGGTAATATCTGTTGAAAATGATTCTGTGTTGCGTAAATATGTTTTTTGATTTATTTATAAAGACTGGAAAAGGGTAAAAAATGCCCTTAAACTATGTTAATGACAACTAACACATACCAGTGTAATCCCAGGGGTCTGGTAAGGTGGTATGTACACATCCTTACACCTACCTTAAACCAAGTGAAATGAACAAAAATGCTCTCTGTTAATAGTTTGGTCCAAAAATGCCCACGTTGCTAATAGTTTGACCCCAAAAATGCCCCTATTGTTACTTAATTGAGCCAAAAATGCTCTTTTCCTAATAAAGATATTGTTTCTTTCTTTTAAGCACATTCTTTTTCCTAATAAAAATGATGTTTTTAAAGAACCTTTTTCTTGTTTCTTTTCTTTGAAAATTCCATTTTTAATGATAAAATCTTTTTTTTAAAAAAAATCCCTGTAACTAATAAGAAAAATAGAATAGATCTTTTCTTCTTCTTAATCTCTTTTTATCAATTACAACAAAATAACCTCATGTCCTTTTTTAAACTGATAATATATGTGTGTATATATATATATATAAGATAAAGTAACCCCACCATTAATTTTCATGTAGATAATGATAATTTTTTTTCTTGATAAAATATGAAATGTTTTTATTTCTTAATCTTTTTCGATTTGAAGTAAGATAAGCATTAGCTAATATATTCCTTGATTTTAGACTCAAAATGAAAAAAAGGTCAACAATAATAACCCCATCATTGATATTTTAAAGATATTTTGTGATTTGAAACAATGTAATAATTTTCATTTTTTTATTTTTTGTTATCATTATATAAACGAAACTAATGATGGGTTATTATTTGATTTTAATTGATAAAACGAGATTGAAATGAAAAGTAGTTACTTGCCACTTTTTATTAGTAAAGGGATTTTAAAAGAAAGAAACAAGAAATGGTTCCTTCAAAAACATTATTTTTATTTGGAAAAAATGTGTTTAAAATGATAAGATACAATATGTTTATCACGAAAATGACTTTTTTGACTCAATTAATTAACAATAAAGGCATTTTTGGCCAAACTATTAACATAGGCCATTTTTTTGTTCAATTTCACATAGTTTGGTATTTTTGACTCTTTTCCGTATAAAAAAGGTTTTTTTGATTTAATTTAACCTCCTTTTTTGGTTTTCATTTTTTGCTTTAGAATACCGACTAACTGATTCCCCATGAAATGGTATTCTCTTTGTCCCTAATTACTTGTCCACTTTTGAATTGACACACATATTAAGAAAGCAATGATTGACATAGTGAGTTTACTATTTTACTATTAATTATGAAGTGGATGAATTAAAAACTTAAGATTTTAAAAGGTTATACCTTTTTCAAAAGATATATTGAGCACCCTATTTAACCTAATATTGAGCACCTTACTTGTTGATCAGACAAGTAGAAATGATACAAAGCAAGGGTCATCAAAAGAAACAATACAAAGCAAGATTGAATAAATGAACCTTCATCCAAGTACAACAAGATTGAAATCAAATCACTTTAACGAAAGCATTATGGTTCATCACAATCCTAGCTAGAACGTTTAGTTACAAATCATATCCAAGAACAATGCAAAACATATGTAGATGAAAACTATCCATCAAAATATTCTTCGTATCGAAGTAAAGCCCAAGAGTTATTCTCCATAAAAATGCTTAGATCTTAAGAATCAAAAGATGACTATTTAAGGCTTGCTGTTAGAGAGTTGAGGTCACAATGGCCCTGATAAAAAACAAAAAAAAAGGAAACAAGAGCTGCAGTCACAATTTCCATCTCAGTTTGAATGCTATTTCGAATCAATTTCAGCACTTCAATTTGGCAGTCCGCAGTCGGTAATTAAGGTGCTGCAGTCGATGCACTACTTGGAACTCTTGTCTGCGGTTGCAGGCGCAGTGGGACATCCCTTTTTCTCACTCTGTTCTCATTGTTTAATGTTTCCTTCTTGCTTCCTCATTACCACTTTTCATCTATCCTTCTTCCCATGCATAAAAAACACAACCATGTTCATCCTCAAATTGATTAAAAATCACTAAACAATAAGCGCAAAATTGTTCCTTGATAGGGGAATTGCCAGACATTATGCAAAATATCACATTTATCCGGTGGTTCATGCAGTTCAACACTATTTGTTTGTCATTTTGACTAATTTATGCAGTAAATCATGCATGACTTAATTTGTATTTTTAAAATATAAATCTACATGCATATAAAAGATATCACCAGCCAAAAGGGTTTCGTTTCCATTTTGTAGCGTAAATCGTAATGGTAAAATCATAATACATATAGCTTCTTAGCTTGTTTTTCAACATAAGTAAGTGAAATTTTTAGTGATGTTACTGCTTTTAGATAAAGAAAAGAATAGAAAGAGATTGGTCTAAAAAGGAAAAAGGCTTCAGTTTTTATTTAATGAACATGCTTATGAGAAGTCTAATGGTTGGGCACAAGCATGTAGTCAGATGGATTACAAGGATGTAACCTGTTGGGTGTACGACTCACTACAAGATTGGGTGTACAAACTATCAAGACTAGTTTTTCGCTCTTATCTCTGATTTTCTCACTCCTTCAACACATCACGCATGGTGTTGCTTTGGTTGATTAGAATAAAAGGGTCAAAACTGATACAGTTATTCTTCCTGCACATCTCATTAAATGATGCATTATCTGTTGTATTTTACACAGTATCAGTTTCAGTGCATTAGCAGCAAAATTTACCTTTCTTGATGATGTGTATTTTGTTTTTTCCTTTATCATCTTGGTGTTTCCTCTTTGGCAGTCACTTCTAGCAGCTTTGGGATCTATACAATTTGTCTCAAACATAGCTTTTGCCTACTTTGTTTTGAACAAAACAGTGACAATCAAGTAAGATAACATTTAAATTTCTTCTATTAAAATCAACAAGGACCTGAGTATAGACTACCAGCAATTCATAGAATTGATTGCTGATGTATGGTACTTATTATCCTCATTATACAAGTTACAGTCTGATAAATATCTTTTGTATTGCAGTGTACTGGTAGCCACTGCCTTTATTGTTCTTGGAAACATCTTCCTTGTAGCCTTTGGCAACCACCAGTCACCTGGTATGTGATGGAAGGTGAAAAGCTTGTTGTTTTAGTTGCTTATATTTGTTCAGAATATTGGGTGTCTTCCATAGAGTATCATATTTTGTATACCTAAAAAAAAGAGTACCATATTTTGTACATTCAATCAATTTTTGAATACTACTTGTATACAGGAGTTGTTCCAATATAAATAAAAGTATTTACCTTACAAAAGAATAGCTCATACCATGAAAATCTGTTATAGGACTGACATATAGTCGACTCCCTACTTGATACTTCTAAGTTGATCCCGTACTATGACAGTGCCCTGTATATATCTTGCTACCAGCATTTTCGATCTTATTTTTTGTAAAAAAACCAGGAACCCATGTTATTTGCTTATGAGACTGTTCAGACCATTTTAGCATATACACTCAAGTAAAGTGAAATTTATGCTACATGATGGTGGACCTTATAAAGGTTGTTGATTTATGCTAAAACAGCTTTGTTACTCTTGTATTTTGAAGCCTGTTTTGAACAACATTTTTATTGAGCCGAGGGTCTATCGGAAACACCCTCTCTGCACCACAAAGGTAGGGGTAAGGTTTGACACTCCCTAGACCCCACTTGTAGGATTACACTGGGTAGTTGTCTTATCAATGACCTGTAAGACCTAAAGTGGCTGAATTGAGAAGGGGAAAAAGGCCTATGAAAGTTGCAGGAAAAGGATTGTACATAGTATACTCAGCAGATGTAGGCTGCATATTATGTTTATAAGTTGCCATAAGGTTAAACTATTTACCTTATCAAAAAAAAATAAGTCGCCAATAAGGTTGCATGCTACTAGACATTGCTTGAGCATTTGATCTTTTTCTGATTGTGTTGTACCCTGATGTGTCTTTTCCCTACTCGGTGATCTTCATACTTGAATCAGTTCTGGTTACTTGAGTCCTTATGCATGCTGCCAGCTTAAGTTGAAAATTTACCCACATTTCATGTGACCTCAGTAACAAGCCTTATTACCCCATACTTCTATTGTTGTTCTTTATTCCTTTCTTTTTCTTGCTTTGTTCAAACCATTCAGAGAGCCAATTCCTCACTTAAAAATGGGGATACTAAGATTGTATATTTTCCAATAAAGAGAAATGTGTCATTCTTTTTGGTACATACTAACTATGCATTTAGACAATCATATGCTCTGCTTTATAGTAATGTATGATTGTATATGCTTTCATGTTTACCTTATCGAACCAAATAAAGTAGAAAAGAAGAAAAGATTGTTACTTTCTTCCAACAGATTATATATTATTATCCTTTCTTTGTAGTTTACACACCGGAGCAGTTGGCTGAGAAGTACAGCAACATTACGTTTCTTCTATACTGTCTCACTTTGGTCTTAGTTGTTGCTTTACATCATTCAATATACAAGTAAGTCACAATGGCACAGTCAATAATCTCTGTACCTTTTTTTGGTGTCAAGTAATAGTATTCTATGTTGTTCAAGTTCTTCAAAAATACCATTGGGTGTGTGTCGGATCCTTTAAAAACTATGCATTTTTGGATGATATGACATGGTTGCGGCATTTTGGAGGGTCTGAGCAACATAGATAGTATTCTTTATAAATAACATGTCAAATACTTCAAAAAAAGAAAAAAAAAATAACATGTCAAACACCGTGACTTATAAAAACTTAGCCTACTAGAAGTAATGTATTTGGGATATATACCTTCAAAGTAAATTTCAAAAATTTAACATCTTTAACCTACTTATTGACCAAACGTTGCTATAAACTGTGGTGCTTGCTCCTTGTGATGTCTTTCCTGCCTTCATCTCCAGTTATGGACTTCAACTCGTCTTTGTTCTCCACGGATGCTTATACATGCCACAACTAAAGTGACAATGCTAAGAATTGCTGTGTGTCCCTTCTGCTTCTTCATGGCTATGATTATAGTCAAATATCAACTTAAGTGGGACTAGTTCTACTTTTGTAAGTCAGGTTCACTGAATATTGTCAGAACAGGAATACGTATATACAATCCTACTTAGAATAGGAACAATAATCCTAGTTAGAAAAGGAGTCTAATAGTGTGTATAAGTATGGTCTCAATGTAACAATGTAGATACACAATTCAATAGTATTCTTCTCCTATATTTCTCACATGCAAACTTCACTTAACACCCATGAGGTCGTGTGTTTGAAACTTGCCAGCCCTTGTTTTATCCATTTTTAAAGCTTCTTTTAGCTAAAAAGGGAAAAAACCCAAGGAAAAGCTGGATACAAAATTCGAACCCACTTTCTTTAGGTGGAGAAAAGGAGCTTTGCGGCTATTTCAACCAGTGCACCTAACTCTTCTCTGTGTCTTAGGGTGCCTACTAAAATATATTTTCATATCTCAAGGTATATATATACATATATATACGCAACTTTCTTTCTCAAGAAAAATATATACATAATTTTTCCGAAGTTAACAGGTGCATGTACACTCCACCCTTCCACGTGGGTTCACCTCTATATACTGGTAAATTTAGAAGTGGATGCTAAGGAGCTGTTTGGTCAGAAGTTTTACTCTCCCTTCTTTTTAGGTTATTCCTGGTTTTGGAAGTACAATGTTCTCAACAATCGGAATTACTTCCTGATTTTTTTGGATTGACCCAAATTTCCAATCAACATAGGACTCTTTTAATGAATAAGAGAATGCTAGATTTGCTCACAATCTAGAATCAGATTTTGTAACTAGTAAGAGCCTATAGAGATATCACTTGGCCAGCCTTATCAAAGGTAAAAAAGGAGATTGCCTCCAGGGTTTAGTAGTTGAAGAAATGTCGTGTTCGTAGAAAGAAGAGAAGGTTGACATCTACCGGACGAGAGCTCTAGCTTTACTTGTTCCCAGAAATGTCTCTGTGTCATTTGAGTGGAGTGGGATCATATTGCTTTTCCTAGAAACATGTAAGGTCGAGTGATTCGATATAAGCTAAAATGGGGTAGTGTCACAACCTAAAGTATACCCTAGGTGTATAGAACCCCGAGAGGCCCTAGACAAGCCACTTAACATACATTATACAAGATAATAGAATTAAAGACTTAAAAGATATCATTTCATACATCAAAAGAGTTTGACAAAAAACGGAAGTTTAATCACAAGTCTCAAAGCCATCTAATACATCATAAGGAAAGTGATTGGGACGTAACCCATACATCACATACAAAGTCGAAAACAAAAATGACATAAAGCAATAAAGAATCTCAGTCCTCGGAACATGAGGACTCACCAATCTTGGAAGCCTATGAAGGATCAACTAGCCATGAGTATGAGAGGTAGGAGCGTCAGACCCTTCATTAGTGAAACAATGTAGGCACACGTATGCATTAGCACATGGAATGTACTAAGTATGAGGCAATATACATAAACATGAACATGATAATATACATGACTTAAAACGAATAGGCATGATCATAACGAAACAATTAAAAGCTTATAAAGAAGAAATGACATGAAGATCATAAAACATAGTCAAATACATTAACATAAAGGACATAAGAAAAGCTTGAAGAAAACATAGTCACTGTTTGGGATATTAGTTTTAACCGACAATAAGACCATGAGAGCTATATCATGTGGTCTGGTATACTCCTCATACCGAAAGAAGGGGAAACTACTTGCCAAGGTAGAATCCGTACATATCATCATTTGCTAAAGGGGATCCACTAGCTAGGTCACTTAAGACATCCTACAGGGCACGTAGTTTGGGACTAGAGGTTGCTAGTAGAGACTACCCTATTTGAGCCTCCACCTCGAAGCCCTCTCGGTGCTAAGTCTAATTCCAACGGAATAGATATAAGTCAAAATACCAATTTAACATAGGGAAAGGCAATGATCACTACCAATCCATGTCTTTCAAGATCAAAACATAGAATAACTCCTTAAACATAATTCAACATGGATGTCAGTAGTGTGAATTCATTTGTGAGAAATACCTTTCACAATCATGATCATCATAGTAAGTGAGAAGTCCTTTCACAATAGCATCAATACTTTCCTTTCAAAACATCATCAATTCATTTACAATAACTTCATGAAAACATGCATATCTTCATAAATTCATGATTCATAGTTCATGGATTCATCATAGGATCATGGTTGAAAAACATAATTTAGGCATGGGTAAATGAAATTTCAACTAAATATCATAGATTAACATCAAGTAATGCATTAGAAGACTTAATTAATCATAATCAATCACAATTGGATGAAATCCACATTTATTGAATTGAAACCCTCTTGAATCAATTGAAATTGAATTGGGGAATTGAAATCCTTGGGACCCCATGGAGGAAAGGAATCCATGAGTGAATACACACATACCTTGATCCTTTAGGCCCAAGGAAAATGGAGAATTGGGAGACTTGAATGGAACCCTAGCTCTTTTCTTCTTCCTTAGACTTAAGAGAATTGGGAGTATGAATTTGGTCAAGTTTAGGGAATTTAGGAGAATGAGTTGAAATGGGTAAATTGGGGGCTTAAAACGTTTATATAGGGCTTAAGGTAGAAGGAAAACAAGATAGTTTTAGGTTAAAACAATTAGAGATGACCCAAAAGGCCTTTAAAAATAACTTTCGAGCCTCTCCTACGGTCCCTAGGTCCTTTTACGGATTGTACTGGTCAACCGTAGATTGGTTTAGAAGCTATTATTTAGAAACTATTATTTAGACCAACTTTTGACGGAACCCATGTATGACTTGTAGGTCTTCTTATGGTCTGTACATGCCATCCGTAGAAACCAATTTTACCCCTTAAAATTTCACCAAGTCTGGGACTCACCTATGAGACCTACCTACGACTCGTACAATGGTTAACGGACCGTCCTAGTGAACCATAAAAAGGGGTACTGGGACGTGATTTTTTTTGAAATTTATTTCCACTTCCTACATTGCCATCTACGGTCCGTAGATGGGACCTGAAACCAGACTTCAGTTCAGAAATTTAATTTTCTCCTTTTTCCAAGTTCCAAGGTATTACAGGTAGTTTGGTGGTGAATTTGGATGGAGTCCCATTCCTTTAAAAAATGGTGTGGTCAGCTTAGGTCATAAAATACAAGATGTGTATTGATTATTTACCTAATAAAAAAAAGTAAAAATACAGGATGACTTCTAGAGAGAAGCTCATACTTCTCTCTAAATTCTAGGAAGATGGAGAACATGCCTTTCAAGGAAGCTTTAGCTTGACCAACTTTGCATTTAGGAGGAATATGCCAAAGGAAGGAGCCATAGAGAGATCCCATCTTCTCTCTGTCAGAAGGACATACTACGAAGAGAAGGACTTTTGAAATCCTATTTGGTTGGACTTTTTCTAAATGGGTAGGTTCACCGAAGGTCGTTTGAAACTGTGTAGTGGCTATGTTGAAGATTACGCAAATAAATGACACCCATTTCTTGTTTCGTTTTGTGAATGAGGAGCAAGCGTTGGAGATTCTCAATGGAGGAAAACTATGGTTCAATAATAATTTTTTGTTTTGGCCAGGTGGACATAGTATGAAGGATGTGTTGATCCACACTTCCCCGACGACATGGTGATGATCAATATGGTGGGTCTTCCAGTTCATCTACGGCGTATTGATCAGTTTAGAAAAGTTGGGATCTCTGGGGGTTTTGTGAATGTGAAATATAGCTCGCACGACATGTCTAGGGTGAGAATAATGGTGAAAAATCGGGGAGGGTGCTTGTTTCCTTAGAGGTAGTTGATGGTGATTTGGGTTATAGAATTTGGTTATTATTGGAGTTATGATTTGTGAAGTTGTCGATAGAAGTGGAGGAGAATACGGAAATAGCTAGGATTGGAGAAGCTTTAGTTGGTGGGGATGGAAATGGGGTGGCTGGCAAAAAGGTCTTTTGTTGCCAATAGTAAGGGGAAAGCAGACTTTTGTGGAGAGGAAGAGGGAAAACGATGGTAAGTATGAGAGGGAGGCAAAATGCACCCAAGGGTGTAGCCTAGTGGTAAATGAAGTGGTTGAAGCTATGAGATCTCAGGTTCAAACTCAGCGGAGACGAAGCTACTAGGCGATTCTTTCCATCTGTCCTAACCTTGGTGGGGCATAGTTAATTGGTACCTGTTGCTGGTGAGAGGTCCTATGAAATTAGTCAAGGTTTGCGAAAGCTGGTCCGGACACCATGATCACAAAAAAAAAAAAAGAAAAGGGGGGAGGCAAAATCCTAAAAAGGGGAAAAGCTTCCTTACCCATGAGTCAGTGAACAGGGGTGGAAGTAGAGAGTGGACTAGTTCACCACTTGAGAACCCCCCTTCTTAAACCTATTGAGCTGATAGACTCACAAAACTGTATGAATAGCCAGAACCCTAATGTTTTGGTGTCAGAAATCAATTGTCAAGTCTAGAAAACCCTTGATCGAGGTTCGACCTTGAGTTGTGAGGCATGTGCATGGTCTGGGCGCTTGATTCCAGCAACCTGGGGGCATCATAAGATGGATTCCATGGATCATGCAGCTTCAACTAGCCAGTATCTAGACTTTGACGAGAAGGAAATCACAAATCCAGTCCGAAATGGGGGCTGTCTTGACCACACGAATTTCTTTTTGGTGTTAGGGCAACGGGAGTTGCAGAGTTTCTAGGGCTATGCACTTGAGTAATAACATTTTATCACTCATTGATTTTGGCTTTCACAGACAATCGCATCTTCGAGACCAATTCCAACAATATTGAGGTTGGAATTAAATTCTAGTTAGACCCCGACCGCTTTCTTGGAACTAATTGATAGGCACTTCGTTTTCTATAGAACAAGCGGGGTGATATGCAGCATCAATCAAGGTAAAAGGGTAGTCACTGCCTGTGCTATAATGCACTAAAGCCCTCCACCCCACCAAAAAGTAAAATAGTCGTGGTGCCTACTTGTGAACACATATGGCTTGCTATAGATGATTGGTGTCCATTATTTTTATCAAGTAAACAATATCACTTCATAAATCAAAGGCCAAAAAAAGACCATAAACAAGAAGTATACCAAAAAGTAAAGAACCTATAAAGATATATGGTTCTCTACAAAAGACACCCTATTGTCTGAACATTCCTGAACTACATGAGTGCACCAAAAATAAATAAGGGATTGGCGACTACTCCTTAACTGCCCAAAACTCAATTCTACTCCTTTAAAAGCCCTCCTATTTCTCTCTCTCCAAATGATCTACAGCAAAGCTAGAGGAACAACATTTCATGCTTTGCTCTTCTTGTTGCTTCTTTCAGCTTTCTAGTAAAACCCCAGATCCTTCACAGACTTTTGCATCACCAAGACGTACCAAACCAACTGAATATATCCCACCAGAGTGTTGTTGCCAGGCTGCAGTGTAGTAGAAGATGAACTACATCTTCGCTTGCCTCTTTGCATAAGTAACACCAGCTGATACAAACAACCTTTCTTTTCCGAAGGTTTTCCGTCGTCAAAATCACCCCTGTGCAGCTAACCATGTGAAGAAACAACACCTTCCTTGGCACCTTAGGAATCCAAATCTACTTTGCACGAAAACCTCCTTCATCCATACCAAAAGCTTCTCATAAAAGGACTTCACAAAAAAATCACCATTGTCCCAACTTCCATCTCACGGTACAAGGTCTTTTGAATGGCTCACAATGCTGATGGAGAAAAACTAACAATCCTTGAAATTTGTTCACCTCCCAATCCTGGAAATCTCTCCTAAACCGCAAATCCTAGAACGTATCTTCTCCTTGTGTCCCCCTAATTTGCTGGATTACCGCCTCCCTTTGACAAGGTAACCTGTAAATGCTTGGAAACTCATCTTTTAGGAACAAATCTCCACACCACATGTTACCCCAAAAGCTCTCTCTACTCCCATCCCCTATCCTAAAGGATATATATATCATAAAAAAAAATCTACCCAACCCTTGATGATATTCCTCCACACTCCACATCCAAACGGTAATGTTAGATGATTGGTGTCATTGTAGGGATTATATCTTTTTGTAAGGGTTTTGCTTTTTGGTATAATTTTTGTATATGAGTGGGTTTTGCCATTCATTGGTGGAATTTATTATGCTCTCTGTGCCACAGTTCCACTTTATGTGTCCTAGTTACTAATTGAAGTGTCAAAGTATACTTTCCTTGACCATAATTTTTTTAAACTCTTTTAAATATTTTGAATTGTTTACTATTGTGACCTATAATACTTTTTATATAGTTTCTATATATGTAAATTTATTTCAAAATGAATTTAACTTGGATATCCTTCCAAACATTGCAGCAGTAGAAAGCACAATGCTAAGTTTGAAAAACAACAAATCATTAATTTGCCATATTTTCTATAGATCTGTATTGGAGAAAGAGGATGCTTATCTCGATAGTTCTTGCATATCTAATGTCAATCATGCAGGAGAGGAGAACTGATGCTTGCTGTCCCTATGAATGAAAGTAAGCCATATTGGCACATGCTGCTTCCATTTTCGTATGCAGTTGTTTCAGGTGCTGTTGGATCATGTTCGGTATTGTTTGCGAAGTCTCTGTAAGTGGAATATATGGTTCTTTGCCTTCTATGGAAGAACTGAATTTTATACATTTGACGCTGATTACTTCTATTTGTAGTTCAAACATGTTAAGATTGTCCATGTCAAGTGGTTATTCATTGCACAGCTGGTTCACGTATTCCATGCTCCTGCTGTTTCTTAGTACAGCTGGATTTTGGGTAATAGTGATGGACTCGTTCATTGCATTATCCTTCAATTGTTGTAAAATAGAATACTTGAAACATGTGTAATTCAACTGATTCTGTTCTTGAATTTATCATATTCGCAGATGGCAAGGTTAAATGAAGGACTTTCGTTCTTTGATGCAATACTTATTGTCCCTATGTTTCAAATCACTTGGACGTTTTTCTCCATTTGTACAGGATTTGTGTACTTTCAGGAATACCAGGTTTGCTCGTTCTCCGTGTCTACTGCAGGGCATGTTCTCCTCACCTTTTCCTTTTCTGAAATGGATGTAAAGAATTAGAAATGAATGTGTGTTGGGCATAAATTGCTTGATTATTTCCTCAAACATGTTTGGGTTTAAAATAGTGTTTACAAGCAGTCCTAAAGAGGAAAGGGAAATAATTCCTAATTTTAGTTGCACAAATATAGGGATTCTAAACCTTTTCCATATTTACAAAGAGTAATCACTTCTCATACTACTAATTTTCAAGTTCTTAACAGCCTTTCTCAAGTGGGAATGTACATATTATTTGCTCTCAACATGCCACTAATACAGATTCAACACTGGAGTTACAGTGACTTTATGAGAATGCCTTCTAACTGATCACTGGGGTTGATTAAACCTGTCGCAATGCACTTTGACTCAATTTTTTGTTGAATGAATGACAATGTACTTCTATATGCTTTTTCTCTCGTGAAATACTGGTTTAAAGCAATGTATATTGCAGCTTGATTGTCTCAGATCAATTGCATTGGTGCACCTCCTGTACCTCTCAACTCTTCAAGATCTTTCTTTAGGATATAAGCTTACATGTGGCCAAAGCCATTACTCAATATTCCACTGTGGCTCTTGATCTAGTTGCTACATCTTGCTTTTTACTTTTTCAAAATAATAGATTTCCTCCTGTAACAAGAACTTAGTTCTAATTACAGAACTATTAGGATTCCAAACCTTACCATATTTACAAGGAGCGTGCTCTTGCTATATTGACAATCTCTTTATTCTTAACAATAAAGTTGGGAGAAAGATCTATGGTCTCCATTTTGGTAGTCTAGTTGATTGCTGTATCCAGGATGACAATTGTTTCAACTTTGATTTTCAAGTGAGTTTGCAGACTAAAAACCTAAAATTGTAAATTTACACAGGTCTTTGATGCATTAAGAACGACAATGTTTATTCTTGGAATGATTTCTGTATTTGTGGGCATTTCTTTGCTTGCCCCAGATGAATCAAAAGGTATTATCATTTTAAATCACAGGTTGTTGATAATAAAATGTGCCTAGGGCATGAAAGACTTAAAAGAAATATCTGCAGGAGGTGAAGTGAAGGATGGTTCTTTAGTTTCAACAACTTCAAATTTGTCACAGGATGAGGAGAGGTATGTGGTCTCCACCTCTTATTATGTAGACATCGATTATTGGAGATTGAGTAGTAAATTCTTGCTTTTATTTCATCATTAATTCCTCATGGTTAAAATTGCTTAGCAGAATGACATGTTGTTCCCTGATTCCTGCCTTTTTATTGGTATTTATGCACATGTCAGGCTGTTAATGCCATCTGAAGACTCCCAAATTAAGGATATAAGATCATTTGGACGAGTTATGCTGATGAAAGCTGCTAATATGATTGTAAAGGCAAAGGTTCTGATGGTTGTTCGTATTTACTATTCCATGAAGGATATTTCATGCTTACATATCTAAAGAATATACTTTCACACAGGCTGCATGTTCAGTATCACTAGGCTTTGGAGAAGACTCACTTCATGCATCATCAGTGTTGGTGATGCCCATGGTTTCATCGAAATTAACAGGCTTCCGAGGAGGTGGCCTTGATCGGGCAAAAATATTATCTGCTCGAGGACCAGGTTGGAACAAATTCGCAGTTGATAAAGATAGTGAGACAATCCTGGAGACAACTGCGATGTTGCCCCAAGGTATCAACTTGGACTAGGAGAGCGTAGCATTGGTTTGTGGAGATGGACATGCCAATGGTGTTTATTTCTTCTTCCTTATGGAGAATTGTGTCTCTACTTCCCATTTACTAATTGTACACTTTATTATTCCACTCGTAGTCTGTCAGAAGGCAGCAGATGCTGGGACGGGGAGGGGAACAGCATATGTTTGAAGAGGTAGGTCTAGCTAGCATGATTTGTAAGGGGAATATACTACGTTGATGAAAATACTTTGATAGAATGTTCATTTATCTCTTTTAGAGGCATAATCATATAAATTGTTTTTGTAGTTTACGAGAATACTAGGTTTGACTGTAAGGCAAGACATTCTGCATTAGCTGCTGGCTGTTGATAGTTTGAGCTCGCGTGATTGTTTTACTAGTGTAATTAATGTTCTGGTTTCCTGTCTGGTGCATATGATTCTGGCTGCAACCTAATCAACTACATAGCCTTAAACAGAGAATTAAATGGTCTTTTAGAATCATGAACTCTAGATAGACTAGCAGAGTCCAGAATTTCGATAAATGGCAGTACAGTATTTAAGAAGGAATGGGGTGGGACAATTAATAACGATGTGAAACTTGGATGGCCCATAGAGAGCTACGTAGTAACAAGGCAAACACTAAACAGCTTAACTGGAATTATTTGCAATCATTTCTGTAAGTTAGACGTGACTTTGGTAATTTAGAAGGCATGTTCTACATTTATATGAAGTATAAAAAATATTTTACCCTCCATAAAATAGCTCTAAAAAATTATTCATATCAACTTCTCAGCAATCAGCGTACACTTTTTTCTAACCATTTTTTAAGTTTGAGTTTATTTTAGAGATATGCGTTAGAAATACACCTGCATTATTTTTTTTTTTTGAGTTGCATACCTAAACTAAACACACCTCAGCGGTGTATGTAATGCACTCTCTTTTATTTGAAAAAACATTGACACATGATATTCCACATGGATTAAATATTTCACCTTGACAAAAATTATATAATAAACTATTAATATTAATTAAAAATTAAAGATTTAAGTATCACTATCCCAAAAATTAATATTTTTTTAAAAATAAAATTTAAATTGTTTTTCTTACCCTCTCCACCACATCCTCCCCCCCCCCCCCCCCACCAACAATCCTCTATCCTTTTATTTTTTTTAAAATTTCTTTTATAAAAATTCATACTTCACCCTCCAACCACCCACCCACTAATCCCCCCCAAAAAATTGATATTATTTTACTTTTTAAAAAATAAAAATTCTACCACATCCTATTCAACCTTCTGCTCCTAATTTATTTTTATTTATTTTTTACATTTTTCTCGTTTGGTGTTAGATATGTACATATATTTTTAGGAATATTTTTTCTACTTGTGTACCGAATATAACATAAATAACTTTTTTATTTAAAAAGTCTTGTGGCGGCAAATAAAAAGTATTTTTGATACGTAATATCTAACACAAAACGAGAAAAAGATCAAAAGTGGAAGGTTAGGTGGAGCGAATATAATTTTTTTTTAAAAATAAAATAATATCTAAATTAGTATTTGAAGATGTGGGATGAAGTAAACAAAATTAAATACTTTTGTAAAAGAAATTTAAACAAATAATGGGGAGAGGGGGAGGGTACAGTGAGAGGAAGTGATGGAGTGGGGTAAGAAAAAATATTTTACATTTTATTTTATAGAAACAAGTATTTTTTTGGGATAATAATTTTTAATCTTTGATTTTAACTAATACATAATTTATTTAGTTTTGGTCAAGATGAAATGTTTTGTCTATGTGGAGTGTGATGTGACAATTTTTTTAAATTAAAGAGAGAAGTGTGTTTCTTAAACTAATAAGTGATAGTTTATGTATGAAACACACAATCTCAATAGTTTAGGTATGAAACTTAAAAAAATGGAATAATTTAAATTTGTTTTTGACCTTTTATCTTTTTGTTTTATCAGTATAGTCCTACTTTCTCATATTTAATCATTAGTGGTGCAAAATGCATTAGTGTCATCCTCGGTACCAATTTCAATTGTGCCAAAAGTTCTGCAACATAAGCACATGATAGATTATAAATTTTAAACCCCCTACCCCCAAACAATAAAAAAAAGAAAAGAAAAAGAAAAAGACAAAAAAGCTAAATGCGTATCAATTGTGCTAGACGGTAAAAATAAAACGGACAAGTCTTCTCTACCCTAAGCCACCCCTTCTCTCCCATCCATATACCCTCCTTAAAAAGGAGGATCCTCCAATGCACATTCAGACATTAGATAAGAAAGTCTTCCAACAACCAAAAAGGCGACTTTGGAAAGTAAGATTTGTTAGAATAATCATTATCCTCCATTTTATTTCTCTTTTGATGATTCTTTTACCCTACTAACCAATTGTCATAAATGGGCCGTAAGTGCCTCGTTGATATGTTGTGTATTACAAGACTGATTTCTATATTACAAAATTGGGGATACTGTACAATGTACATTGGTACAAAAAATGCACAAATTCTCCAAGAAGTTGAGACTCCTTGAGAAGAATGATTCTGCATTCCAGGACAAAACTCAACTTAAATAGAACGAAGATGCCGCAGTTCCAATAATATTGAACCTATGGCAGCAATTGCTCAAATTTCAAGTAAAATTTGGAGAATTGCGATGCCCATCAGCAAATTCTCTCACTAAACGCTTCAGAATTCTCCCCCCTTTACCTTGCATATGCCCATAATCACTTGTCCCTCCAATGTTTCGCGTGCTCTCAATATAGTCTGAAGCAGCAGCAGCAAGTGCTTTAATCCAGAGAGGGACCAAAGACTCTACTTCGCCATGCTTTAGGTACTCAGCTGGTAAATTGTGTACCTGGAAAACGATTAATGGTCACACAAAAGAATGTTTTGATACAACTCTCCCCACAAAAACATTGTCTCAATGCAATTCTCTCAACTTATCATAGTAGCTGGAAATAATACCACATCTGGAGAAGGAAAGAGAATCAACCTGCTAATGGGGTTGAATTAAGTGACAGACTAGCACACTGAATAAAGCTAATATGTAAGAAACTTTTTTTCTCATAGAAGTAACAAATGATAACCATTTCATAAGGCTCATATAAGTGCTGCTTTCCTTCAAGGAAGATTGCTGTGCATGAGCAGCAGGATCAGTTTTGATAAAATAAATGAGAAAGGCACTTAGGAGAGAGATAGATAAATAGTGATAGAGAGAGAGGACTGACTGCAGAATGGAGCCATCCATGTAAGGAATTCCAACAAAGATGAGCCTTCCAGGTGGTTCTTTCACTTAAATTGCACATAGCAGCCAATTGCTGCAAAAGTGTTGCAGACTTGTGAACCTGTTAAGGGAACAGTGTTAGCGAAAACGATAACATTGTCAAAAAGACCATAAAGATTGAAATCATCCAACTGTAGTGTTCAAAGACTCCTGCTTTTGTTCCAAATGGCTTAGGATGCTCCACAAATAATAGCGAGCCACTTGATCCTCATGATAATATTTCCTAGTAAAAAAGGATCCAATTCTGGCAAAATTGGTTCTACACGATCTTGCATATATGACATTTGAATTGTAATTCAAAGATAAGACTCTAGCAACCTACAGCATACTTGCAAAATAAATGCTTTTGATACAAAGTAACCTGCACCAAACTTGATTGCTACCAGTTCTTTCTATAGTATCTCGAGGAATAGACATGAGCTGGTTCAATTTACCCTTGACATTGCAGAAACACCAAGTAAAGCATACATTAGGTTTGACACTAGGCCATCGCCGCTGTGAGATATGACTTGTATTGCCATAGCATCAATTGAATTATCAGAAATACCAACTATGCCTTCCAGTTCAGAACCATGCGCAAGGGATTCAACCAAAGCATTTAAGCCAGTCTCTAGGAAACCTGAAGCACAATATCAAGTCAAGAGTTTCTCATTTAGACTAGAATAATAAATCATTAGATGTATAGAACTGCATTTTTACTAAAGGTCAGAATCAGAAGAAAATTTCGATATGATGAATAGGCCATACTCAACAGACATAACAAATCATGTAAAAAATGTGAAAATTCATTATGGTGCACTATCTAATGGACTTCACAAGATTTAGATTATGGATAAGGATCTGATCAAGATATTTTCATGTTTCACTATGACTTGTGGTACTCATTAATAGCAGATTGTATTGGAAATATTTAATGTAGCAAGTTTCGACATTTAACATATTGCTGGATAGGGAAGCAGAGATGGTTCAGTGACAACAGCCTAAGTATTTTTGTTCCAACCACCTTCAGCAGCTCAAGTAAGATGGACACGACAATTGATCAAGTCCACAAGTTTCAAGATAGAGAAACCTTATGGAATTTGACATTCAGAAGAAAGCTACAAGATTGGGAGATAAGAGGAATTCGAGAACCTTATAGAATGATTATTCTATAACAAGAATATCATATTGTCCAAAGGGGTAGTTGGAAATGCAAAGAGATGAAAATAAATTTATTTCAACAAAATTCTTCTTACACAGGCGACTAAAAATGTGAGGCCACTAGTTACCCACACCTACCAGTTTGGATTCTCAGAACGTCGAGAAAAAGCATGTTTTCTCACATGCTTTGCAGCAATGGTCTATTCTAATAGCAGGAAAATTTTAAAAAAAAGATTAACAAACATGTGTCAATATGGGTCAAACAGAGGATTCAACATCAAGTTCTAGACTTCACAGGTTTTTGTTATCCACTGCATGGGAAGAGACGGTTCCAAGTAAACCCCTTTGCCTAGATTGACCGTGGACCATTTTCCAATTTTGTTGGATGAAGCAGAGGAAGACACACAAATTCCCCCTACAGATCCGAGAACATGTGTTATAAGTGACAAACTTTGGAGATAGATGATGGCATGGTGGAATGGTCATCCGGTTACTGACAAGTCAAAATGCCAAGAAATTGAAATTGTTGCAAGGGGAGATAAGTGTGTGGAATAAGGAGGCGTTTAGGAGGGTTGAGGTGAAAATGAAGGGGATTCTGAATGAATTAGGGAAGCCGATGATGGTTGGAGGGCAGAAGGACTTGGGAGGTAAGAGAGGAAGAGAGAAAAAAGGAATTGAAGAGGGTGTTAGCTAGTTTGGCCACTCTAAGAAACTAGTTGGAAACAAAAATTGAGGGCATTAAATTTGGGAAAATTATCAAACTAGTCAAAATTAGCAACTTATTTATGGAAAATAGCTATAGTTTCAAAATATTATAAAAAAGAGCAATATGTTCTTTTTACCAAAAACACTTCCCCTCTCTCTTGCCCTCTCCTCTTTCTCTCTCTCTCTCCCTTGCCTCTCCTCCCTTTCTCTTGCTCTCTCCTCTCTCTCACCCCCCTCTCTCTCTGTTTTTCTCTCTCCTGCCAATAAGAAGAAATCCATTTAAATTTATTATGTATGAATTGTATTCAATCAAATATAGGTGAGAGTTTTGTATCTTATTTCAATTGTATTCAAAAAAATGTATTTTGTATTTTTTGAATCAATTGTATTTGTATTCATGCAAATACAACATGCATTTATATCCTCTCTGTCAAATGTATTTGTACCCAATTAAAGAGAGGATGAATAAAGTTGTATTCGTTGTATTTCGAATACAATTGACAAGATACAATTGATACAAAATAAATACAGAATACAATGCAAAAAAAAAATACAAAATACAATCATCTCTCCTCCCTCTCTTGATCTCGCTCGCCTCTCTCCTCTTAATATGTATTCATTTTGATATAAATCAATTTGTATTTGTATACCTTTTCTCCAAAATCAGCGAAAAAATACACTCTCCTCGATATCGCCTGCCTCTCTCCTTCCCCCTCCCCTAATATTTTGCTATTATCCATTATTAAGCAAACTATATCTATAGAGTCCTATTTAAGGCCTAATGTTTGCTATTTTTGTAAGTTTCCCATTAAATTATGGTTGGAGTAGGGGAACTCTAATACTAATTTCTTTCAAAGGATAGAGGTGAAAAATAGGAGAAATTTTACAGAAATGATAGAGGTAGATTGGGTGGTGTGTACATGAGAGACTGTATAATAGGCTATAGTGGGGTTCTACCAAGTTTATTTATGGAAGAGGTAGATTTGAGAAAAAAGTCATGAGGGATGCAATTTAAGCAAATTTGGGATAAGAAGAGGGAGTGGATGGAGAGGGCAATTGGGAGGAGGAGGTGTGGGAGGTGGTAGAGAGTTACACAGGATCGGATCCTATTTTTATGATATTTGACCGAACACAAAACTTAAGTAGTTAGTGTGCCTTGTGGATCATATAAGTGGTAATGGAAAAAACAATAAATAATGGACAAGAAGTTGGCGATTAAAAAATATCCAATAAAATTAAAATTTGAAGAGAATAGCAGTCATGGAGTGGCTACCTGTGTTATCTAACGTTAATTTTAGGATGTCAAAAATAGCTGAAGAATGGAGGTGGAGTACAAGTATCCCATAGTACAAGAACAAGGGTGATATTTAGAATTACAACAACTATCGAATAAGAGTATCAAGTTGCTAAGTCACACAAGGAAAGTTTGGGAAAAAGTGATGTAATGGTGAGGAAATATGTGTTATTACCAAGAACTAATAGGGTTGCACCAATTATCAACCCTTAGCATATTTTTATTTGCCTTGATGATAGATGAACTGATGCGGCACATCCACGCGGAGGTGCCATGGTGTATGTTATTTGCAAATGACATTGTATTAATTGACGAGATACATGGTGGAGTTATTGCCAGGCTGGAGGTTTGGAGACAAACCTTGAAGTCTATAAAGTTTCAGGTTAAGTAGGACTAAGACAGTACTTGGAGTCAAGTTCAATGACGTAACTCACGAGGCAGATGTGGAAGTGAGTATTCAGACACAAGTCAGAAAAAGTTTCAAGTACCTTGGATCAATAAGCCAAGGAATGTGGAGATTGAAGATAATGTTACACATTGCATCATAGCAGAAAAGATGAAATGGAGGTTTGCAATCAATGTCTTGTGTGATAAAGATGTGCCACAAAAACTTAAGGGTAAGTTTTATTAAGTGGTTCTTAAACTTGTATGGGGCAGAGTGATGACTAGTCAAGAATTCGCACGTCCAAAAGATGAAAGAATCGAAAATGAGGATGTGAAGATGGATGTGTGCGCACACTAGGAGAGATAGGATTAGGAACAAAGATATTCTGTACAAGGTGGGAGTCGCCTCTGTGGTGGACAAGAAGTGGGAGGTGAGTTTGAGATGCTTTAGGCATGTGAATGGGAGATGCACAAATGCCTCAGTGAGCTGGTGTGAGAGGTTGTCTATGGTGGGTATGATGAGGTAGAGGTAGGCTAAAGAAGTACTCCCCCTATCCCTAATTACTTGTCCATTTTTCCTTTTTTAGTTGTCCCTAATTACTTGTCCATTTGACAAATCAAGAAAGGACAATTTTTTTTACCTATTATACCCTCAATTAATTACTTTGAAAAAGGTTGAACTTCTTGAAAATCTTAAGTTTTTAATTCATCCACTTCATAATTAATAGGGGTAAAATGGTAAACTCACTATGTCAATAATTGTTTTCTTAATAGGTGTGTCAATTCAAAAGTGGACAAGTAATTAGGGACAGAGGGAATATAAGAGAGAGGTGATCAGACAATAAATGACACAACTGCAGCTTACCGAGGATTTACCCTACATAGGAGGGTTATGGAGGTCTAGGATTAGGGTAGACGATTAGTAGGTAGTCGAGTGTTATCTAGTTCTCTTTAATTAGTATTATCTCCAACTATCTTATTCTTTGTTTTTATTACTTGTTGCTTGTGCTTCAGTTGTCGTATTATGTGTTGTTGCTATTGTCCGTGTCTCCATTATTTTCTACATGGCTTCTTTACTATTGTAGTTCCTTTTATTACTGATTTTGATATGCATATCTGAGCCAAGGGTCAATCAAAAACAATCTCTCTACCTTCACAAGGTAGGGGTAAGGTTGCGTACGCACCCCCTCTCCAAACCCAACTTGTGGGATTGCATTGGATATGTTGTTGTAAATTACAAAATTTATATAATTGGTGGAATGATGTCAAACATTTTCAAACTCCCCAAATAGAAAGAGGGTACTCTCTCGGCTTGAGCTTTTCGGAGGTTTTCTTTTTAGTCTGGATAATGGGCTGAATAAATTTGTTTCAACCTCATCAGTTACAAGATGCAATGAATTCTTTTGACAAGTTTAGGTGCTAAAAATGCATATAATAGTGGTCGATATAATTAACACATACACGTGTGTGTGTATATGTGTGTTTGTATATATATATATATACACACACACACACATACATATATGGCTCTTGAGGTTGGGTTAGTTGATAACAATGGGTGTATGATCACTTCCTGCATTCTTTGTGCATGCAGGTATGTGCAACACTTCAGGGAAAATGAGAAGTTAGTTTGATAGTTTTACATTTGCTTTCTCCCAACAATTCTGTAGCAGGGCCAAGGGGGAGGTGTTGGAGACTGGCGCCATTCTAATAGGTTGGAGATTTTGAGAGAAGTCTTCATGAATCTTTCACAGCCATCATCCAAGAAGGGAGGAAACACGAGTATCAAGGGCAATAGACCTATTAGTTTAGTGAGAAGATTTTATCAGATCATTTGAAGGTTCTTTCCAATAGACTAAAAAAGGTCTCGAACAAGATAGTGTCTACTTTATAGAATGCTTTGAGTAAGGTAGACATATTGTAGATACAACTTTGGTGGCAAATGAACCAGTAGACTCCGGAAGTAAGCCAGGAGAACTGTATTTGTTGTGAAAGCTAGATGTTGAGAAAGCATGTGTCTATGTCAACTGGAATTACTGGATTTCATTCTGCTGAGTATGAGCTTTGAGTACAAGAGGAGAAATGGATCAAAATTTGCATATCTATCGTCAGATACTCGGTATTTGTGAATGACTGTCCATGTAGATTTTTTGGTAGCTCAAGGGGATCCAGACATGAGGATCCTAACATGTTTACATTAGTTGTGGAAGAGCAACAAGCAGAATGATGGATAGAGCAGTTGTATAGGGACATTTGAGCGGCTTCACAGCAATGTTCAGAAGTCAAGGCATCATTAGAGTGACTCACCTATTATTCACAGATGACACATTAGTTCTTTTTTATGCTGATAGGATACAATTGGAGTAGAGGCAGCAACCGAAAATCTGAGAAAGAGGATCACCTATGTTAGTTGGTGCTTCATTTGCGAAATTCGGAGAGGATGTGGACCACCTCCTATAGCATTTCCAGGTAGTTCACGAATATGCTGGAAGATATTGAGATGTCTTGGAATATAGTGGACCATACCCGAATGCCAGAAAAGGATGATTAATTAGTAGGGTGATCAAGTGAATATGTTGGCATGTGTGTTAGATCTTATATAAGTTGTATGGAGAGAGGAACAAAGGGGTTTCAAAGAAATCAAAATGATTTTGTACATTTGAAGAATAGCCTTTTATCTTTAATGTATTTTTGATGCACCCATGAGGTTCCTATTTGTATGGACAATTGAGTGTCTTTCATAGAGAAGCATTTATTTTTGTAGCTTTTCCCATTCTTCAATGAAATAATCTCTTGATATAAAAAGATTAAAATGTGTAAGCTAGCGATTTATGTGCAAACTTTCAAGTGAAGATGTAGACATTTGCTAATGCGTTGTCCATAAGAGCTTGTTGTGGTGGACAATGCTAAATCTGTTTGGAGTACAGTGGCCAATGTCGGCAACTGTAAATGATGTGATGTAAGTTAGACCTATAAGAGGAAAAGAAGGTGTAGAACATGTGAGGTACCTCTGCATGCTCTTATATTGTATATACAGGGAAAAGAACTTAAGAGTTTTAAAAGATTGTACAACTTAGGTGCATGACACTGCATTAATATTAGTTATTAATTTTTTGTCCACCCATGAGATCCATCTTCATGCAAGTGCTCTACTTTTTATGATATATGTATACTGAGATTTTCCCACTATACTAACAATATTATTATTTTATTAGAAAAAGACATATCTTCCTGTAAAATCTCTACTTTTTATAACACTTCATACTGAGATATTTTGACAACATTAACAAAATTATTATTTCGTCAGGAAAAGGTTCATCAACTTGAGGAAGGGGATGGGGCTGAAAATGTTGTGTTATCCCTTGATATTTTATCACAAAAATATAATCAACTAGAACATGCAAGAACGCTTGCTGAGAGAGGAGCAACGCCTGAATAGTCGTCCAGAAAGTAGCGGCACCAATTGCTGAAGAGAGGAGTAGAGAAGAAAAGAACACATTGGCCATGTGGCAACATACAGTGGTTGGCATCACTCACTGGTCGTTGAAGATATTTTTAGTCTACCAAGATTGTAAGGGGTCGTTTGGTACAAAGATGCATAATGCAGGGATTAGTAACGCATGAATTAGTAATACATGGTTTAGTTTTTATCAAGTGTTTATTTCATTGCTTCCCACCTAATCTTGTGTTTAGTTTAAAACTCTATAAAAAGCTTCTTTCCTATTATACTCTTGAGTTATTATGAGATTTCCTATGTCATGTAATTGAGTCAAGGTAGATAATTGCCGGACAATATTATTTTTCGTGGCCTTCTAACTAGGTAGGAGAAGAATAATTTTGTCGCCATGTTTGCTATTTTCTCACTTGAATTATTTGAGGATAAAGCTCTACAAAAATCTTCTTTACAATTATATCCTTGAATTTTTGTAGGATTTTCTATTTCATTTAACTAGTCAAGTTAAATACTAAAATATAAGAAAAATTATTATTATTTTTTGAGGTGTGATGTGCCACTACGGACATCATTGATAGCACAGTGTATTTCTGATTTTTTGTTGGTCAAATATACCTTAAACCTTACATAGATTTAAGGCAACTTAAATTGTTCAAATACCTAAAGCTTATTAAAAAAAAAAAAGAAAACAAATAGTTCAAGAGGTCAATTGACGAACTACATTTAAGAAAAACCCGAAAATAAAATCAACCCAATATAGGAAATCAAACATGGAGAAAAAAAATATTAGTTTGTGAAATCATCAAATTACATTGAACGAATTTGAAGAATTAAAAGAACATTTATAACCATTCCAATATAAATAAAAAAGGACATTAAATTACCAAAGCAATTTAGGTAAAGTGATTGGGGGATAGTTTAGTCATTTAGGGGTCTTATCCAAGGATTCTCAAAACTTTAGATTAGTTATCCCTCCCTTTTCTAGGGTTAAAATAAGACCTCATATGGGGTATAACTAATCCGTGGACTAAGTTATAAATAAAGTAACCAAACAAAGTTTTTGCTGGACTAAATTTTAATCCATGGACTATTCTAATTAATACCGTCTACAAAACGGGTCCTAAAGGTTGTGATGCAATATGGAAACATATATTACGCTAGTAAACACACTATAATTAAATACAAGTATTTGAAGATAAATCTTTTTTAGGATAAAAATCCTCAAGGGCCAGTGGTGCACGGTCTGAAACTCCAGATAATAGTCCGTTCTCTAATCTGTTCACTAAAAACCCGGACATTTACTTGCGGCAGGATTCGAACCTGTAAGGTGTGCCTAACCCCCAAATCACAAGCTCACTCTTACTACAAGACCAAAGCCCTAGGGGCTCCTAAGATCAGTGTTTTGAAAAGCAAAAGGTGCAAAAAAGTGACAAGGTCCATAGGGCTTAAAACAAAAAGCAAGAAGTGAAGCACACAATGTAACGGAATTAAAAAATATTAAACATACATGAATTTAGCACAATTAAAATGAAATTGTAATTAAATAATTAATTTCAGCATCCAACATACAATAATCCCAATATTAATCCAACCCCTCAAAGTTGAGATTCAAAGAAGCGACATTCTTATTAGACTTACTTTGTGCACCATTGTTTGAGGTGCAAACTTCTCTATATTGCATGTCTTTACCCATGAAGCAATAATCCCTCGCTTCACATACTATGTTTTTAATAATACTGCCGAAGATATCCATAGAATATCCTACAATTTTCTTCTTGATGACCAAATATTCTACAATTCTAAAATTGTAGAGAATATTCTACAACTTTTTTCCTTATTCAAGTACAATAAATCTAGATATGTATGAATATAAGCACATATTCTCTATATATTCTAACAAAGATCAATAGTATGTAGAAAATTAGGTGCCACAAAATGAAAACAGTTAATGAAATGTTGGCAAAAGTTTATGCAGGATATTTGATGGGTGTGGGGACTTCAACTCATTTGCCCAACTTACATGACATAAATGACATTGCTGCCAGTGCTGCGCCACGGTGCATAGCAGTGCAACATATAGCTGCCTTTTGAAATGATAATTCAAGGATGGAGCCAGAAACTACTAACACTTCCTGAGACACATCCAGAATAGAAGGTGTCAAAGTTACAAGTTGTTTCTCTAATTATGAAAACAAAATAACGACGTACATGCTCTATTTTTTTTTTATAAAATAAGCACCTGCATATAGGTAAACAATAATGGAAAAACCATAAATATCACTGCCATATTTTCATGAATGAGATGAGAAGAAAAACAGATAAGATAGACAAAGAGCAAAAATAAATATAAGCAATGATGATGAAAGGAAGACATTTTTGGGAGGTGAGAAACACAAAGCACAGAACAAGCAACAGAGCTACAATTAGGTCTAATACACTTGTTTGGAAAAGATCACGGGCAAAGGAGCTAAGCTGGTTGTATTTGCCCTTGAACTTTGCAAATGGTTTAAATTTGCACTTTAGCTGCTAATGTTAGCCCATAAGGGAAAAATCGACAACTTTGGGTAGGGCAGTTAACAGTGGGAAAGCTTGTTCCATTTCACATAGTTTGGGGGAATATTTTACTCTTTATCCATTGATAAAAGTATACGGGTGATATAAGAATAAAAAACTATAACATAAAATGTTAAATCATCAGATATTAATACATAATAAAACATGCATTTCACCTGAAGGAATTATTTTCCTCATATTTCAAGTTCCATAATCAAAATCAGTGTTTGATCACTACATGTAAGAATCAACTTTTTAACTAAACCTGTACTTCTCAGAGACCCTGTCTGGTTTGGATTACGTTGCAGATTTAATCAGTTTTCTTATGATTCATTATTGTACAAAAAGTAAGTTTAAAACTTGCAACTGTGATTTTAATTAATTTTGTTATCACATCTATATAAACATAGGAAAAAGGTAACCAAAAACCTTTGGAGAGCAGCGGATGAAAATAGACGCGAAATTAGCAAAGGCCTCCACCAGATCTGGCTCTTGATCACATATATATGAGGAAGTAAGAGCCATAATTGATGTTGACTTGGAAAATCTTTCAAAGATACTGACAAAAAGATGTCCATATTCTTCTCTACTGCCAAATTCCTCAATGAGAATGGAAGCTGCAAAAGTTACTGATCAGCTGAGACAAAGGTAGTTGTATTGGAAATATGAGCAACTCAGCTAAGTTGACAGTTGCCAACTCTTACGACTATCAAAAGAAGATCAGATTCCAGTAGGAAAAGACACAATGACCTAAAGCTGTTTCCTGGTATAAATTTCCACAGCCAAAAAACCAGTTAAAGCCTTTGCTTCAGCACTGAAACTGAGACTTGTTCTAAGCAAAGTTCAGATAAATAATGATACTGGTTTTGCAAAAGGGCATAGGGGAAGTAAAACACATCTAAGAACAAAGAATTGTACACGTCAAAGCTTTGAAGCAATCTATAACACTCTACCTGTTCTTATGTAGCAGTCATGGCTTTGGAATGATACAAAGTTAGTCGATAAACAATTAAGCACTCCTGGCAAAACGGACGTGAAGTGCTGACCTGCAAATGTAATGCACCCAAGCAGTAAGTAATTTATGTGATCAAGGTCTCAACTTTCTCTAGGAAGGTACTATGTACAAGAGACTTTCAGTAAATAACCTGTTCTTGTATTGGTTTGGAAACCTATATTACCTTGGACTTTTAAATGGCTTATATGTATATTTGTTAATATGTGTGAATATGTCTGGAAGAGTGTGGGCAGGGGATTTTTGAGGTTTTGGTGGTTGGAACTTATCTTTCTTGACTAGAATTTGATTGGTTATTCATACTGATGTTGAACTGACAAGATATTACTGTGGGTGACCATAATTGAGGCTTGGCTGCTATAAATGAGGTTTAAGGTGAGTGGGAGCCCTCTCTTATGGTTGCTTTCAGGGCTTAATTGTGTTGTATGTAAACATGGTCCTATTTGTTGTGTTTGGACATGATTGTATATGCATTTGACTAGTCTTAAATGTACAAGAGACTACACATGTGTGGTAACTGTATCACCACTTATTTATTGTGAAACATGTTGTACTTGCACTTTATAAACTCTATACATGACCAAAGACATTCTTATACGTGACATTAATGTATCAGTAAGTATCTTGTATTGAATAAGGCAATGGGATGGCGGGGATAATGGAGTTTTTTCTATTAAATCCAATTATGAAAAGCTTTGGGGCAGCAAGAGTCAATTTTTTCATCTTCCAGTGTGGATTCCAAGGGTACCGAGAAAGGTGGGCTTTCACTTGACTAGAATACGTGGTGTACGGGTTACGTCCCGACCACTTCTCCGACAACTAAGAATAAGAATTTGAGGAACAGGAAGATTACATGTGGCGGTTGGTGCTTGATGTGTAAGAAGCTTGCAAGAAGACATGAATCACCTCCTTTTACATTGCCAAAGAGCATCTCGCTTGCGGTTGCAAATATTGTCATGGTTTGGTCTTTAGTGGGTGATGCTAGATGCGGTTAAAGAGAAAACGTTTAATCTTTAGATGAAGGAAGAGAAGACGTAGTGCATGAAATGCTACTCTACTAGCACTTAAGTGAATCACATGGAGAGAGAAAAATGGAAAGCTTTTGATAGAGAAGAGAAGGATTTAATAAACTTGAGAAGTAACTTCTTATACCTTATTTCCTTTTGGTGTACCCATGAGGTTTTTACAATATAGAATTGTTGTTTGTAGAGAACCATATGTTTTGTTAAGGTTTTCTACTTTCTGGTATAGTCCTTGTAAATGGGTGTCTCCATGCCCTCCAATAACAAAGTTTTATTACCTTATATCAAAAGAACCATATGTTTTAGTAAGGTTTTCTACTTTTTGGTATAGTCCTTGTATATGGGTGTTGCCATGTCATTCTATTAGATAATTTTAATACTTTATATGTATAAACAAAGGCAATGGATTGCTTGTAGTCGCAAAACAGTGAGGCTACCTACATACTTGAACTAGTACACAGGCAAATTAGATGCTCATAGGTTAGGGGCGGAGCCACCTTAGCTTTTGATGTCATCCGTCACTGCTTCATCGGATAGGTTTGCTATACATATGTATATATGATTAACAAGCAAGATAAAAAAATTAGATAAAAGGAATAAATGACACCCCTTGTTACAATGGAAGTCTCAACTCTCATGGTTAAGCGTTAATTTTATTTTGGGGATATCATGAGATCGATTCTTAGAGCTACTTGTGTGTGTATCTTTTTAAAAGTTCTGAGCAATACAAGGCATCGCGCCTCAGTAGTTGTATTAGTTATTTTTGTGGCTCATACACTGCAAAAAGTCCATGCGCACCTTGACTAATTCCACGGGATACTTGCCACCTCCCATCAGCACAAGTCCTAGATAAAGTCCTTTTGTATATTATGATGTCATTATAGTGAATTGTTCATTTATTTGTTTTTATGGACTCTCCGAAGGAAGAGCACGAAGAAGCGGTCTACAAGATTCTAAGATATATGAAAAGTTCACCGGGGAAAAGATTGTTTTTCAGAAAAGGTCAAGATAGAGGCATTGAAAGCTTTACAGATGCAGATTGGGTAGGTTCTACTATTGATAGGAGGTCTACATCAAGATACTGTACTTTTATCTAGGGAAATCATGTGACTTCAAGGAGTAAAAAGCAGAATGTTGTAGCCCGTAGCAGTGCTGAAGCTGAATATCGATCTATGACTCATGAGATCTGTGAAATGATTTGGTTCAAGAAGATGATGGAAAACTAAAAAAACTGTTTGTGTTACTAATGAAGTTGTATTGTGACAACAAAGCCGCCATTAAGTATTAATCACAATCCAGTTCAACATGACATAACAAAGCATGTTGTAGTGGATAGGCACTTCATAAAAGAGAAGATTGAAGAAGGAAACATGTGCATGCGTTTCGTCCCAACAAATCAGCAAATTGCAGATATTTTTACAAAAGGCATGTTTAAACCAAAGCTTGAAATTCTCGTAAGCAAGTTAGGCATGAAAGATATTTACATGCCAACTTGAGGGGGCGTGTTGATTTGTAAATATCTAAGTGTGATTAGATATGATTTTGTACGATTTAAATTGATCTAACAAAATCATGTCTTCTATATTATTAAATAAGTTAGGATATTAGAATCATCCCTTGATTCTCAAATCTCCTAGAATTAAGGAATCTGATTGCTAGCTAGTTTATTTTTCTATATTATAAATTTGTATCTCTATGGATGAATAAAATTGTACAATTTGGGTACCAAAACTTACACCTTATATTAACGACACCGCTTATGAGAAGTCCTACATACGCCCCTGCATATGGTGGAGCTTACCCAATCCAGCCATTCCAGAAGTTGGGGTTGGTAGCATATAGGGGTCCCTAGCTACAAGGGATTAGGAGAGCAACGACTAGTTGAAAGACATTTAATGAACCCCCAATTGCTATGTTATATGCAATGTGTACCGAAAGTACCATAGTCAAAAATATATTAGTTTATATGTGGAACTATGTACTTTTGTATTTCGAACTTGCATATTGCTTGTCCACCTTGGTAACCATTCACTATTCCTGGCCCGCCCTCTCTTTCACAGCTTAGGAGTACACATCGATGAGCTTAAGTAAGCCTTTTTGACTAATACACTTTGTTGATGTGGCTCGCCCCTCTTCTTACATGTTACAGACGTTGAATTGGGTTACTATTGAATTGATAATTGCCAATTGGCTTTGACATGTCATCTCGCGACATCTGTTGGATAACAAATATTTGGATAGTCAGTTGCTTATTTAAGTTTATTATCGAATTAGGCCTACTAGGTGACAATTTTAGGTACCAATTTCTAATGCATGTCCACAAGGTGACAAAATTTACTTGTATAAATATGGAAAAGGAAAAGTTGTAATTGGTAAGCCTGTCGATCTTGGGGAAAATTTCACCTTCATCAAATAAGTTGAATACTGGTTTTAGAATTTTTTTTTTAAATAAATCAGAAAAGAAGTACCCGATGACTGAATTGCTTGGGAAAGAGCTCTGCATGCTGCCATAGATAGAATAGCATTTCCAATGTGCTCCGACTGAAAAAGTTTTTCTAAAATTTGCCAGAATACTCCTAGCAGCGCTACAAGACGATCATCCACATCCAAACCAGCAGAAGACTCTGTTGACAGATGGCTGAATACAGTTCCCAACCTGACCAATTGGCCAAGGCTTTACTACATAGAAAGGTAAACGGATGGAAAGAAAAGACCAGCAAGTAATTCATAGAAGTCCTTTAAAGAATGGGGAAAAAAAGTTTAGATTCTTCCCAACCTTCATAGAACTAGTGTTTTTGCAGAATCTACGTCCAATACCTTGTTTTAGACTCTTCGTGGTAATTAAGACAGACATAGAGAACAAAATGATAGAAAGTATAGCAGCAAATAATACATGTGATCATACACATACTGCAGATAAAATTCTAAAAAAATAATAATAGAATTTTGCATCAGTCATGTGGAGGGGATTGGTTCACTTCTCAAGTTAATGCTCTGTAAGGACTCAATTTTGTATGAAATGTCTCATACCAGGTTTCACACTTTTGGGAAGAAAAAGAAGGTAAAATTTTATCACACTTCTTTTAAAAATAGGATGCTACCAGGAAATGTTCAGATGTTGTATTGGTCGAAAGATGGCAGAACATTTCAAAATTGGTATGCTTCTGTGCCAATGATAGCCTTGCACTGCAAACTAGAGAGCAGAATAACATAGAACATGATCTTTGTGAATGTTACATTTCAATTTCTCTCTGCGGCTATGGCATGCAAACCTTGATGAGAAAAATATCTGAACTAATGCAGATGCAAAAAATAATAACGTAGCAATAGGTTCAAACCTATGTAAACCTCTTCTTGCAGCATTAGTCAACTGAGAATAAGAAGCAGGATTATGCCTTAAAGAGTGGTCTTGATTTTCATCAATCTGAAACAGAGAAATTCATTCTCAGTTAAGATAAGAGCTTAGAGGACAGTTAATAAACAATTTACAGTACTCTGCATCATGTGCTTTCAAACTGATCCAATTTTTTTTGGTTAAGGTGAATAATTTTATAAAAATGGGACAAACCTGAAAAGACCCAAAAAAAGGAGAAAAAAAGAAAAATGCCAATGAAAATCATAGAGAGGTGTCACATCACGTTGTCTATATTTCTCCTTTATATATATATATATATATAATCAAACTAAGAACAGAAAATGCTTATTACTCATTCACCATAATCTTTAGTATGTAATTTGTTCTTGTAATTATATTTCTATCACAGCAACTTCTTTAAATATCTATTTTTCAAAGTTGTTTTATCTATTTATAAAAAAAATGATATATACTTTATTAGCCTCAATGCGTGAAAATAGTATCTTAGCACCCTCACTAAAATCTTTATATATATATTCAGGCCTTTTCGAAAAGGTTAATGAAACCAAAATATGGTTCTCTACGAAAGAAACTCAATCATCTATACACATTGGGGTCTCATGGGTAAACCAAAAAAAAAAAAAAAAAAACTAGAAACATAAGATTGCTTTGCAATTTCACAATATCACTATCAACCCCTTCAAACACTCTCATGTTTTAGTCCTTCCAAAGAATCTGCATGATGCTTATGGAGCAACATCCCATGCCCTAGATCTTCTCTTTCTTCTTCTCAACAGTGTTTTGGAAAGCAAGAAGCGGAAAAAAGTGATGAGGGCTCGCTTCACCAAAGCGAAAAGCATAAAGCGAAGCGCACACTTTTTTCAAATAAAGTGTTGTTTAGTATAAAAATAAGAAAATATTAAATATGCATAGATAAATAACCAAGAACTCAATAGAAATAATATATTAAGCAGATCTTTCAATTCTTAAATTAAAAAGTAAATAATAGATACTAGAAATAGATAGTCAATAATCCTCCTAAGTCATACTCCCTCTGTTGCAATTTATGATAGTTAGTTTGACTTGGTATGGAGTTTAAGAAAGAAGGACTTTTGAAACTTATGGTCTAAGATAAGTCATAGATTTTTGTGTGGCTATAAATCATTTCACTAAGGGTAAAATGGGCATTTTGAAGTTAAATTGTTACAAAATATAATATGTGTAATTCTTTTTGGGACTGACTAAAAGGAAAGTAAGTCATATAAATTGGGACAGAGGGAGTAACAAATTAAACAAATGCATAACCAAATCACAAGGGGAGCAAAATCTTATTCTTCAACAAAACAGAGTATTGCAGAACGCAAGTAGCATTGAAAAACAGTAAGTTGAAAAAAGAAAACCCTAGCAGTAGGCCCGCAGCAGATAAAAGAAGAAGAGAAAAAGAAGAGATGAAAAACTTACCTTGCAAGTCATTGAAAGAAAGTCGCAGCAGTCGCACAAAAGAGGGAAATGTTTGGAAAGAAGTCTGTAAGTATCTTTACAGTTTTTTTTTTAAAAAACCTAGTTAAAGCTAACCTCGCTTAAGCAAGCTTTTTCTCGCTTTTACCAATGTCGCGCTTCTCACTTCAGTCCCAGAAGCGCTCACTTTTTCACCATAGCATTACTTCAAGGAATAAAACGACAGCATGTCGCTTCACTTCATTTTGCACTTTGCTGATGGGGTGAAAATTCAAAGGAAAAGGGTATAGAAATACTGAAGTAGAGAACAAAGCAAAGAGCATGAGACATAACACCAAAGGTACAAATGTGGACTACTCGAAAAGAAAGATTCTGAACCAATACAAAACAATTTGGTACAAGCGGATCACATTCATGTTATTTTGCACAAATGTTGGAAGTACCTATGAAATACAAGTAACATAAAAGTTTGAGTGCTTTTTCAGGTAGAATCATGTTTTTTTCTGTTATTCTAAGATCTTGTGTGCTTTTTGTTTATGCAGGGATTATTTCTCTTTCCCTTAATAAAAATATGCTAAGTTGGATGTGTGGAGACAAACACAAGAGTCTTCTGTTTGGCCATGAGGATTTTTAACTTTCTTTCGGATTTGTTTTTTTACTTTATATGAAAATCCGCATTTGGCCATGAAAATTCCAAATTGAAGTTGTATTTGGAATTTGGAAAACACCAAAAACTTTGTTTTCACTATAACTATATTTTTCTTTTTCCAATTTTACCAGAACTGATTTTATTTTTATAAAATTACCTCTTTTAAATTATATTTCATATTTTGAGGTAAAGTACATTCAAACAACCAAATATTATTTGCAAAAATTATAACCGTTTCTCTAACTTCAAAAACTTCAAATTAAGTAAAAAAAATTTGCAACAGTATGTAGTAGATTTTATATGAGATCTAAATTATGACATTATGTTACTATCTATTTTGAGATATAGCTCTTTTAGAGCACATTTGATGGTATGTTTCCGGTAAATGAGACAAGTTAGGTGATTTTGTTAGTTCTTAGAAATCAGGAGTATAAACCATATTTAGAAAAAGTACATTCAAATTCTAAATATTCTTTGCAAAAGTATGGCCAACCACAACTCCAACTCTAACTTAAAAAATTTAAAGCGAAATATTTGTTTTCATGTCCAAACACCCACTAAAGGGTTCAAGTTGAGCACGACCAAGACAAATTGCTTGGAATGCAAGTTCAGTGACGTAACTCATGAGGTTGGCGTGAAAGTGAGGCATAATACCCAGGTCATCCAGAAAAAAGGAAGTTTTAAGTATCATAGGTCATAATACTAAATTCGGAAAGACTGACGATGATGTCACACACTATATTGGTGCATGGTGGATGAAAAATAGAGGCTCAAATCCGGAGTCTTGTGTGACAAGAAGGGGTCACCAAAACTTAAAGGCAAGTTCTACACAGTGGTGGTAGTTTCTTGTTTCTTTGATTTTTGTTGCTATTTATTGTTCATTATAATTCGATTATCGTATTATTTTGTTATAGGTACTGCTCCTTTTAAGCTTGCTTTGTCTTGTCGTGTTTAGTATTTTTCCTTGGTTTCTTCACTCCTGTTATTTTCTTGAAACGAGGGTCTATCGAAAATAACCTCTCTCCCTCCCAAGATAGGGGTAAGGTTCGGCATACACACTACCTTCCCCAGCCCCACTGGTGGGATTACACTAGGTATCTTGTTTTTGTTGTACTTTATAAAAATATGAATTTCGTTTTATAAAAATATTAAAGTTGATAATTGGTCCATACATAGCACTCACAACAATAAGACATAACTTTAGGCGGTATTGCGACAAGGAGACCTATGTTACTTGGAATCTCCAATAATGTTGCCGCACCTGAGTTGAATACTTTAAAAATACACTATTTGAAGTATCTGACACACATACATTGATATTTTTGAAGAATCCGAGCTACATAGAAGGAGACTAGGTGACAGAACTCAAACAAGATTATTTAATACGAAATGTTGAAAGAACTTCAAAATAGTACGGGGAAAAAGAGAGATACAACACTCTTTATAGAACCACCATATAGTTATATACTGTTATAAGTTCATGACATGAAAGAGATACAAGAAAAGAAGAAGATGAACTTACTAGTTTGCCAATAGCTTCGTAGCAAGGTGAGACCAACCTAGCTAATAAATTATTCTTCAGCTCCTTGTTAGGAAGGGAACCAAGTATCAAGGTAATCGCGCTAACTACTTTTTCTTCATCCTCTAGAGGAAAATGCCTTTCATCCAAACTCTAAAAAAATATGTCAAACACAAGGAACAAGAAAAACAATAGCAATTACACTTTAATTATCCTCCAATAAATGATAAACCAAACTTACAGATCCAAGAAATGAGAAATATCTATACGAATTATTAAAAGGTAAACAATTATGTTTATCAAATTTTTTGTCCTAAAATACCCCAACTATCAAGACAAAGAAAAAGTCGATAAGGTCATAATATTGAAATGGATAGCTATACTTTCAACTCCCCTCACTCTCTAAATCAACTATCATATGCTTTTTTCTTTCCAATTTTAATTTTCATTAAATTTCAATAAACTATGAACATGTACAAGTGCGTGACATTTAGTCAATATTATTGGAAATTCATTTCAAACCACTGTCTTAATAACTAAAAATTATTTTTACCTGAAAATGATACTGCAATACAAAATTACTTGAACAAAGACCAAGGACCTTCAAGTAAAAATATTTTGATACACCATACAGTTTATAGGACAAACCTCTCCAATCCAAAGTAAGATCTCCAAACTTGAATGTTCATACATAGGGGTAGCGGCATCTTCACATAACTTGAGCAAAGCACTGGCACAAGCTGCTGAACATAAGGGTTCTGAGATGCCCGTTGCAAGAAATAATCTGAAAATAACATATAAGATATCACTACAACATCAACAGGAATGCTCATGGACAAGGTACAACAAATGCCACCCAAAAACAAGGGGAAAAAAGAGGTATGTGGTTGATCATGGTAGTTTTTTTTTATGCTTTCACCACACAAATAGAAAGAAAAACTTTGCAGAAGAAATGGGTCACGAGGACTGTCAGAGGAAGAGTACGAAGAGAAGAGGGCAATTCATGGTATTATACAAACAACTGTAGAAAAAGGATGTAGGGAATCAATTTTAACCAAATAGGAGCCATGGAATGAGGAAATGGAACACGGGCGTCTTCAAAAGAGGAAGTTTGGAAGCAGGCTAGACATATGCTGTGGGGATAATTTCCCAGACCCATTCGGTGAAGCTTTCTTCTAGCAGTGTTGGAGCAGAGTAAACAAAAATTACATAATACTCACTCCATTCATTTTATATCCCTTGAAAAGTTGATAAGAGTAACAGTATCTTTTTGTATTGCCATTGTAACAAAGAAAGAAGGGGCTGTTCCATTAGAGAATTTGACCCGTAAGTTCGGTTGAAAATAAACAAAAAATAACGTAGTTTTGTATTATAGTGTCTCCAAATTCATTATGTTTCAAAATAGTATCCTAATAATTGAATATTGTAGAATATTTTATATGACATTCTAGGATACTCTAATTAAATGTACAAATATATTTAGATACCTTTGTATGAGTAGATGATAACTGCTTACATATCGTAAGTAGAGAATAACAACTTTATCTTAATGTACTAGATTAAGTACATAAGATTCAAGAAACTCATGTTCAGTAATGCCAAAATCAAGTTTTATACATCTCTGGTGTTCAATCTTTTATTTCTTTACATGGTATCAGAGCACTGGATCTTTGTACAGACTCAAATAAAGCTAACCTACTAGCGGGCAGCCTTGCACTGCTGCAAGTCGGATGATTCTTTTTTCAATTGAGCATCTGGAACTACTACTTTTTCCCACTGCCAGCACAACTCCTGCTTCCATAATCCGGCATCTCCCTCTCTCTCTCTCAAGTAGGGGTGTTCGATTAAAAACCAAATTGAAAATCAAATCAAACTAACTTTAAAATATTTTTTCTTAGACATATTAGTGATCCTTGCTTATAAAATAATATTTAATGACTATTATAGAGGATAGATTTATGCTTATTTAAATGCTTGATTCTAACGTGTATGCCACTTTCTTAGCATGTGCTGTTTTCGATTTCACAAGACAAGTTTTATTAAGGTCATGTATTTTTTTCAGACTTTGAGATATTGTTTTACCAACTATTCTTAAAAGTAGGTGAAACATATCATATTTAGGTTTCATATTCAGTTTTGCATCCATATTGAAGATTTCAAGAGTCATTTGTTTATCCTTTTTAAATATCAACATTTGGTTAGGCTTAAAATTATATAACTGTAAGATAGATTAATAGAGGGGAACAATCATATATATCTATAAAAGAGAACCTTAGGCCCGCCTACCTAGCGCCACCCCAAACTAGAATTTCCTTTTAATTTATTTATTTCCAAAACTAGCCTTCCCCTTTCATGAGGCTTATATGAAAAATTGCGATTTAACGAAGAGTTGCGACTTTTATGAAAAGTTGTGACTTTTATGAGAAGTTGTAACTTTAATAAAGAGTCGCGACTTTTATGAAAGATTGTGACCTTTCCGAAGAATAGCAACTTTTCCAAATAGTTGTAACCTTTCTGATAAGGCACAATAAACATTTGTTCACACTACCCTTTGTTGTCTATAAATAGAGGGATTTCCTCTCATTTTAAAACAATGAAAATTCTGAACCTCTTCTTCTTCTTCACAATTAAATATTTGTGTACTCTGCTCCTGTTGAGTGGCTCACTGACACCATTGCTTATGTTACATATCCTGGTATGTATTTTTACAATCATTAATTTATGCTGATGTTATTAAGGATAAATGATAAAGATGTAATAATTTTCATTTTTCATTACATTATTAATGTTGTTACTATGTAATCTTGTATGTAAGATAATATAGTGTTTTAGTTTTAATGACTGATAGGTTTTAAGTATTATTTTATAAATTCCGTGATATTAAATTCCTGCACGAAGCGCGGGTAATTTAACTAGTTATGATATATTACAAAGAGAATTTCTCACATTAGAATATTTTAGTAGATCACAAAACTGTCTTGATTCATGGAAAAGTTTATTCATGACTTAATAGATTGAATGGGTTGAATTTGTATAGCATGTGCACTGAAAAGAAAATAATCAAAAAAGACCAAACCAGTAAAAAACCAAAAAATAGTTGGTTTGGGTTTAGTTTCGATGAAAACCAAACCATGAACACCCCAACACTTAGGCTACCAACATTGTTCCTATCTAGAAGCCGATACTGCTCCTCTCTCAATTATTGACACTAATATTTCTCTCCGACAATCAATGCCACTCCTCTCTGTAGTGATCCATCACTTTCTCGGAAAAAGAAAGAAAGAGTGATGCAAGATTATTGGGGTAGGAGGGAGGATATTGCATGATCACACAAATACAACGAGGGAAAGTAGATCAAGAGGTCTAGTGCATCTACCTAATATATGTGTACCATGCTTGTGCCACTGTCAATGAACTATACCGCTATCCTGAATAAGTTGGGATCGGACATATGAACCCTCTATATTCATTGCCCTCTATTTACGTACATAGAGACATCAGGGAGGCAGTAGAAGATTGGAGTAAGTGGAAAGTTGACAAAGCCAACAGGAAAATCTAGAAGATCCCAGCAAGTATATTTTGGTGCCTTTGGCAAGAAAGGAATCACAAATGTTTTGATGCCATATCAACTCCAAGCCACTCTTTGGAAGCTAAATGCCTTCTGTATCTTTTTAGTTAGAACACTCCTTCCCTTGTAAATGATGTTGTCTCCCTCCTAGATTTCATCAGTTCACTTACTCCAGTTTAACCCATATACCTTTTGTTATTTTGTTAGCTTCCTGGGCTGAGTTCTGTAACAATGTATTGGAGCCAACATTTACTTGTTTTTGTAACTATGAATCTTCATGAAGCCAACAATAAAAACACCTTATTTCATCCAGAAAAAAAAAAAGGGCGAAGGTACATTTCATCCTAAAAACTATATCATTTGCCTTCTACGGAGAATAAGGGATTCATCAGATCTCACACTTAACCTTGGACACTATTTCTCAGTTTCTATTGTGTTCTATCTTCAGCTACGTATGCATTGATTCTAAGAAATTTTAACTCTTTTGAAATAACTTTCCTCCATACGTTTCAGGTCTGCCTCATCCTCTACTATTGCATAATTGGTTATTATTACATTGGTCATCGACCAATTGTTGTGGCAGAAAAATCACATAGGTTATGGAGGAATTTTTCTGCGGATACGACTAAGGAGGTGAAAAGGCATCATCAACTAAATTGGAAGACAATCACATTTGGTATTGTTAGAATAGAAATAGGAACAACAATAGTATATAGAATCCTACTTGGAAAAAGATTAGTATATAGAATCCTACTTGGAAAAAGATTAGTATATAGAATCCTACTTGAAAAAAGATTGAATTATGGTGTCTATAAATAGGATTTCAATGTAATAACGTAGATACACAATTCAATAATTTTCTTCTCCAATATTTCTCACACCGTATCAGAGCTTCTACGATCCTGGTAGAAAATCAAAGAGCTTCCGCTGCCGAGGGACGGCTATGACCCATATATATCGCCTGTCTGACCAATAGCCAAAGATATATGCATGAACCCTACATTCAGGAGAAGAAAACTCAGTCGGACAGGTCATCGTGTAGAGCACCATGCATCTTTCCGGTGACTACTTTCTCATATCGAATTTGCGTAGCACCGTGCATCTTTTTGGTGACTACACTCCCATATCTGATTTCTGTAGCACTATGCATCATTCTAGTGACTCTTTTCTCATATCTCATTTGTGTAGCACCATGCATCATTCTAGTGACTACTTTCTCATATTTAATTTGCGTAGCACCATGCATTTTTTCGATGACTACTTTCTCATATCTGATTTGTATAGCACCGTGCATCTTTTTGGACTACTCTCATATCTGAGTTGCGTGGCACCGTGCATCTTTTTGGACTGCTTTCTCATATCTAAGTTGTGCAACACCGTATGTCTTTTTGTGTAAGACTTCGAAATCTAGTAGTCTAAGCTAGGGGCTAAGTGTCAAGTCACTAGCCAAAGATTTGAGCCTGAGCACCCTTCACGAGGACCCATACGGGCCGTGAAGGGCACCACGAGTCGTGGTGTAGCTCGTGGTGGCTCACAGTAGCTAGCTAAGGAAGCTTCACTTCCCACGACCACCATGACAACTCGTGGTGGGGACCACTAGTCATGGTGGTGTCCGTGAAAGGCTAGGCAGTAAGCATGTTTAGGTAGCCTCCTCCCACGAGCCACTTGATGGCTCGTGAAGGCCTTGACGTCTCGTGGAGGTGGGCGTGTGGGGAAGATGAGTTTAAGGGTGGCAAGCCAAGCCACTGGTTTAGGACCACGGCTGGCACCACGGCTCGTGAAGAGCCTCGTGAAGATGGGTCAGAAGCTTTTAGTTAAGGGGCATATGGATCTTTTCCAGATTTAATTAAATCAAAGCCATGTTGTTTTACCCAAGCCTAAGACTCCTATATAAGTGATTTTAACCCCAAAACTCACCTATTCAAGTCATTCTCTTAAAATCACCAAAAGAATTAGGTTCTTCCTCTCCAAAATATTTCTCTCTCTAGAACTAGAAGAAGAAGAAAGGGTTGAAGCTAGGGTCAAGATCAAATCTCCATTCCTCAAGCATTTGTGGACTTTGATAGCAAGGTATGATAGCTTTTCATCCATGGAGCCCCTAAGTTCTCCCAATTGAAAAGTAGAAAATCCCCAATTTGAGCTAGGGTTTTCTTCTAAGCAATGGGTCTTTGTAAATGTTGATTCAATTGATGGAATTAGGATTGTTTATGCATGAATTGAGAAGATTACATGTTTTTATGATGAATTTCCATGTACCCATGCCTAACCCATGATTCTAAGTAGAAGTTGATGTAGATGGGTTTTATGCCATAAAAGGAGAAATTATGGGTTTAGATGTATTCTTATAGGATTGATAAGATACATTAGAATTGCTTTGGGATTGAAGCATATATGATGATTTATGATTAGAATTGCTTGATATTGAAGCATATATGATGATATATGATATGAAGGGCTTTGAGAGTGAAGCCTATGCATTAATTGTGAATTGTTGATGTGATTGATTGTGGAAGGGAATTTCCCACATGATTTCTTTTATGTATGTATGAATGTGAAAGGCTTTCTCACATTGAATGATTATAGGTTGAAAGGATTGTTCACCTAAAATGAATCTAGGTTAAGAAGGCTATAAAATTGATGAGGCAAAAAGGTGATTACCCTTGACCTCCATATGAGAAGGATAAGGGGGCAATTACCCATATTCCCTAAAGTAGGATGAGGGGCAATTACCCATATTCCTTAGAATAGAATAAGAGGCGACTACCCTAATTCCTTGAAGTTGAACAAGAGGTGACTACCCACGTTCCTATGATGTAAAAAGACAAGAGGCAAGTGCCCATGTAACATGAATGTTGGACTAGAGGCGACTACCCATGATCCTACGTAAAGGGACTAGAGGCGACTACCCATGATCCTAAGTAAAGGGACTAGAGGCGACTACCCATGATCCCAAAGTAAGAAGGATAAGAGGCGACTACCCATGATCCTTTGTAGAAAGCCAAGAGGCGAGTACCCATGAGCCTTTATAGTTAGGCAAAGAGGCGAATCCCCATGTCTTTAAAAGTAAGCAAGAAAAATATGTGAAATGCTAAAATGAATAACTAGCTTGGATTGATGCTTGAGTTGTCTTCCATGATATATAAGACTAGATAAGGATTACAAGGATAAGTTGAGGTTACTTCAAGAAGTACTCATCCTATGTTATAATGATCTATTATGTGCATTGATTATGTTTTATGACTTATGTTGTCTAATGCTTATGTTTATGTTGTTTATGCAAGCTATCATATTTAGTACATGTTTGTACTAACGCATACTCTTGCGTACATTTCTTATCCAAATGTAGGGTCCGGCGATCTCGACTCTCATCCCTATGGCTAGGATCTATAGTAGAGGCAAGGTTGAAGATTGGTGAGTCCTCATAGCATTCGAGGATTTGGCCACTATTTCTCTTATGTTCTTTTATTTTAGTTTGTGAACATTGTTGTATGGGCTGTGTCCCAAGAATCGATTGTATTAGATAGTTTTTAAGACAGGTGTATTAGACTTCCGCTTTTGAAATGCAAACTTTGATTGTGTTGAAATGTTTTTAAAATCCCGTCTATTTCTATTATCTCGACTATGAAAGCTAAGCGGCTTGTATGAGGCCTTTCGGTGTCTTGTACGCCATGTTACATCTAGGGGTATCCCTGGGTTGAGACATTTTAGTGACTCCTGAGATCTGATTTGCGTTGTTCCATGCGTCATTTGGATGACTCTTCATATCTGACTTACATAGTTTCACTTTTTGTCAGTAGTGCGAAAACCAACACCACCAAGAGGTACATTGTCTCCGTGCAACCAAACCGCAACCAATGTCGTTTTGAATCAACCTCCCTCGCAGATCCCTTATGTGCAACTAGATTTAGGGTTTCAGTGACAATGTCAGTACCACACACGGATGCGTGAACCTGTCCGAACAGTTTTTTGGCAACTTTCTTGTTCCAATTCGACTTGTCTCTTGATTCTAACACGATCCATATATTTATACCAAATTTTGAGCACTTTCTGGCGACCATGCACTATGAAGACATAAGGACCATCTGAGCAACCACCTAGTTTTGTTGCTCAGGGGAAGTTTAGTCGCCTTGTATGCCAATTGAGTAGGTCACTTTGTGGTCTGAAACAATCTTCTCGAGCTTGATTTGAGAGGTTCAACACAGTAATTCAGAAGTTTGGCATGACTCGTGTAGGAACTGATCATTCTTTGTTTTATCGGCATTCTGCATCAAATCCAATATTTCATGAGAGGACTATACACAATTTGATAATATTTTTCTCCAATATCTCTCACATGTATGAATATGGGATGCTTAAGGTTTAAAGCATTATGACTTTCTAATGAGGTAGTACTACAAAGTGCATTTGGAGAACTAAACACGTGGGAAGAGTCATAGCAAGCTACTATCTATCTATCTATACTACCTTAAAAACATTAACTCCCTAACTTGAATATTAAATTACTATAATACCCCAACTAAAAGCATCCAATTTAGTATATCTTCTATACTTTATGTTTATATTTATTTATTTATTTATATTATATTCAAAGCAAACAACTTTACACATTGAAGGATTGTGACTTTTTTGATGAGTTGTGACTCTTGCAAAGCATTGCGACTTCTCTAAGAAAACACAATAAGCACATGTTCATACTATCCTTTGCTAGCTATAAATAAAGGGGTTTCTTCTCATTACTAAACATACTACCTTAAAAGCAAGAAGTTTCTAACTTGAATGTTAGATTACTATAATATCCCAACTAAAAACACCCCATAACTTGAATGTTAAATTATTATAATACCCAATTAAAACAACCAATTTAGTATATCTTTGATATTTTATATTTATATTTATTTATATTACATTAAAAGCAGACACCTTTTTACACTTCTAAAGCGTTGCGACTTTTCTAATAAGGCCCCATACACACTAATTCATACTACCATTTGTTGGCTATAAATAGAAAGATTTCCTTTCATTTTCAAACAATCAATTTTCTACGTTTTCTACTCTTCTTATATAACTCAATTGTGATTTGCAGTTGTTGAGTTATTTCAAAGCTCAGTGGAATTAAAGGTGTCATTATTTCGCTAAAGTAAATCACTCTATCATCCTGGGAGGACATATTCCATAACCTCGGGTACTTGAGGGGAATAATTTCCTTTAAGGACACATCGTGAATTCAGTGGACTTGAGTTTTCATTCTATCATCTTGGTTTATTATTATTACTTTTGAATACTATTCATATTTTATTGAATACATATTTAGCAAGTAACAAAATAATAAAAAGTAATTTTATTCATTAATATTGTGAGTATAACTTAATTATTTTCCCTGTAAATTTTATCCGTTATTTGAGGACCATTAATAGCATATTTCTCAAATGTAGGTTGATTTGGACAAGATATATTTGATCACGGGTAAATTTTTTTATGACATGAGGTAAAGTTTGAGAAAGATTGTATGTGATGTCTTGATCTCTTTCTGAATATCCAAGGATCAGTTTATGGGATATTTGAGATGTCATCTTCCAGGGAATAGGTGTCCCTTTTTATAGGCTTGAGCTAGATTTAAGGTAGAATAACCAGATTTTTATTTTTCTACGTTTTTAGAATTGATTTTTCTTTTTGAAATTGCTATGACGGCTTGATATATTTTTATTTTTCTACTTAACCATCTTAAGTTTAATCAAAATGAGTATCAAAGTAGAACTATCAAAACAATGTATATTTTTTCACATATAGTAAAAGTTTACTTAATGATAATATTATTGCATTAGAAGTCATGATCCACAAAATTTATAACACTTTAAAATTTGTTGCTTCCAAATTCAAAGTTAGTGTACACTTTATAATGGCTCCTTGATAGTTTAATTGCTCCATGAAAAAAATCTTGTTATTTGCTTAAGTAATAATGTATTTTGTAATTGTAAATTGATACGGATACACATTGCTACCCCCTTAAAAAAAAGAACCGAATGATACATGATTTTGAAAGCTTGTGTTTGTTCATGATAAATTTGAATGTGCATCAAACTTTTTTTGCAGGGGACCTTTGTGAGGGACTTTCACAAATTATTTTTCAATTATTCTTTGTATTGTGAAGGAACATTTTGACGTGACTGTTGATTTGTCTTAGATATATCACATATACATAATTTGATATGCATGTGCAACACATGTATCGAGAAACTAGTATGAATAAATGTGTGAAAATGCAAGGGAGGATGTGGACCATCCATTATTGCACTCAGCCCCGAACAAGGGACATTGGTTGAACCTTCTTAGAATTATTGGACAACTATTAAGCTGGAAATTTAGGAGAAAAAAGAGAAGTGTAGGGAGTGGCACGTTGATGTGACTACAGGAAAGAACGGAATTGAAGAGCTTTTCAAGGGGTTGAAAACCTTTGTACGTATTACACAAAATCTTGCTCTTCTTTTTAACCTATAAACTTGCTAAGCACCTAAGAGATCCCAATTATTACAAATGACTTGGTGCATTTTGCAGAGATTTGTGTGAAACAATCCCGAAGGGGTTTAAAAAAAAAGCAAAGCAGAATCAAGCTGGTTTAAATAAAACAAAACTCCAGAAAGAACAGCCGCCAGCAATTTTTTCGAGAGAGAAAAGTGCAATCTCCAAAAAGCTAATTAAAACCCACAAGATCTCGTTATAGAACCCTACCAAAAACTATAGCTGAAGTTTTAAAATTACCTTGACTATTATTAGTTTCAAGGCATAACACATAGATAGACACCTTAACTCATTATAGAACCCTACCAAAAACTATAGCTGAAGTTTTTAAGTTACCTTGACTATTAATTTTAAGGCATAACACATAGATAGGCACCTTAACTTGGCCTTAACTGGCAAGTAAATACCCTAACTTTGAGAATGTACATCTACACACCTCAACTTGGTTTGAGTTGGCTCCATAACAAGGCATTGCATGCGTGTTTATGGGGGCCAACTTAAACCAAGTTGAGGTGTCTAGATGTGCATTCTCAAAGTTGGGGTGTTTACTTGACAGTTGAGGCCAAATTGAGACCAAGTTAAGGTGTCTATCTATGCAGTGGAGCAATACAAAAAGGTTTGAAACCAACGCCTACAGCTTAAAAAATACATCAGAAACTAAAACAAAGCCTAAACTGATAAGGCATGACCTGCTTCAGCACTGTATTTTCTGTTTCTATTTTATTTGACAGAATATGGAAAGAGAATTCTTACAGCAAAGATCTGGCATTAGTTTGACAAGACGATATCCACTTCGAATAGGAAGCAACAACCTCTGCAGCTGATTTATATACCTGGAACATCAACAAAAGAAACGGAACATAATTAAAGAGAGGAGGAGGTCAATCAAAAAGTACTACACATTGTCATAACTCAAACCTAATGAAGCAAATAGTTAGTCCAGAATCACTGTCTACAAAAATTTCAGTATGTTTCTCTTTCTTCCAAACAACTTCATCTATTCTAGCATCCCCCTTTGGCGACAAGGATAAGAGAAACAAGAAAAATCAAGCAAGATAACACATACAAGTTTCATGAAGCCCTTAGCATCATCCTGTGGCGTACTAGATAAAATTGTGACCAACTGAATAACAAATGAGAAATCAATGTCTTGGGTCTCCGTGATAATAACTTCAGCTATCTGAAAAAGAAAAGAAATCACACAGTGAACTTCCTAGCATGATCAAGTTCGTGTCCTTTTCATAAATGAAAACTGAAAAGTGATCATTAAAAGAGAAACAATATGATTTGAGCATGCAAATCACAAGTGAAGCCAATGAAGAGCGCAGAAAGCATGACACACTAATGTCAAATTACCTGTTCTTTTATAATCAAATCATGCAGCACACTAAAAAGGATTGCTGAAAACAGCTAGACCTCGAAAAAAGAAGATCTCTACAGAATACAATTACATGATCGCAAACTACAGCTGAAAATCATGCATGTACTCCAACAGAACAAAAGAATGTAAAGAAGAATTTGCTTAGAGATATCTTGAGGAAGCATTGTGATCACAAAAGAGCGTACAAAGGAAGGAGTGACTTCAATCACTTACTATTACATAGTAAGATTGTTGATGCCAGGGAATTTAATGGCTGGCAGCCTGGCGCAGACAAAGATCTGATGCGGGGCAGGAGAGAAGAGAGTTGGGCAGTAGCATCTCAAGAAAATACTGATTGTATGGATTTGTATCTCTAATTAGTTAGAAACATTTTGCGAAAAAAATTATAAATATATGTTTAATTTATTTTCATGATGGTGGTGTCCTAGCCAGCTTGCGCACACCTGGTGTGCTTTGTATTAGTTTCACAAAATGAAAGAAAATATAAATAACATTTTGAAGTGATTCCTACTATGACAAAGTACTGAACACAAAATTAGTTTCAAAAATAAAAGAAAAAAAGGTTTGTTAAGTATCTTTGGGAATTGAAGTCACAAGGCTCAAGAAACTTACCTTCTCATTTAAGAGGAATAATGACCCGAATTTATTGGTTGAAGTAGAAAAATCAGGGGAAAGCCTTGCAGTGCACTTGTGACGACCAACTTACAACTTATGGCAGAGGGAGTTCATTGTTTAAAGATCTTGAGATGCACAGATGATTAGCTGGGAAGTTAAAACCATCTTACAGAATGTGACTTGACACTGCTTACTAGGGCAGTGTGGTCTGAATATTCATGTCTACTCCAACTAGTAATCATTAGGAGACTTTGGGCCAAATCGTGTGTCACTTTGAAGGAACACCTGCCGCAGTCTGTTATATAGAAACCACTTGGGTGTTGTTCTAGATGCAAATCGGAGGGGATCTAAAGTTTTCCGGGGAACAAGAGGATACAGATCTTGTTGGAGATAATTGGTGTAGTATAGAAAGTAAAAATTAGTGGTAGTCCCCTGATCTAGTGTTGAATCAAAGTAATGAGCTATGTCATAATCCATTTGCAAGGTAATGTAGATATGCAGTTGACAGATAAGGTTAGTCTTAAGACAACTCAACCTGCTAAGTTGTAGTGTGATAATTGTGATGCTCTCTATATTGCTTCTAATTTGGCCCTTCACAAGGTAGGAGTAAGGCTGCATACACACCACCCTCCCCATACCCCACTTGTGGGATTTCACTAGGTACGTTGTTGGTGTTTACGAAAACATATAACAGAAGATTATCTTGATGAGACATATCATGACCGGAGAACAGTTAGGTGATGTCTTCACAAAAGTCCTGCATGGAGCTCTAGTTAACTATGTATATAACAAGTTGGACATGATTAACATCTAAGCTCCAACCTAACACTAGCAAAAAGTCAATCAATATGTATTTTGTAGTGCTGATATAGTTAGCATAATTGTAGGTACTTGTATTGCTGGAGAGATTCCAGGGACTTGTCTCTTATTAAAAGTGGAGGGGTTCAAAGGAATTGGTACATTTATGGTGGAATGAGTTCACTATGGAAGGATGTCCAGATTACAAGCTAAATGTTAAACTTAGAAAGCTCAAACATAAGCTGAAAGATTGGAGCAAAACCAATTTCGGGGAAATGACCAACAAAAAGAACAGTTTACTAGAAGAATTGGCAGGAATTGATCTGACAATGGAAAGCAGGGACTTGTCTGAGGAAGAAATGATGGTAAGAGCAACCATTGTAGTTGAATTGGAAAATATGGCTAAAAATGAGGAAGCAAAATGGAGACAGAAATCCAGAGTGTTGTGGTTGAAGCAGGGTGACAACAACACAAAGTTTTTCCAAAGAATGGCAACTGCTCACAGAAGATTTAACACTACTGACAGACTAGTGGTTAGAGGAGAAGAAATTGTAAAACCTGATGAAATCAAGACTGCTATGGTTGAGTTTTATAAAAGACTTTACTCAGAATCAGAAAGTTGGAGGCCAGGTTTCGACATGATAGATTGCCCAACCATTTCACAAGAGGAACAAGATTGGCTTCAAAGACCTTTTACTGAAGAAGAGGTGTTGAATGTAATCAAGCAATGTGATGGAGACAAAGCCCCGGGCCCAGATGGTTTGACAATGAGTTTCTTCGAAGTTTGTTGGGACACTGTAAAGGAGGATCTACTGGGAACTGTTCATAACTTCCATCAGAAAGAGTTATTTGAAAAGTCTTTCAATGCCACCTTCATAACCTTGATACCAAAGAAAGCTGGAGCTGAGGAGCTTAAGGATTTCAGACCTATCAGTCTAATAGGAAGTGTCTACAAGATACTTTCCAAGCTTATTACTGAAAGGTTGAAGTCAGTTATGGGGAAATTAGTAAATGAACACCAAATGGCATTTCTAAAAGGCAGGCAGATTATGGATGCGGCTCTCTTAGCAAATGAATTAGTGGATTCCAGAGAGAAACAAAAATTTCCAGGGATCTTATGCAAACTTGACCTAGAGAAGGCATATGACCATGTTAATTGGAAGTTTCTACTAAAGGTGCTAGAAGACATGGGTTTCTCTACTATAAAGTTCTCTCTGATTATAAATGGCAATAATTTCGTCGGAGAGGGGGTTGAGGCAGGGTGATCCTATATCACCTTTTTTGTTTATCTTAGCTATGGAGGGGCTTAACCACATGATCAGGAGGGCAAGGGCAAATGGTTGGCTAAAGGGTTTCCAAGCTCAAGTTCAAGGACGTAGAGAAGATGAAAGGGGAGTCACACATCTGCTTTATGCAAATGACTCACTAATATTTTGTGAAGCTGAAGTATCTCAGATTAGACATATTAGGGCTATCCTCGCTATTTTTGAAGGCATTTCTGGACTGCATGTTAATTGGCAAAAGAGTTGTCTTTACCCAATGAACAAAGTTGATAATATGGAGATATAGCAAGTAATCTTCGATGCCAAGTTGCTGCCTTACCCACAAAGTACCTAGGGATGCCCCTGGGTGCAAAGAACAAAGAGATGGAGGTCTAGAGAGAAGTGCTAGAGAGATGTGACAGGAGATTGGCAAGATGGAAGAGTCAGTATTTGCCCTTAGGAGATGATTAACACTAGTTAAATCTCTGTTGGATTCCATTTCTTCCTATATGATGAGCCTATTTCCTTTACCAAAAAGTATGGGGAAGAGAATAAATTTGCTCAGAAGAACATTTTTGTGGAATGGAAACCAGTAGCAGAAAGGTTACAACCTTGTAAAATGGGATATTGTAACACTTCACAAGAAGCAGGGGGGATTAGGCATGAAGAAAATCAGCCTCCAAAACCCTTGTCTTTTGCAAAAATGGTTATGGAGGTTCTGTGCTGAGGATATGCCTTTATGGAAAAAAATCATCATTGAGAAATATGGACTTTAAAGTCATTGGATCACTGAAAACGTCCTTGGAACTTTTGGTTGTAGTGTCTGGAAGACTATTCGGAGACTGGCCCCAGTTTCAAAAAAATATTCAACTCAAGGTGGGTAATGGCGTGAAGATTGAGTTCTGGAATGAACTTTGGATAGGTGAAAGGAGCTTGAAATCTCTCTTCTCTGATCTGTTCCTCCACAACCAACAGACTAGGGCCACTATAGCTCAGATGTGGAGCATACAAGGTTGGAATTTCAACTTCAGAAGGGCCCTAAATGATTGGGAGGTTCAAAGAGCTGCAGACTTTCTTATGGTGATAAATGATGTACCTGACAGACCAGTGTGGAAACTTCACAGCAAGGGCGCGTTCACTGTGAAGTCATGCTATTTGAGGAGAAATACTGGCCAACTGCAGATTAGGAACTAGCCTTGGAAACTAATCTGGAAAGCCAAAGTCCCCTTAAAAGTTTTTTGTTCCGTGTGGTTAGTTTGCAAAAAAGCTTGTTTGACTCATGAAGTACTACAAAGAAGAGGCAGACAGATTTGCTCAAGATGTTTTATGTGTGATCAGGATGCTGAAATAAATAGCCATCTATTTCTACACGGTAAAACAACTGCAAATCTGTGGAACATGTTCTTGTGTATACTTGGAGTGAGTTGGGTGGTTCCCAAAACTACTGAAAGTATGATGGACTGCTTGAAAGAGATTGGAAGAAGAGAGTCAGAAGAGGACTGGTGGGAATTAATCCCTGCAAGCATCTGGTGGACATTGTGGAAGGAAAGGAATGCAAGAGGCTTTGAAGACAAAAGCAACAACATTCAAAAAATCAAAATGAATTGCCTTGGTCTTCTATATTTTTGGTGTAAACAGGATATGGTGGGGGATAAAGAACTTTTTGTTGATTTTATAGGGAAATTGTAAAGCTCCATAGACTAGTTCTTATGGCCTTCTGTTTTTTACCCTATGGGATGTAAGTGCTCACTCTTATCATTGTTTGGATGATGGAATTTTGTGAATACACAGTTACCTATTCCTCAAAAAAAAGAGATATTTTAGGAAGAGACTTATACATAATCTTCCATTCTACCAAATGTGTGAAATATAATCACCTTTAATGGTATATTCTATAAACTAGATGTCAATATGTGTTTACACAAACTGACATGATCATGACAACTAGTGCATGTACAGAAGATACATAGGTATATCACAATTGGAGATGACAGATAGAATGACATGGACGTACTAAGGGATATCACATTTTCTGTACAGATGTATTATGTAGGTCTAGCAGGAGGAAACAAAATGTCAGGGGAAAGACAATATGGAAGTTTGACACTCAATTTTACTGTTAACAGCTTTAAGGACATTTCCATCATTTTAACAGAAAAGTGCTTATCAACACCATTTACCAAACATATTAACAACTTATTTTTCAGTTTTAGCACTTCTATTCAAACACGTAATTGCTTATTCATAGATTCAGCCGAAACACTTAGAAGTGTTTTTCAACACTTGGTGCTCAAAAACTACTTAAATTAAGCTAAATCAAATGAGTTCTAAGTAAATAATCCTCTCTCCAAAAACTTAAGCTTTTAGATGAGAGGTCATACAATTCAACATAAAAAGTTTTTATTTTGTGATCGTTTTTTGTATAGATAGATAGGTAGCTTACATAAATGATAAATGATTATATAAATGTTTTGGCACCATTTGGTGATTTAGTAAAACAACTTCGAATTTATTAAAAAAATACATTTCGACATTTACTTGGGGGTTTATTTTTTTTGATAACCTAGAAATACATCTGCGACCCGCCCTTTGGACCAATCACAGCCTTCTAAACTCGGTGGATAATCGGCCCGCCCCTCTACCCTTCTCCACTTAAATACCGGGCTTCGCTTTGCATGGTGTGGGACTTGAACCTGCGACCTAATCCACAAATCCTCCACCTTTTGCCACTCGAGCTAGGCCTTGGGGGCACATTTACTTGGGGGTTTATTAAGGGAAAAAGGCAAACACCTAACCTAAGATGAAGTTAATGTTTTGACAGAGATTTCAGTGAGTGGGATTTTATTGTCAAAAATGTCATAGCAAAGATACCTTTAATCTGTCAAACAATTTGAGGATACCTAAATAAAAATGTCACCAGGTATAATTCAACTTCTAATTATCACGTAGTTCAACTTTGGACTCTAAGAACTTGGATTCTAAGAACATGATTTTAGCATTTCCAAACACATAAAATAAGCGATTCATAATTTCGATTAACGACAGTTTTGAGTATACGAGCTTTATAACCAGACATAAGTGGGATCTGCTTTCACCTATGGCATAGATGCAGTTAAAAGTAGGTGTTAACTACAACGATTGAGACTTTGCTTCTCACAAAGCTGCATGAGTTCATACAGCAGCTAAAATAGTGTCAATGTTCTATGCTTTTAAGTACTAACGTTCTCACTGTTCTGATACACTTCTACCTCCCAATGCCTACACATACCAATAACAGGAGTATAGACAATCATCCAGCGGGTATTGTCTCATTAGAATCATGCTTCCAACTCTACCAAGCAATTGATGGCTTAAACTATCCAAGGTTGATTGCTGCAGTGACAGTTACAAATGTAAAATATACTGTTGTTCCTGCGATTTCCAGAAGAATTCATGGTTTATTTTCTCTTCTATTTGTACTTTATGCTTTTTCTTCTCATTTTCTGCTTCAGATTCTGACCTTGTCCCAACGCTAATTAGCAAAACCCACAAAGAATTGAGTATAATGAAAGCATTAAGTAGGAGATGAGAGCAAAACAATGCATATGTTACTGCCAAGGTTTTGGTTCACAGTACTAACCGCATTAAGTGCAAACATTTTAGCTTCCACCTCCTTCCAAGGAATATGTACATTGTTACTGGTCCAACCTCCAAGGAAGATCTGGTATAAAAATAAAAAAGCAAAAGTCATTTCACTAATAGAAGAAAGATAATAAAGTTGCTAACTTGAAAATAAGTTCCAGAGGTATTTGAAAGCCTGTCAAAAGGTGAAAAGAAAAATAATTGTAAAGGGAACAACCAAATAAGATCATAATTTAGCAGTAAATGCAAATATGACAAGGAGATACTGGGTAGAAAACTAGATATGGATAATTCTTGCATATTTCTGTTGAAGTTAAAGATGAGAGGGTAAAAAGGATGGTGCCAGGTATTGATAGGATGAGAAGGAAGAGAGGTGACATACTTGAGCAACCAAGAAAATACAAAGTGCGAAACAAAAAAACAAGTCCAATAAAAAAAAATCGTTGTTTCTCTGGTTAGGTTCAAATTACAGTCGGCTTATATATTTCTGGAATTATCTGGTCTAGTTTTTTGAGTCAAGAATGGAAACTATGGAAAAAATTGTGCAGGAATTTCCAGGATTATACTATGGCTGCTACTCAAAAGAATTTGTGAAATCAGAAACTACTATTTACCAACTTGAACAAAGATAAATAGTCAATAGAACAATCTCAAACAAGGTATTCACTCAAGAGGATAAGAACAATTTAATGCAGCTGGAACTAGAGATCCAGAAGCTAGCTAAGGATGAAGAAACTTCTTGGTGACAAAAATCAAGGTGCTTTTGGCTGAAAGAAGGGGATAGAAGCACTAAATATTTCAAAAAAATGGTCAATTCTCACAGATGGTACAATCACATTGATAGGTTGCAAGTGGGGAATGTAATCATTGAAGACAAAGAGCAGGTGAAAGAGGTGGCTTTTGATTTCTATCAAGATTTGTACACTGAAAATGAGAACTGGAGGCCTTCTGCAACTTTTGATGGTTTGGGAAGCTTGAATGTTAAAGAGAACGAGACCTTTGAACCTAATATGCTTGGACTCGGGTGTGGGTAACCGACGCATATGTGAATCCAAGGGGTGAATCTGGCAAAATCTATTTTTTTAGATTTGGGGCTACGGTTCCAAATATGGATACGGGTGTTGGAATTCGGCCAAAAAAATCCAAAATTATAAATAGAGCTATAACGTTATTCTAAATTTTGAAAGATCTTATAGGTCGTCATTCCCAAGGCCCTCAACTTTTTCTTTCACACTCTCTGGTTGTTCCCCTCAAAAAAGAAAAAGAAAGTCATTCAAGGCTTTCCACCAACTCTCCTTACAGATCGTTGCTATTGTCTACCAAAAGTCAGAACACAACCGCTTGAATTCTTAGTTTCTCTTCGTTTGGCTTGAAACATGAAACAACGAATATTGACCAAACGGAAAAGCTAAAAAAAAAAGAGACGAAGGGACTATAATATTTAAGGTATGCCTTTTCTCATGTCTTAAATCTATATTATCTTTTATCAAAATCTCAATTTTCCCCAAAATTTGTCCATGTACTCTAGTCAAAGTATCCAAAGTGGGTTGACAGAATCCCACACGTATCCCGCACCCGTCTCTTGTCGACACGGGTGTGGCAGCGAAAATGAAGAGTCCATGCAACTTAGCCTTGAACATGCTTTCAATGAGGAGGAAGTCTTGAATGCTATTAATTCTTGTGCCCCTGATAAAAGCCCCAGTCCTAATGGATTCTCAAAGACTTCTTATCAAAGATGTTGGGGGATTACCAAAAGGGATGTTATGGGAAGCCTCAGTCACTTTCACAGAAATTGTCACATGGTAAAGTCTTTCAATATTTATTGTATTGCACTTATTCCCAAAAGAGAAGGTGCAATTGAACTCAAAGACTTGGACTTATTAGTCTCATTGGTAGTGTTTACAAGTTATTTTTATGGTGAAGTAATTAAATTGTATTAGAAAGGCATCAAGGAGATGCAATGGTTACAACTAAAAATAAAGTTGTGCAAGAACCTGTAAAGCAGCCAAAAATATAAACCCCCTTAAACCCTACTGTGCTAGACTTAGGGAGCTAACAAAATCCAGAAAATTATCCATACTGTTAATAGGGGAGAGAAGGTGTCAAATATAAAGACTAACTAAACATCTAGTCTTAATGATGCTCATGGGAATTGATATTCCATCAAAGCATCTACAGTTTCTCTCTTTCCAAATGCCCAAAAAATTACTGTTGGGATCATCCTCCAGGTACTTTTGATAGTGTTGTCAACTTTCCGACATATCCAGCTAGCATAAGCATCTTTGATGGAGAGGGGCATAACCCATTGGAGGCCAAACAATGAGAAGAAGAAATGCCATATGCCAACTATTATGGAGTAGTGCAAAAAAAGATGATTGGCACTTTCATTATCTTGTTTACAGAAAAGACATCTATTGATGAGCATGATGCCATTTTTCCTAAGGTTGTCTTGTGTTAGACATGCCTTGCGAAGGGCTGTCCATGCAAAACAGGAAACCTTATGAGGTTGTTTGGTCCTCCAAATATGCTTCCAGGGAAAGTCTTCAAGTATGTCATTCTGGGCACACCAGTAGTTGAGCTTTTCTTCATAGTGTAGATCCGTTCCTTGGAGCTGCCCCAAAGTAGTCTATCTGGATTGAGAACATCAGTTACAATTTCCAGTGTTTGTAACAGGAGAGGAAATTCATTATTTTCCCAATCCTGCAGATACCTTCTGAAAATTAGACTCCAAATATTGTCAACTTTGTATCGGCCATTGTGGAAAGGACTCCTTCAAAACAGTGCCCTCAATCCACTAGCCTAACCAGAATCTTATGTTGAGTCCATTGTCAGGTTTGAAGTAAACGTTCTGAAGAAACTCATCCTGGAAAGTACTTATGTGTTTCCAGACCCGTACACCATGAGGATCTTTGCTCATCTTTGGGATCCAGTGATCATGAGTTCCATATTTTGCTTCGATGATGTCCTTCCAATACCCTGCCTCATTCTGCCCATATTTCTAAAGCCACTTCATAAGCAGGCATTTGTTATGCATCTTTAGGTCTCTAATTCCTAACCCCCCTTGGGCCTTGGGTAGAATAACATTTTGCCATTTCACCAGAGAGAACTTATGAGTTTAGCTGTTACCTTCCCACAAGAATCTTCTCCTTAGTCTTATCCTTCTATATCCCCAAGTAAAGGTCTTCGCATCGCAATGCCTATTGTGTTAGCTTGTCCTTTCATAAGTGGAGACAGAATAAAGCATCCATAATAAAGGTGTTTACTGTCTGTTCTTGATTCAGCACACGTCCTAGGCATAGGGGAGATCAGAGCAACAGGGAATGCCTAGACGACCTTTTTCTCCCTGGGCTGCAGTAAGTAGATCGAAAAAAAGAATCTTCTCCTTAGTTTGTCTTTCTGCTTCAGGTCTATGGGAGGCAGACTCAGAGCCTGTTTGGATTGGCTTAAAAGTTAGTCAAACCTACTTTTAAGTCATATTTAGGTTTTGGGAATGTTTAGCAAAGCTAAAAATAACTTGAAATAAATTAAAAATAACTTTAAAAAGTTAAAAACCAAACGTAGGACTCCCCCTACTTTTTATTTTTTTACTTAAAAGTCATTTAAAGTTTGAATTTTTTATTTTTTTTTACTTAAAAGCTTCTTTTTTCAGCTTATCCAAACGGGATCTCAATCTAATCAACAGTGTTCTGGACAACATTCCTACCTACATGTGCCTTATTTCCTTAGTCTCGGGTTAACTTTGAGATCAAATAAGGTAATTGGGAGACTGGTCTCGGTTTACAAAAATGTCATTATTAAAGGCAGGAAAATCACTAATGCAACCCTCATAGCTAATCAAGTGTTAGTTGGTGTCAAAAAGTGGTGATCCAGGCCTCCTCTTCAAGCTTGACATTGAAAAGGCTTTTGACAAACTCAACTGGCATTACCTTATCTCAATCCTAAGGCAAATGGGATTTGGGGAAAGGTGGATCAAATAGATAATGTTCAACTTCTCCACAGTGAAATATTCTAGACTTGTTAATGGAACTCATGTGGGATTTTTCTCCCCAATGAGGGGAATTAGGCAAGGGATCCCTTATCTCCCTTCCTTTTCATATTGGCAATGGAGGGTCTTAGCAGAATATTGGAAAGGGCCAAACAAATGCAATGGTAAAAAGGTTTTGATGTTGACAGAGACCCAGGCAGTTCAGTCTCCATCTCGCACCTTTTATTTGTTGATGAAACTCTTAACTTTTGTAGTACAAAGAAAGCTCATGTCCAGTACCTGATTATCACCCTCATGACCTTCGAGGCTATGTCAGGACTCCACATTAACATGTCAAAAAGCATCTTCTATCCAGTTAATGTGGTTCCTAACCTGGAGGAATTGGCTGAAATTATGTTCTGAAATATTGATTCCTTCCTCACTACTTACTTAGGCCTCCCTCTAGGTGCCAGCCATAAGGCTGTTGAGTTCTGGAAAGTGGTAATTGAAAATTTCGAGAAAAGATTGGCATCCTAGCAGTAACAGTCTCTTTTCCTTGGAGGCAGAGCAACACTTATTAATAGTGTTTTAGACAGTATCCCCGCCTACTTCATGTCCCTATTTCCTATTCTAGGCATGGTGCAGAAACACCTTGACAGGTGTTACGGATATAGAATTCCACAATAAATGCATGTTAATGAGATGGCTTTGGAGATATGACCAGGAAGATGCCGGTTTTGGAAGGAAGTTATGCAAGCAAAGCTGGTTTCACCAACCACTGGTGTACCAAAGTGGATGAAACACCTCATGGAACAAGGTAATGGAAGGGTATCAGGCTCTTATGGGATGCCTTCTCACTCAGCACATCTCTTCAGGCTGGAAAATGGGGAGCATATACTGTTTTGCAAAGACAAATGGTTAGGTCTCAATCCTCTGAAGGATACCTACCGAAGATTGTTCTCACTAGCTACCAACCCAGACCCCATTATTGCTGAGAATAGGGAGGACAACTCGTGGAATTTGATACTAAGAAGAAACCTAAATGACTGGGAAAATGAAGATTTCCTAGCCCTCCTTAACTGCCTTCAAAACAGTCCAGTCAACAGCCTTAGGAGGGACGGAATCAAATGGGGCAGCAGCAGAAATGGGGCTTATACAGTCAAGGAAGGATACTTGCGCTCTAAGATCCAAGAAGAATTTGATTGATCAATGGCCTTGGAAGCTGATTTGGAGAACTAAATTGCTACGTTTGTTTCTCCTGGAGCACTCCAAAGGGGGAAACTTTACCTCAAGACAATCTTTCCAGGAGGAAATTTCTGCTTGCAAAGAGATGCTACATGTGTCAGTGGCTCAGTGCAGCCCTGGATCATTCAACCACCTGTTCCTTCACTGTCCATTTGCAAGAGACATATGGAACATGTTACAATCACTTTTTGGTCTTCATTGGGTCATGCCATGCAGTGTGAAGAGGTTTATCATATTTGATGCTCATGGCCAGTTGGGAAGGCCATCAAAAAGGTTTGGTCTTTGATTCCTTCTTGATTTTTTGGTGTATATGTTTGGAAAGAAGTTGTAGATTTTTTTATGGCACCACAACGGTCAATTACTGATGTTTAGTTAATATTTTTAGTTGGGCCAATCTCACCCATGTAATCAGTCTTGACTCCTTCATGGATTTTATAAGCTCTTCAGTTCTTTGATCACCCCACTTGGTGGGATTTCACTGGGTATGTTGTTGTTGTTTAGTTCTTTTATAGTTTTTTGTCTCCCTTTGGACTGATACTTCCATCTTTTATAATCTGTGCATCTTCTTGATGCTTTTATTATTGTTATTTTTCAAAACTTCATTAAAAAAAAGGAGTTAAATTGATACAATCCATACTTAATGCCCTTCAAATAAATAAGTTATGCGACTTGTTTTTAATTGGGTTGGTTGGACAAATATTTGGAAATCTTATCCATTTGCTAGCAGTTGTTTTTTCATCAAGTAATAAATTTTAATTAACAATGGGCACAAAGTTTACCCATATACAAGGAGCACACTAACTTCAGTTATTTCAGATGAGAAACAGGCTTAGAGAGTTCGAGTGCAACTAATATGAAATCAACTTTATCTTTATTTAAAACAGCACAAATAATAAGCCAACCCAATGACACCTTCTGGATAAATGCTGCAGAACCTAAAAGCTGACAAACATCCACCAAAAGCTCCGTCAGGCTCATCCTGAATTGTTCAAGGGTGTCGGGCAGGTCAACCATTGCACCCTCGCCATAAAATGTAGAATCATCCACCTGTTTAAGTCAAAACCCATAACACAAAATAAATAAAACAGAAAATAAAGAGTAAGGAAAAGATGGCATTAATTTGAGCTTACTTTTATGCACTAGCAATTAACAGTAAGTACAAGGACGTTCATTGAAAGCTAGCCAAGGAAATCATTTTGAAACTAGTTTATCAAAATGATTTACAGCTTACTTTAAAGAAGTTAGTCTACCACTACAGTACAATATGTTTATATTGATGACATCAAAGCATGAGCAAAAATTTGACCTGTCCACTAATCAAATCTTAGAGGCAACCTCTAACAACCAAATTATGTAGACCACCAAACAGACTTGAGAGAAAGGGAGAGCTATCCTAGGATAACTTATCCCACCATGTATATGGGATAACTTATCCCATCACTATGATATAAATGGTGGGATAAGTTATTCCAAACATGGCAACCAAACAAGATATAGAAATTTTAGCCCATCACTATTTATTTTAATACCTCACACCAAACGACCCCTAAGAGTCTTCAAGATTATCTGCCAGTTAACCTATGACATTATTGCTGGTAATTCCTTCAGTGAAGCATGCTGAGTTGAGGTTCTTATTTTTATTTTTATTTTAAATTAAAGTTGAGGTTCTTATTATTTATTTTTATTTTTATTATTTTTATGACCGTGGTGTCTGATGTGAGGCTAAAAATATATTTTCTTATCATTATTTGCCTCACATTTATTATTTATATTTGCCCTTTCTGAGCATGGATTTTATGGATTGTGCTAAATAGTATATTTTATTTGTAGGGAGTAATTGGTGTAAAGTTGAAGAAGTTTGGAGCTAAAATGAATTAAAGATGCAAGGTTGAAGAAGGAAATCAAGCAGCTTAATGGAAATAAGTTAATATAATATTAATATAATTTATATTCAAATAGGAAAGATGCATAACACGTGGCAACCATTGAAGGCCACGGTAAAAAGTTGAAGGCGGCACAGCTTCGAAAAAAAGGAATCCAATTCCGTTAAGGTTTTGGGTTCCTGATTTGTTTTGGACTCAATTATTTTATTTAGGGTTTTCAACTTCTATAAATAGTCCATAGAAATAATTAGAGGAGATAAATTAGAGGGCATCAAGTATAAAGTTGTCAATACTTTCTAGGGTTCTTTTCTTAGACATTAGTAGCTAAAGACCCTTGTTCTGGGGCTCTGGCTATGGGTAATTATTGAACATCGAGTGTGTTGAATTAGTGTTGGTTATCACTTTAAATTACTTTTGTATTCTTGTTTTAGTATTTCATGTTTGATCACCATAGAAATAAATCTCTTGTCTACTCTTAAACTCAGGAGACGATAAGGTAGATAGACCAAAGGATACAAAAAACTTGATCTTTCATAAAATTGAGTTGATTTGTGTTTAGGAGTGACGCTCGGACGAACACCTAGCTTGGTTGCAAAACAAGATGAAATATAAATGCTCGTCAATTAGTACTGTCTATCCCCGCTCAACGATGTAGTTAGACAGCTAATTGGAGTAGGCGATTAGAGGTCGGGAGACCATGATCATAAAACCCTATGCATGCCTCAGCCCTTGAATTTTCCAATCACTTTAAGTTATTTTATTATTTCATTCCTACATTCTTTTCTTTACAAATAAAAATCAAACACTTTTGGCACTCTTAAATAAATAATTAGACTAGTATAATTTAGTAAATATAGTTAATTGACGAGTCCTTTGGGTTCGATAATCCGGTTCTTTTAAGAGCCACTATATTACTTGCGCGATCACGTACACTTGTGTATGCAATTGAGAGCAACAGTGTCCGGGTCGGCTTTCGTGCACCTCGACTAATTCTATGAGATACCTATCACCTCCCACCAGCAACAGGTACAAGGTAACTCTGTCCACCAAGGCTAGGATGGATGGGAAGAATCCCCTAGTGTTTTTTGTCTCCACTCTCCACTGAGTTTTGAACCTAAGACCTCAAGGTTCTCAACCACTTCATTGACCACTAGGCCACACCCTTGGGTGCGTTGATTGAGGTTATTATTGAAAGTCAAGAATACTACGTGGAATATTTTTAATGATTCTATCATAATGGTTAGAAAACCCACAAATTAGGAGATTGTTCCTTTTTTTAGGCTGGTAACATTAGTCTATAGATATCCACAGGTAAACTACAACCAAAAGTGTAGTTCCCCTTTAAAAAATATTACATCTTACAGAATCTTTGACTTGATGAGATTGATGCCTATAAACAATCTAGTACATCAAAGATGTCTTCTGTTCTAGCTAAAATATCTTGTTTACACCAAAAATAAAGAAGAGCTAAGCAATTCATTTTAATCTTCTGAAGGCTATTTTGTACATTCTCAAAGCTCCTATTGTTCCTCTCTTTCCAAATTGTCCACCAAACGCATGCTGGGACAAACTTCCATCTCTCCTCCTTTGAAGCATTGCCATCCCTAATCCAGCTACTTAGAACTCCTTTGATGCTTCCTGGTTTCACCCACGAAATTCCTTTCAGGCAAATGAACATTCTCCATAGCTGCTCAGTCCACTTACAGTGTAAAAAAAGATGGTTGATCGTCTCTGCTTGCTCTCCACACAGAGTACATCTAGAGGCAAATTGATATCCTCTTTTCTTTAGGTTTTCATGGGTCAGAACCACTTCTTTTGACAGCAACCATAAAAAGCAATTCACTTTGTAGGGCACCTTTGGTTTCCAGATCATCATCCATGGCCAGTCTGTCTCTTGGTCTGCAGTCTTGTTGAGTGCCCTGTATACTGAATTGACTGAGAATTTACCATGAGTGTCGCTCTGCCAAACCAGTGAGTCCTTCTCCTCAGTAAGATTGCTAAAATTATCTACTGAATTCTGGAGTGCAATTACCTTCTCTATTTCCCAGTCATTTAGGTGTCTCCTTAGGAACAAATTCCAGCCTTGGCCAGTCCACATTGTGGCCACTGTTGCCTGTTGTTGTTGACATAACATGTATAGTTCCGGATGCAGCTGTTTCATGGGTGTTGCTCCATTCCATTTGTCCACCCAGAAGGAGGTCTTCTGCCCATCTCCCACTTTGATTTTGGATCTGTAATACAGCATAGGCCACAGGTTCCTGATTGCTCTCCATACAGTGCAGTTGTATGGAGTGTTAACCACTTGTCCTCCATGCCATACTTTGCTATGAAGATATCAGAAGGTGGTCCGCGGTCACATGGAATTCAGTTTTTGGGATCAGTGTCTACGAGATCGCTAATAGTAGGTTCCTTTTTGAATATTGTGAGAAATATGGGAAAATAATATTATTGAATTGTTGTTGTGTACATTATTAAAGAGAGGCCCTATTTATAGACACTACAATAGACACCTTTTCCAACTAGGACACTGCAATACAATCCTTTTCTAAGTAGACACTATATATTATTCCTATTACTATTACTGTTAGAATAGAAATAAGTATAAGTATTTCCTACTTAGAATAGGAATAGGAATAAGAATAGGAATCCTAGTTGGAAAATGATTCCAATGTAGTGTCTATAAATAGGGTCTCAATGTAACAATTTCAATAATATATTTCACACATGGTATCAGAGCATTGGTGAGAAACTTACCCAAAAAAAAAAAAAGTCAGAATCCGACCAGTTCCGGACAGTCAGAACTAATTTCCGACGACTGCACCCTTTTTTTTTTTCCAAATTCTGACCAGCCTTATAATTTTTTTTTTTTCCCCTCTCTCTTAATTCATAATATGTCTTTAGGGATTGATATTTTTGGCACCAAGAATATAGGTAGTTCAAGTGCTATGATCACTTCAGAGCCATTAATGGGAAGCTCAAACTATTTAGCTTGGGCTTCCTCGGTTGAGTTATGGTGCAAGGGGCAAGGCGTTCACGATCACTTAACCAACAATACTTGTGTGGTAGATGAAAAGGTAAAGGCAAGTGAGACAGATAATAACGTCAAAGCACAATGGGAGAAAGTAGATGCTCAATTATGTAGTCTCCTATGGCGTTCTATTGATTCCAAATTGATGCCCTTGTTTCGCCCATTCCAGACGTGTTATACAGTTTGGGAAAAGGCTCGTGCTTTATACACTAATGACATATCTCGATTCTATGATATGATATCTCGATTGACCAACTTAAAGAAACAAGAATCCGTTATGTCTACTTACTTGGGACAGGTACAGGCAGTCATGGAGGAATTCGACACATTGATGCCAGTTACTACGAATGTGGAAAAACAACAAGAACACAGACAAACATTGTTTCTAGTTCTTACTCTTGCTGGACTTCCTCCTGACCATGATTCTGTGCGTGATCAAATTTTAGCTAGCCCTAAAATTCCTACAATCGATGAATTATTCTCTCGTCTCCTTCGTCTTGCGGCACCTCCCAGTCACAAAGTAGTTTCATCACCCACCGTTGACTGCTCTATTCTTGCATCTCAAACCTTTGAAAAGCATACATATCAGTCTATGGAAAATCGGCGCGGGGGACGGCGTTCTGGGAAACCTCGATCCAAGTGTAGTCATTGTCATAAGCCTGGACACACTCGTGACATATGTTATATTTTGCATGGTCCACCACTCAGTTATGATCCTATTGTTCTAAAGGAATATAATGAGTTCCTTCGAAATCGCGCAAGTAAACAGACATCTCCACCAGTAGCATATGGCGCTCAACCTAATCAACCATCCAATAATGCTCATATTGCTCAGACAGAATATGATGAGTTCCTTCAGTATCGTGCAAATAAGCAAACGTCTCCACAAGTAGTTTCGGTTGCACAACCTGATGTGTCTGTTGCGAGTAATTCTTTTGCTTGTGTGTCGCAATCTAGTACTCTTGGAACATGGGTCATAGACTCTGGGGCTTCTGATCATATCTCTGGTAATAAATCACTTTTATCCGATATTGTTTATTCACAATCTCTTCCATCTATTACTTTAGCCAATGGGATCCAAACAAAACCAAAAGAGGTTGGAAAAGCCAAACCCCTATCTTCTGCCATCCTAGACTCTGTTCTTTATGTCCCTAGTTCTCCTTTTAATCTAGCATCTGTTAGTCGTTTGACGAAAGCCCTACATTGTAGCATAACTTTTTTCGATGATTTTTTTCTCATGCAGGACCGCAGTACGGGACAGATGATTAGAACAGGACATGAATCACAAGGCCTTTACTATCTTACCTCTTCAAATTCCTTAACAGCATGCTCCATTACAGATTCCCCAAATCTAATTCACAAACGTTTGGGACATCCGAGTCTATCCAAACTGCAAAAGATGGTTCCTAGTTTGTCTAGTTTATCCACATTAGATTGTGAGTCGTGTCAACTTGGAAAACACACTCGTGCTACGTTTTCTCGTAGTACTGAGGGTCGTTCAGAGTCTAGTTTTTCATTAGTTCATTCTGATATTTGGGGTCCTAGTAGAGTCAGTTCCACCTTAGAATTTCGTTATTTTGTTAGTTTCATTGATGATTATTCAAGATGTACTTGGATTTTCTTAATGAAAGATCGTTCTGAGTTATTTTCTATTTTCAAAAGTTTCTTTGCTGAAATACAAAATCAGTTTGGTGTTTCTATTCGTACTTTTCGTAGTGATAATGCCTTAGAATACTTATCCTCCCAATTTCAGGAGTTTATGACTCACCAAGGCATTATTCACCAGACTACTTGTCCATACACCCCTCAACAAAATGGTGTAGCTGAAAGAAAAAATCGGCATCTTATTGAGACCGCTCGTACTCTTCTCCTTGAATCCAATGTTCTGCTGCGTTTTTGGGGAGACACAGTTCTGACATCTTGTTATTTGATAAATAGAATGCCCTCTTCTTCTATTCAGAATCAGGTTCCACATTCCATACTGTTTCCTCAGTCACATCTTTATCATATCCCCCATCGTCTTTGGGAGCACATGCTTTGTTCATAACTTAGCCCCAGGAAAAGATAAATTAGCTCCTCGTGCCCTGAAATGTGTCTTTCTTGGTTACTCTCGAGTCCAAAAAGGGTATCGTTATTATTCACATGATCTTCATCGATATCTTATGTCTGCTGATGTTACATTTTTTTAGTCTCAGCCTTACTATATATCTTCTGATCATCCTGATGTATCTATGATCTTACCCATACCTCAGGTTTTACCTGTGCCAACCTTTGAGGAATCTCCGGTTACTTCTCCATCTCCAGTTGTAGTGCCACCACTACTAACTTATCATCGCCGTCCACGTCCAACCCTAGTTCCAGATGATTCATGTCATGCATTGGACCCTGCTTCTACTGCGGACTTGCCTCCTCCTAGCCAACCACTTGCACTTCAAAAAGGTATACGATCCACTCGAAATACTAACCCACATTATACCTTCTTAAGTTATCATCGTCTATCATCACCCCATTATGCCTTTGTGTCGTCTTTGTCCTCTATTTCCATTCCTAAGACTACAGGTGAAGCACTTTCTCATTCTGGATGGAGGCAGGCTATGGTTGATGAGATGTCTGCTTTACATAAGAGTGGTACTTGGGAGCTTGTCTCCCTTCCTGCAGGTAAATCTACTGTTGGTTGTCGTTGGGTTTATGCAGTCAAAATTGGTCCAGACGGTCAGGTTGATCGACTTAAGGCCCGCCTTGTTGCCAAAGGGTATACTCAGATATTTGGGCTAGATTATAGAAACACTTTCGCTCCTGTGGCTAAAATAGCATATGTTCGTCTTTTTCTATCTATAGCTGTCGTTCGTCATTGGCCTCTTCATCAGTTGGACATTAAGAATGCTTTTCTGCATGGTGATCTTGCGGAAGAAGTCTATATGGAGCAACCATATGGTTTTGTTGCTCCGGGGGAGTCTAGTAGCCTTGTATGTCGATTGCGTAGGTCACTCTATGGTCTGAAACAGTTTCCTCGAGCTTGGTTTGGGAAGTTCAGGACAGTTATTCATGGCATGACTCGTAGTGGAGCTGATCACTCTGTGTTTATCGGCATTCTGCACCAAGTTGATGTATCTATTTGGTTGTTTACGTGATGATATTGTTATCACCATTAATGATCAAGATGGTATCACCGATTTGAAGCAACATCTCTTTAAGCACTTCCAGACTAAAGACCTTGGCAGATTGAAGTATTTTCTAGGTATTGAGGTTGCTCAATCTAGATCAGGTATTGTTATTTCTCAACGCAAGTATGCCTTAGACATTTTTGAGGAGACAGGAATGATGGGATGTAGACCAATTGACACTCTTATGGATCCGAATGTTAAACTCTTTCCAAGACGGGGGAAGCCGCTTAGTAATCCTGAAAGGTATAGACGGCTTGTTGGAAAGTTGAATTATCTCACAGTGACTAGACCTGACATATCTTTTCCTGTGAGTGTTGTAAGTCAGTTTATGACTTTCCCTTGTGATAGTCATTGGGAAGCAGTTGTTCGTATTCTACGATATATAAAGTCAGCTCCCGGTAAAGGACTACTTTTTGAGGATCAAGGCCATGAGCATATCATTGGATATACAGACGTTGATTGGGCAGGATCACCCTCTGACAGACGTTCGATATCTGGATATTATGTTTTAGTAGGAGGTAATTTGGTGTCGTGGAAGAGTAAGAAACAGAATGTGGTTGCTCGATCTAGTGCAGAATCAGAATATCAAGCAATGGCGACAGCAACTTGTGAACTAGTTTGGATCAAACAGTTGCTGGGAGAACTAAAATTTGGCAAAATTGATCAAATGGAACTTGTGTGTGATAATCAAACAGCTCTTCATATTGCATCAAATCCAGTGTTGCATGAAGGACGAAGCACATTGAGATTGACCGTCACTTTGTCAGAGAAAAGATACTCTCGGGAGATATTGTTACGAAATTTGTGAAGTCAAATGATTAGCTTGCGGGGGAGTGTTAGAATAGAAATAAGTATAAGTATTTCCTACTTAGAATAGGAATAGGAATAGGAATCCTAGTTGGAAAAGGATTCCAATGTAGTGTCTATAAATAGGGTCTCAATGTAACAATTTCAATACACAATTCAATAATATATTTCTCATAATTACTATTCCTATCTATTCTAAGTAAGATTGTATATACCTATTACTATTCTAACAAATATACAAACAGGAAATGGCAGAGCAAATTATTCAGATGGAATGGTGATGGAAGAAGTCCAAAATTTAGCTCCATTAGTGGAACCTTGTTATCAAATGCTCACCTTTTAATAAAAAATCCAGTAGCCCCTGGATTCGAGCCCTGGGGGAGCCACTACATCTATGGCCTTAGCGAACTTTCTAAGAGATCAGGAATCTCTGCAGAAGTTGGGTCTCAACTGAAGAAGAGACAGATTTGAAGAATCATCTAAAATGGGTGTGATTAGGGATGTTGCGGATTGTCCTAACGAGATCTTAATACAAAGAGACAGAATCAAATTCACCATCTCAATTTGGGTGGAGAAAGGAGTTCGATTTCAAAGGATTTCACCTGAGATGGAGGATGCCGCTGCTGGAACCTCTGGTCCAAAAATCATATGAACCTCGGGGTAAAAGACCCGATCTCTGTTGGTAAAGGACAAAGGAACATGTACGATTTTGAGGGATCACAGAGAAACCATGTGGGGTGTTTAGTGACAGCTGGACAAAATTCAATTGGGAGAATACAACCACGAGACAAGTGGATTTTTCAAGTCTTACACTTCACAAGTGGGCCAAAAGAGAGAATCAAAAAAATTGATTTGGCCAAATGCAGCCCAAGTTATTCTTAATGATTTAGCAGGCCCAAAGAGTGATTTTTTCTTCGATCCTCTTTCAGAAGAAGCAATCAGAAAGAACTCAAAAAATATATCGCCAGTGACAGAATCTTTTAAGTAGGGGAGAAAACGAGAACCAAGGGAAAACAGATCCCAACACAAGAATCAAGATCACGCAAAGTAAGGCCACGCCGGAAAACATGGCCATTGTGGTTAGCAGTGATAAAACTAGATTGGGAGTCAAAAGACAACAGAGCAACAGATTGTCACAACCATGCAAGATGAAAATGAAATTGAAGAGTGGGTTGTGGAAGACACAAAACCAATCCAACAGGACCGAAGCTCAATTATATGGTAGGAGAAGGAGACCTCCATGTGAGTGAGACAAAGTCTGATCAAGTTGGGACAAATTTTCGAGGTAGATTTCCAGGGGCATGAGGAAGACACACTGGAATTATTGATGCAAAAAAATTGACAGTTATAGACAGGCAAGGAAGATGGAGCGCAAATCAATTATCAAACGGCCATGATACAAAGGGGCTCAAGAACTTAAAAGGCTCACTTTTGATGTAAAATTTAAAGATGATGGAAAAGGGGACAGGGGGAAGAAAGGAAGTTGCTACGATGAAGGTAAAACTGGTGACATGCAATGTTAGGGGTCTAACTGTGGGGACAAAAGAAGGTTCGTGAAGAGTTTAATTTACAATTGGAATGCAGATATTGTCTGCCTTTAGGAATCAAAGTTAAAGGGGGGAGTAAAAGATTTGATTGAAGAAATATGGGGTGGGAGATTAGTGAAACATTCTTGTCTACAAGTTATAGTGGTACTAGAGGGGGAATTCTGATGATTTGGGACTTGGCAGGGGTGGATTTAAGAAGAGGTATGGGGTGTCACGTGACACTGCTTCCTCGGAAAAAATTACTAAATATGTGTATACGATTAAAAGGGAAAAGTAGATAAAAGAGCTATATAGTACAAAGTGACACTCCTTAAGCAAATATTGTGCGTAGCTCAGTTGGTTAGGCTCTAAATTTCTAAACCTGAGGTTGCAAGTTCAACCATGCATAACCTCATTTTTTATACAACGTTTTTGTTTTTTACCCTGCTTTCTCACTTTAGTGTGGAGTACTTATTATTTAATGTTTTTTCCCTTCTTTCTCACTTTAGTACGGAGTACTTATTATTTAATGTTTTTTCCCTTCTTTCTCACTTTAGTACGGAGTACTTATTATTTAATGTTTTTTCCCTTCTTTCTCACTTTAGTACGGAGTACTTATTATTTAATGTTTTTCCCTTCTTTCTCACTTTAGTACGGAGTACTTATTATTTAATGTTTTTTTCCCTTCTTTCTCACTTTAGTATGTATGTATGTATGTATATATATATATATATATATATATATTGTTTCTTATTTAAACGGTGACACCGCTTACGAAAAATCCTGCGTATGCCACTGTGTTTTGGAAGGGGGATTCAGGAAGTTGGATCCTATACTCTTAACATGTAGGTTTAAGGCACTACTGCAGGATTTCAAGTGCCACATAACATGAATATATTCCCTGAATTACAGAATAGAAAGGGAACATGTGTGGGGGGAATTGGATGATATCAGGAGTCTGTTTGAAGGGCCATGGAATGTTCGTGGAGATTTCAATGTCACAAGATTCCCATCTGAAAAAAAAAATTGCAGAACATATGGAAAGTTAAACAGATAGACAACTGGCCTTGGAAGAACATATGGAAAGTTAAAATACCCTATCGAGTAGCATGTTTCAGCTGGTTGTTAGCCTGGGAAGGGGTGTTGACACATGACAACCTTACCAAGAGAAATTTCAACCTTTGCTCAAAGTGCTACATGTGTGGTGAAGAAATTGAGACAGTCAGCCATCTATTCCTAAATTGTAGGATCACAGACATGCTATGGAAGATCTTCATTACCTTTAGAGGTATTGGTTGGGCAATGCTAAGAAAGATTTTTGAGGTCTTACTCAGCTGGGAAGAAGCAGGTACAGGATTGACACACAGATAGATTTAGGATTGTCCCGGCTTGCATTTGGTGGACATCCTGGAAAGAGAGAAATTCCAGATGTTTTGAAGACATTAGCAGTTTAGTTCAGAGGATTAAGTTGAATTGTTTTAGACTTTTCTGCTTTTGGGTTAACAAAAGATACATAGAAGATATTGCTTCAATGATAGACACCCTTGTTTTTTTGATAGGCTGATGAGCAGTTTTGTTCTTCTTTTTTCCTTGTAAATATGGTTTTAGCACAACCTAGGTGCTGTATTGATAAATATATACAAATTGTTACCTTCTCAAAAAAAAAAAAAAAAAACTCCACCTACGGAGGATTTCCCTGATTTCATAAAAGACATGGAGTTGCTGGACTTTCAGCTGGAGAGGGGGAATTATACTTGGTTTAAAGGAGATAGGAGTAATGTTGCCTCCAGAACTGACAGAATGCTATATCCAATGAGTGGGATGATAGCTTCAGGAAAATTAAACATGTTAGCCTGCGGAGATTGGCTTCTGATCGCAATCCAGTAGCATAACAATGTTAGCCTGCGGAGATTCGTCTTGGTTTTGAAGTGTGATGAATAGATTCCCCATATGTTGTGGTTAAGTAGTGTAAATTCAGAATTGCTTCCAAATAAAACGTTCTTCATCTGTCTATATTTATTAACAATGTCATGATGAGGCAAGTGGCGGACTTAGAATTTTTAAATGTTAGGTGCTCAACTGCTTTAAATCTCAAAATGCTACTTTGAGATTGGGTGCTCCGCCAATATTTTTGTGTGTTACTAATAATTTCCAATATAAAATGTAGTGTTTGATAAACCACAATGGGTACTCAAGCACCGACTAGCTACACTGTAGGTCCGCCATTGGTTGTGGCAATTTTTACTATTGTATTTTCTTTTCACACATGATTTGATATACTATACTTGAGCCGAGGATCTATCAGAAATAGCCTCTTTGTCTTCACACAATAGGGGTAAGGCTGCGTACACACCATCCTCTCCAGATCTCACTTGTAGGACTACACTAGGTTAATTGTTGTTGTCATTTTATTCTCAACCGAAATTAGATGAAATCAACATGAGATATTAAATTTTCTAATAAATAAATAATCTTATAACAATAACTTTACAGAAACATAAACAATAAAGTTTAAAACATGTACTCAAAAACAACAATTAATATCATAAGCATAAATTAATGACGGTAAAAAATATACCAGGATCTATAACAATAGAATGAAATAGAAAGGAAAAAATTGAGTCCACTGAATGCACAATGTCCCCCTTAAGGAAATTATTCCCCTCAAGTACCTTGGTTTAAAGGAATAGATCCTCTCAAATGGAACTATTTTATTCACAAGTGTATTGATACAAAAACAATGGTGTCAATGAGCCACTCAACAAGAGCAAAGTACACAAATATTTAATTGTGAAAAAGAAGAAGAAGAAGTTCAGAATTTTCATTGTTTTAAAATGAGAAGAAATCTCTCTATTTATAGACAAAAAGGGTAGTGTGAACAAATGCTTATTCTGCCTTATCGAAAATGTCACAACTCTTTGGGAAAGTTACAACCCTTCAGAAAGGTCACAACCCTTCAGAAAGGTCACAATTTTTCACAAAAGTCGCAGCTCTTCATAAAAGTCCCAACTTTTCATAAAAATCACATATTTTCATGAAAGGGGAAGGGTATTTTTGGAGATAAATAAATTTAAAAGGAAATTCTTGCTTGTGGTGGCACCATGTAGGCGGGCCTAGGATTCTCTTTTATATAAATATATGATTTATAATTATGTACTTAGATTTTTGATTTAATAGTATTGACAATGTTTTTTAAATAGTGTAGTACATGGTTACAAAAAGATGAGATGTCAAATCAAAAAGGATTGTCTCAATATAAACACAACTTTGATTAACTACAACTAATTATTGATATCTCATCAATTCCAGAACAAAGAGCCAAGGGGCATACTTTTCCTCCAATTTCCTGATGATCACAGTGAAAGAACACCCAAATTTAAGATAAAACCAGGGAGAAACAATAATTTTGGATACATGTGATGACTCAGAAAACCTTGTTAAGTGCATAGACAGAATTTTCTTTCAATTATCACAGCTATACTCTCTGTGAAGCATAAAATTTATCATATAACAATATTTTAAATCCAACAAATGCACATGCTATTTAATGGAAAGGTAGGTCAATAGAGTAATTTGTGGATGGGACTAAATAGAAGCAGAATAAAGAAACAATCTGCAGTCAAAATGCATGCAAACAGAAGCTAACCTGAGAACGCAACAGAAGGGCATCCAACAACGCCGAGAAAACAGGAAAAAATAAGATCTTGACGCTCTTAACATTTTCTCCACGATCTGCATCCAGGCCTAGGATGTAGCTGGCAAGACTGCACCTGCAAAGTGAGAGTGTTCTTGGATAGGGGGAACCATTTGAACTACACATTTCGTTTCAACAATCTGCTCTGGACCCTGTCTATAGTTAAGTAACGGGCCCCAATTTGTACAAATGTAACTTTATTATGAAAAGGTAAAAGCACCAGAACTGCAAAGTCGAGTCTGCGATCTCCCAATCTTCACTTGGAAATGAAACACAACTGCCATCATACATTGCATGTCAGGTACTTATATTTATAAGTAAAAGATGTTTCATTAGATGAAAGCTCCCAAAAATTATGTACATCAAAATAGAAACTTCCTTATCCACTATGATTGAAGGGATTCTGAGAAAAAAAATTGAAATCAGTAACTTGGGATTCTAATAAATTTAAAAGACATCAACTTTGTCTTCTAGCTTCTGATCGCACCAGGTGTTCAATATATGTTAAAATCTAGATCTAAGACAAAAAATTGTTGAGTATTTGTCTTCAAAGCATTTGTTGTTTCTTTTTCTCCAAATTATCCAAGAAATGCAAATGGGCATCATGTTCCACATCTGCCGGAGGAGCTTCCTGACATTCTATCCTTGCCATTCCAACAGAGCTTCTTTAATAGATTGAGGCATCACTCACTGAATACCTCCCACATGTATGTACAATGAAGGAGATTATGATTAATAGATTCAATCTCCTGCACAAGATCACCTATTACAGAAAATGAACATTTTTCTTGTATGTCTTGCCATCTATAATCTACTCCTGCCGGTTTGCACAAAATTTTAGCAAGATTTGACGGTATAGTTTCCTTTGCTATCGGCTTCCCAAAATAATCTGTCCTGCTCTGTTGCTAATAATGGAAGCTGCCAAGTTGTAGAAAAAGTTGAGCCAGCTTTTCTGTTTCCCAGTTGAAACAATTTCTTCTGACCATTAAATTCCATACATCTCCAAATCTGCATTCTTCCAGTGTGACATGTTGTTTCGGAACTAAGCTGTACAAATCTGGGACGGAAATCATCAAGGGGATTCTTCTAGCCAAGGATCCTCCCACATTTTTGTCTTCCTCCCATAGCCAACTGATATCGCGGACAAATTTTTAAGGTCTCCCCATAAGTTTCTTATTTGTTTCCATAGAGCAAACCCATAGGAATATCACTTGTTTGATACACCAACAATTTACTGTTCCATATTTTGTAGTGACAACTTTTCTCCATAAAACATCTTGATCGCAACTAAACCTCCAAAACCATTTAAAAGTAGACTTTTTTTGATGTAGTTTCAAGTCCCTCACCCCTATTTCACCCCATTGTTTTGGAGTCGTGACTGTGATTGCTTCACTAAATTAAATTTACGGCTCTCCAAATTCCCTGACGATAGGAAATCCCTCCTTGGTTTGTCAAGCTGATTTGCTATTTTTGAGGGAGATAAATGTAGATAAAAGCAATATGTTGGCATCCGACTAAGACACTATCTGTGAGGGTAAGTCTTCCCCAGCACACCTTTCAAGATTACTCCTTGTCTATGTTGAGCTAGTGGTAGACCAAGGTAAGTAACAGGAAAATGTTCCACTTACATACTAGTATTGCAGTCAAGGATTGAATGTTGTTAACTATGTTCACTGGAAATAGGCAGCCCTTGGACAGACTTACATGAAGTGCCAATATCAAGGTATCATCTGCATACAGCAAATATGAAAGCTCCTGCTGATTTGATTTTTTTTTTTTAAGGTAAATAGATTTATTAATAAATGGGGAAACCCATAAACAAAAAGAAGAGAACCTACATCAAAATATGGTTCTCAACAGGAAAACGTTCCAGCTGATTATTACCCCCATTTCCCACTCTAAACCTTTTGATCCAACCCTTTATCCCTGCGACTTTTAAAATCTTGCTCAAAGCTCCCAATACCAACAGTAGCCCACTGGTGTACCATTAATGAGGATAGAGAACTTCACAGAGGCAGTGGAATCTTTCACCAATTCACCCATTTGTCAAAAAATTCCATGTGTACCAACAATTTTTTTTTCCAAAGTTCAGTTTACAAACTGTTTCTAACTTCTCCTTACCTCATTCTTGAGTCCAAATTCTCATTGGCAACTAAAATTGTATCCATAATTTGTTTCCGTGGATGAACATGTTCTATGTGCCTGAGATAAATCTGCCCATAATACTTTTCAGCCTCTTAGTGCGGACTCTAGCTATGATCTTGTAGACACTGCCTAAAAGGCATATTGTCTAAGATCCTTAAGCTATGTTGCCTCTTTCTTTTTGGAGTTGATGCGATGAAGGTTGCATCTAGACTCTAGGGAAAAACCACCTCCTTGTGTAAATATTCAAAAGTTGCCATCAGATCGCACAAGCTTCATCTCCTGCACTTTCTTAAGGTCATGAGAACTTCTTTTCTCTGTAAAGCATCTCTGCAGCCATTTCCAGTCTGATTCTGAAAGTTCTACCAAATCTGGGCTCCAACTTTCTGCTTCATGGCACAATTTTTTGTAATAATTCGAGATTTTCCCTTTTATTGAAGTATCTGGATACTTAGCTTCTATTCCATCAGTCAGTAGTTTATCAATGTTGTTATACCTTATATAATTAAGTGTGACCATGCATTTATTTGAATCAAAAATAAACTATGCATAGTTATCTTGATGTTTGTTGGCTGAGAAATAAAGGAGAAAAATATTATTGAAATTGTGTTTTAATTATTACATAGAGAACCCTATTTATAGACACTATGATACTATTCCTTACCAAATAGGAGACTATAAACTATTCCTATTTTGTGTAGGATTGTGTATACCTATTCTATTCTAACACTCCCCCTCAAGCTAGTGCATACAAATTATATGTACCTACCTTGTTACAAATGTAATTAACACGAGAATCGGTGAGGGACTTGGTGAAGATATCTGGAAGTTGATCATTTAACTTCACAAATTTGGTAACAATATCTCCTGAGAGTATCTTTTCTCTGACGAAGTGACAATCCATCTCAATGTGCTTAGTCCTCTCATGAAATACTGGATTTGATGCGATATGAAGGGCCGCTTGATTATCACACACAAGTTCCATATGACCGGTTTCTCCAAACTTCAATTCTCCAAGCAATTGTTTGATCCAAACTAGCTCACAAGTTGCTACAGCCATTGCTCGATATTCTGCTTCCGCACTGGATCGAGCAACCACACTTTGTTTCTTACTCTTCCATGACACCAAATTACCTCCTACTAAAACACAATATCCAGATGTAGAACGTCTATCAAAGGGTGATCCTGCCCAATCAGCGTCTGTATATCCGGTGATATGCTCATGGCCTTGATCCTCGAAGAGTAGTCCTTTACCAGGAGCTGACTTTATATATCGCAGAATACGAACAGCTGCATCCCAATGACCATCACAAGGGAAGTCATAAACTAACTTACAACACTCACAGGAAAAGAGATGTCTGGTCTAGTCACCGTGAGATAATTCAGCTTTCCAACCAACCGTCTATACCTTTCAGGATTACTGAATTGCTCCCCTTGTCCTGGAAGGAGTTTAACATTCGGATCCATAGGAGTGTCAATGGGTTTACATCCCATCATTCTTGTCTCCTCAGGAATGTCTAAAGCATACTTGCATTGAGAAATAACAATACCTAATCTAGACTGAGCAACCTCAATACCTAGAAAATACTTCAGTCTGCCGAGGTCTTTAATTTGGAAAAGAGATACTGCTTCAATTTAGCTATACCAACTTGATCATTGCCGGTGATAACGATATCATCAACGTAAACAACCAAATAATTACACAGATTTGATGTTGAATACCAATAAATCACAGAGTGATCAGCTCCACTACGAGTCATACAAACTCCTGAATTACTGTGCTGAACTTTCCAAACCAAGCTCGAGGAGACTGTTTCAGACCATAGAGTGACCGACGCAATCGACATACAAGGCTACTAGTCTCCCCCTGAGCAACAAAACCAGGTGGTTGCTCCATATAGACTTCTTCCTCAAGATCACCATGCAGAAAAGCATTCTTAATGTCCAACTGATGAAGAGGCCAATCACGAACGGCAACCATAGATAGAAAGAGAAGGACATATGCTATTTTGGCCACAGGAGCGAAAGTGTCACTAAAATCTAGCCCAAATATCTGAGTATACCCTTTGGCAACAAGGCGAGCCTTAAGCCGATCGACTTGACCATTTGGACCAATTTTGACCACATAAACCCAACGACAACCAACAGTAGACTTACTTGTAGGAATTGTAGGGCTAGCTAAAATCTGATCACGCACTGAATCATAATCAGTAGAAAGTCCAGCAAGTGTAAGAATTAGAAACAATGTTTGTATGTGGTCTTGTTGTTTTTTGCACGTCCGTAGTGACTGGCATCAATGTTTCAAATTCCTCCATGACTGCCTGTAGTTGTCCCAAGTAGGTGGACATATCTGATTCTTGTTTCTTTAAGTTGGTCATACGAGATATCACATCATAGAATCGAGATATGTTATTAGTGTATAAAGCACGAGCCTTTTTCCAAACTAAATAACATGTTTGGAATGGACGGAACAAGGGTATCAACTTGGAATCAATAGATCGCCATAGGAGACTACACAATTGAGCATCAACCTTCTCCCATTGTGCTTTGGCTTTTGCATCTTCCCCACTAGCCTTGCCTTTTCATCTACCACACAAGTGATGTTCGTTAAGTGATCCTGAACACCTTGACCCTTGCACCACAACTCAACCGAGGAAGCCCAAGCTAAATGATTTGAGCTTCCCATTAACGGTTTTGAAGTGATCATAGGGCTGGAACTTCCACTTTTCGGGCCAAAAATATCAATCCCGAAAGACATTGGAAAATCAGGCAAAAACAAATCTGCCACCGGAAAGTGGACAGAAATCAAAGAAGAAAAAAAATAATTAATTATGTCGGTAGGGTCGGAATTACGAGGCGACCCTACTGGAAAAACAATATGCTGAAAAAAATGGCCGGAAACTGCCTGAAATTGCCGGAAAAGTGTCTGGAATCGCCGAAAACTCGAAATAATCAAATTTGATTGCCAAAAAATGGTCGGAATCAGGAAATAATTGAATGGGTAGGTTCGAAAAAGAGATCCGATCCAACTGGAAAAAGAAAAGCTGCCGGAAAGTGGCCGGAACTAACCTCACGAGCCGGCACGTGGTCGGATCTCGCCGGAAAATTCACACCTCTAATCGGCGCGTGAGGGAGCGTGAGGTGGTATTTTCCGGTGGGTCGGACTCGGGTTTTGTCGCCGGAGAATGAGGGACCCACTAGTGGTGTTGGTTTTCACACAACACCAACGGAAAGAGATGATGACAAAATTCAACTTCGGCAATAGCCGGAAATTTCTGTAAAGGTTTCTCACCGATGCTCTTATACCATGTAAGAAATAAAGGAGAAAAATATTATTGAAATTGTGTTTTAATTATTACATAGAAAACCCTATTTATATGATACTATTCCTTACCAAATAGGAGACTATAAATTATTCCTATTCTGTGTAGGATTGTGTATATTTATTCTTTTCTAAGAGTTGTTTTCACCAAGATTAATAATTCCTTATATTATATTAGGCCCGTGCTGGTACGGGCAATTCCCCCTAGTCAATACAAGTGCCTATCTTGGTAAAAGAGGAAAGAAGTAGTGACAGTATAAAGAAAGCTTCAGATTACAGAAAACTGTTTCTAACTTCTCCTAACCCCATTCTCGAGTCCAAACTCTCATTGGCAACTAAAATTGTATCCGTAATTTTTTTTTCCGTGGATGAACGTGTTCTATGTGCCTGAGATCAATCTGCCCATAATACTTTTCAGCCTCATAGTGAGGACTCTAGCTATGATCTTGTAGACACTGCCTAAAAGGCATATTGTCTAAGATCCTTAAGCTAGGTTGCCTCTTTCTTTTTGGAGTTAATGCAATGAAGGTTGCATCTAGACTCTAAGAAAAAACCACCTCCATGTGTAAATATCAAAAGTTGCCATCAGATCGCACAAGATTAATCTCCTGCACTTTCTTAAGGTCAGGAGAACTTCTTCCTCTGTAAAGCATCTCTGCAGCCATTCCCTGTCTGATTCTGAAAGTTTTCCCCAGATTTTGGCCATCCAATCTGGGCTCCAACTTTCTGCTTCATGGCGCATATTTTTGTAATAATTCAAGATTTTCCCTTTTATTGTATCTGGATACTCAGCTTCTATTCCATCAATCAGTAGTTTATCAATGTTGTTATACCTTATATAATTAAGTGCTTAGAATTTAATTAGAACATTAAGAGACTATGCATTTATTTGATTCAAAAATAAACTATGCATAGTTATCTTGATATTTGTTGCTTTCACCAAGATTAATAATTTCAATATTATATTATATTGGGCCCGTGCTGGTACGGGCAATTCCACCTAGTCAATACAAGTGCCTCTCTTGGTAAAAGAGGAAAGAAGTAGGGGCAGTATAAAGAAAGCTTCAGATTACAGAAAACCATGCTTACGATGGAGCCAACAAAATGATGATAGAAGTTAGAACCAAGGATTTTATGCTTCTATTAAAGAAAGTTTCATTTAGTGAATTGGAGAGACGTCACATCTGTGAAGGAATGGGGAGGACTCGGTGTGAAATATCACATGGTATTCAACAAAGCGTTGTTAAGGAATTGGCTATGGAGATTTGAGGTGGAAGAGAAGGCATTTTTGAGGGGGGGCGCAACAGAAAAATATGGTATCATCGAAGGAGGATCGATGACTAGAAACATTGGAATATCGTTTAGATTTGGCTTATGGAAGAGTATTTATAGAGGTGGGAAGAGTTTAATGGACATATCTCTTTTATGGTTGAGGATGGAAGCAGGATTAGTTTTTGGGCATATAAGTGGTGCGAAGAGAACGAGTTGGAAGGAAGTATTTCCATACATTTAAGTTTCTTGCCAAAAAGATATGATAGTCAAACAAATTTGTAGGTCGCATGAGGGAAGTTCATTGGGATTTGAGATTTAGGAGGAACCTACAGGTTGAGAGATGGAAGAGTTTCATATTATGGTTAAGTTATTGTATGGGCAGGAGATACATTGATAGATCGGATGGATGGAACGGCGAGAGGGTAGAAATTGTTTTGTAACTATTAATTTTATAACGAAAGATTATTAGGGAAAGGGGAATGTATCTTCCGTCATTGCTTAATATAGAGTCTCACGATACCGAGGAAGGTGTGTTTCTTTACGTAGTTAGCAGCAAGGGGAATGATCTTGACAACGGGAAGCCTGAGAAAGGAAGATCGTCTATTTTAGTTGGTGTTTCATTTGTAATGTTTGGGTGAAGATAAGTTATATTGCATTGTCAAGTGACTAACCGACTGGGGAAGGTGGTTCTTTATTAGTTTTGTTGCAATGGGTGATGATGTCGAGCACAATGAAGAAGGTAATGCCCAGTTGGGTATGCAGAAGGGGAAAGAGAAATTCAAGGGCATGGAATGTTGCCTTTTACCAATTACGTGGATTATTTGGAAGGAGAGCAATGGGAGAGCATTTGAAGGGGTCAGGCATTTGGGTTTCTTTTGTTGACAACCATATTTTGATGGTATACGGCTTGTAAATGGGGTTTCCCCCAAATTGTTAATAAAATTATTTACCATATCAAATAAAAAAAATTCTTGCAACACATAAAAGGAAATATAAGAAATGGCATCTGACCTCAAGAGTGCATCTGTCAGTACAAATGCTTCAGGACTTGCTTCAGTAATCAAAGACGGAGCCTATTATACAAGAAAACAATAGTTAATTAGTTTCAGATATCCTTGATGCTAAGCTGTCGAAGCATAGGTAGGACCCATCTACTCTATTTGGCTGCAAGAATCAATTCTAGCTTGGAGTTTGAAATACTTACAGCATGACCAATTTCTGACAAAAAACAAGCAAGACCACTTATCACAGTCTTGTCTCCACTATTAAGAGCTGGGAGAAGAAGTACATCCCTAAGAAATCCAACCTTGCATAGCAAAACTTGTGGTATACACTGCAAAAGCAAAAGTAGAAAAGGTTGGTTTAAAATCCAAAGAGAATTAAGTTGGGCCAATTTTGTTTGGTTAAATCTTCCAGATGGATCTCATATTAATTATTTTTCGGAAAAGGATCAAAAATGCCCTTATGTGAAATGATCAAAAATGCCCTTTGTTTATACTTTGGTCCATTTATGCCCTTGTAGTCAATGAAATGGACCAAAAATGCCCTTAAATGAAATGAAAGCAAACGGGAAATACTTAAACACTAATTTTAGTATTAATTTGTCCACCCCGTCTCTTCATCTGAACCCAACCCCATTTTTCTCTCAGATTTATTTCCTCCTTCAAAACCCTAGCCTCCTCGTCTAAATTTCTCAAATATGCTTAAGTGGGTGTAGATTTTTCTTCTATTTTCGGTAATTTTGACATCATTAAAGATGAAATAAGATGAATAGTTAGCCACCATAGCCACTAGACTCCGACTCTTAAATGATAAAATTACCTTCAAAATCATATTTTTTGTTGTTATTTTTCTTTTAAAAAACTCCTTTTTACACCGTAACTTCCTTAATTTCTCACAAACAACTCTCTTTTACTCTCTAAAATGGAAAATTATCTAATGTTTACATCGTCATCAATCATGAATTTTCAATAATGAAAAACAATACTACTCTTTGTTTGGATCCTGGAAGCAAATGTTGTTATTGCTGATTAGTTGCCACAAAGTGGTGGTAGCCGAATTCCGGTGATACAAATTTGAGTGGTGGATTCTTTCATTATATTTATGTTAGCTTTTAAGAACACAAATTGCACTTTAAATTCTTCAAAAATGGTCTTGAATGTGCTAAAATGTCTTTGGAGTCGAAGAATATTAAGTATGATTCGCCTGTAATAGCACCCAATCATCATACTAATACAAATATATTTCCAATTCTTTTAATTGTGCTTCTTTTTCCTTTCATCTAGTTCACATGATTGCCAATAGAACTATCTCCCGTGCTCTTTTCGTTGCTCCATCCTTCAGGACTTCCGTCCTAATAACATTTATCTAATAGTTTTTGGTATTATATGTCCCGCCACAAACGTGTCTCATATAGTACACCACAATGAGTAGGCTATTGAGCAATGGCGTAGCAAATGATTCACATCTTCTCTGCATCCATACACATATGGTACCAACTTATCTATTTTTTTATGAAGTCCCTACAACTAGGTTTTACTTTATCCATCTTCAGCAGCATATGGTAACACAATTTCACTCTAAATTTACCCTTTCTCAGTCCACTCCATCTCCAAGTGTCTCTTTCCACATGTGAAATCCTTTGTTTGTATAAAGTTTGAGTAAATATCTCCCAATCTTGCAAATTCTTCTAAATCTTAGGTCTCACAATGTTCGTCTCCTTGTACCAGTAAATACAGAAAAAAATGGTAGGGACACGAAATGTTCAAAATTGTTGGGAAAGCCTCAAATAAAACAGAGTATCCACACCGTCTTTCTCTCAAAAGTTGATACCTTGCAACATTTCCCGCATCAATCTGGATATCTTTCTAGAAATCTTCTCCACCCTTTGTTGTATGTCCCCATAGGGAATTCCCTGTGGCATTGTTATTCAGTTGGCCCTCCATTCCCCTGGCCGCACACTGTGAGGGTGTTTAGCTAGACTTTTAAGACAAGTCAAACTGGCTTATAAACACCTTTTGGCTTATCTATGCATTTGGTAAACACCCAAAGTGCTAATAAGCCAAAAATTGCAAGTTGGTCACCCCCAACATATGTTTTTTTCAATTTATACACACTTTTAGTTTGGTCGAGATGTTTATTCCTTAAAAAAAATAATCTTTTTTATAATCGTGGTGTCCGAACAAGCTTTCCCACACCTCGACTAATTCCACGGGATACCTATCACCTCCCACTAGCTTCTCATCCCACTTCATTGACCACTAGGTCGCACCCTTGGGTTAATACTTAACATACCTTTTCAAAACAAAAGCTCTAACTTCCTCTCCATCCCACATCCGCCATTCATCATTTTCCTTGCAAAGATCCTTTTAAATTTATGATCTTTCGTAAATATAATTAAGGGAATTTTAGTCATTTTACAAAAAAAAACAACTTGCTGCACATTTTTACCAAACACGGCAACTGTTATTATCAATTTCAACACTTTTATCCAAACATGTAACTGTTTATTTATAAAATTGATGTCAACACTTAAATTGCTTATCATAACGTACTGCTTATTAGCTAATCCAAACGGGCTCTATATTTCTCGGTTATGACTTCTCTTCGTATGCATGTTCTTGTAACGATCTACACTTCTTTTTTAATTAAGTAAGAATATCATTAATGAGAGGGCACTAACTAGCCCATATACAAAAAGTTGAAAATCTTAAACAAATACATGATTTCTATGAATGCCACCTAATCAATCCATACACAATAACCTCATGGCTGCACCAAAAAGAAATAAGGGGAAGGCTTTTTCTCAAGTGTACAAAATCTTTCTCTATCCCATCATAAGCTCTCTTATTCCTCTCTCTACAGTCCATGACAAACCTAAAGGGGCAACTTCACATGCCCTGCATCTCCCCGTCCGTCTTCTATGAGCCCAGCTAAGCAAAGTTTCTTTCATAGTTCTCAGCATTACCCACTCAATACCAAACCATCTCAGCAATACCAAAAGTTGGCTCCGCAACTATGTTGATAAAATGGATATTGGATCTTTCAAGAATATTGGCTAACTTTCAAAGTTGTGTAAGGTCAAGGTCAAGGTCAATTTTCTCAACAAAGTATTAGAGTCAAACTCATCTTCAATGTTGTGCTACCAAATGCTTAGCCACATGTGTCATGTATTCACACTCCTAATGTTCAACTTTGGGCAAGTGGGAGAGAGGAAAATGCTAGAATCCAAGATCAATAAGTGTATGAGTTAAGAGTCTCCTTACACAACCTTAAAAAATAGTTACCACTTGAGGTAAATTTTTGGGTTGAGTTAGGCTCGAGTTATATAAGGAGACCAAAGCTAATACACTTGAAGATTTTAGTACCCCCAAACACTAAGGGGTCGTTTGGTGTGAAGGATAACACCCAATAGTCCTAGGATTAAATCATAGTGACACTTAATTTGTTGTTTGGTAGGCAAGACTGGGATAGCTTATCCCAGAATTAATAAATAGTATCGGGATAAGTTATCCCTCCCTTTAGGTGGTATAGTAATCTCGGGATAAGTTATCCAAGATAAAATAGGTAAATGACAAAGATAACCCTTTAAATTCTTTTTACACATCACTTTTCACATTCATGAAGGGTATTTTTGTAAACAAATAAGTTCTTAAAATTATGAAAAGCATATTATTTTTAGTACAACAAACCAAACACTTAATAAAAAATAATCACATATAACTAATCTCATCATAACTTATTCCATCATAATTTATCCTATCATAATTTATATTCAAACCAAACGACTCCTAAGGCTTAGCCATCTGGAAGGTGAAATAAAATAACATGGATATCACGATGTGTCTACCTTTGAAACAGTGTAATGAAGTATGAGCATCCAACCAAAACATTAATGCAATTGGTTCTCTCCTGAAACGGTCCTTACCTTTCATTTGCCTTGGCAATAGAGGGAAGCATCTAAAACCTCTACAAAAGTTTGGAACACCATATTTGCAGTTATTTGGTGGATCATTTGGAGGGTGAGAAATACAAGAACCTTTGGACGCAAGAGGAGCAAACATCATTTATCTCAAACACTAATGTAATCTTTTTCTTTGATGTGACTTGTCCACGGCCAATGTTTTAGAGCCAATCACGTTGATAGATTTTCTTATCTCTTTAAACTACCCGTTAAGTTTGATTTTCTTTGGATATAAGTACTTCAACTTCTGTAATTATACATCAATATAATATCTGCAAATTTGACGGGAATGGCCTGGGTGGGGGAGGGGGCATAAAAATAAAAAAAAAATTTAATTTGAAATATTTTCCAAAAACAATTTGATGGGGACGGCTTGGGTGGGTGTGGCGTTAAAAATGAAAAATTTTAAAACTTGAAATATTTCCCAAAAAAAAATTTAGAAAAAAATTGACAGGGGTGGAGGGGGGAGTGGAGTAAAAGTTTTAAAAAAAATTAAATTTGAAATATTTTTCAAAAGCAATTTTTCTGAGGGGGGTAGGGAGTAGGGGTTGGGTGAGGTTATTTTTTTTTGTTTGAGAGTGGGGGCTGGTTTGGTGGTAAGGATAAAAATATATTTGAAATTTAAAAAATTTAAAATATTAATTATTTCTTTTGAATGGGGAGGGTCGGGTACGGAGTATGGGTAGGATAAGAAACCAAAATTAAAGGATGAAGTAGAGTTTTGGAAAACACTTGCCAAACATTTAAGCCAACCAAACATGGGAAAATTAGAAAACATTGAAAATGTTTTCCTCCATACCAAACACACCCTTAATGTGCGCTTCAGTATCGTCATCAAGGTTTTAAAGCATATTTTTTCTTATCAATGAGCCTCTTATAAAGAGACTACACTAAACAATTCATATTTCATTTTATCGTGAATTTCTTTCTTTATATATTTGTCACTCATGCTTATAATTATTAATCTTGGACTAAACATATATATTTGTATTTTTTTATCCCTTTGTGCCTTTTTTCATTAAAGCTCATGCTTTATTTGCGCTAAAAGCCCCAAAGAACCTTAGAGCTTTTTTGTGCTTTATGTTCTTGATAACACTGACCTATTCTCAAAATAGTAAACTTGCAACTACATTTGCATGGAACCTCAAAATTGGATCACAATGTGAAAGTGCTAGCTTATATACGTCTGAGATGAGTTATAAAGCTTCTAAGGACTTAAGGTTTTGGGTTGGATGCTCAGATTTTTTAACATGGTCAGAGCGAGACTCATCTTCAAAATTGGTCTATCCAATGTAGGACCACCCATGTTATGTTACTTCACGCTCCAAATGTCCAATTTGTGGGGTAGTATACTTACTTTTCCATCCTTTTTCTCTGTTTTTCCTTAATATAAATAAAGAAACCAGTTCACATAAGTCGCTTACAAGAAAATGAATATTATACCTCATGTCGACTCACAAGTTCAGTGAGAACTTCAATGGCTAGATCAAATGAAGACGAAACCTGTTAACCATTTGAGTAGGTAACTGGATATTAACAACTTCAGAACTTGAAGCAACTTAGACATCATTAGAATATTACCAATGCATGTTAGGTTTTAAGAATATTTAGCAATACATATTACCTGCAACGAGTTAAAAACGAAACTCAGAAGTGGATGCCCAGCCAAAGAGTTGGGTGGAATCTCCGAGAAACAACCAGCTCGAACCTATTGAACAAAGGTAGGTAGCAGCGACATTTAACAGAAATACAAGAAATGACCCATGTACCTGATTCTGGCACCACTCCCACTCAACGACAAGATGCAAATAAGAATTAAATAAAGCATATTTTCCGATAACAGTTTCCATTCAGGACAAAGTTGGATTTTAGTTAAATAATCTAGTTTTTTTCAGAGTTAACAAATATAAATATATATTAGTCAAATAGTTGAAGCGTGTACATACTTTAATCATGGATGGTTGAGATTTATAAGAAATTAAAGAATTTAGGGCCTTCAATGGGCTGCAAAATATTATATTCCCACTTGTGTGTTGCAAAACATTCTTAAATGTCAACAGACCCATCAGAGTTGGATTAATAACAGCTTAGCAACAACAGAACATAATTCTTCATTTCAAGAGTAGTTCTCCGGAAGGGTACAGACATGAGGCCTTTGATCCAACTCTCTTTTACATAAAGAAATGAAAATCCAAAAACCGGGGAATACTTTTTCATGAATAGTCAATTGTCTTTTCATTTCAAACAGTCGTTTGTTGCTGGTACACGGAATGTTACAATTTGCTTCTCCTGGACTTTCTGCAGGACTACTGCTCGAAGTGATTTCCTCCAACTTCTCTGTTCTTTCCTATTTTATTATCAACAAAAAATGTGTTTCCGACAAAATAGAAGTAAGACAAGATACCACCCTCTTATCAAAAAGAAGTCCTCTTATATTCCCTTTGCATATCAGAAGGCAGCAGTCAACAAAAAAAAAACCCTTTAGCTCATACCATAAAGACTCTGAGTGGCCTCAGTCAGACATTCCAATACATAAGGCTAATATTGGACACCCACAAATTTTATTACTCCAGCAGATTCCCCATTATTTTACAAGAAAAAATATTTATGTCAAAAGCATAAAAAGTCTTCTTATGAGATCAAAATAACTCAGAACAGGCATGAGTAAGCACGACCATCAAACCAAAGATGGCAAACCAGTACTGTGATTCATTCAGAATGTGATAACTCTCTTGGTGATCCAGTAGTTCAATGAACTGAATGACCCAGCTAGGGCTAGGATTTTATCTGCACCAGGTATACTATACACCTAGGGTGAAGATCCGGTTTTATATAGTTGTGAGAGTTCCTTTTTGCTAGGAAGTTAGAATATTGGGTTTCTCCACACCCAAGGAAGTTAGACTACACCTAAATCTTGGTCAGTGCAAATAGAGAGGGGGAGGATCGATGATTATATTTTTTTTCTGTCTCTTATCAGATATATGAGACTCCAACTCCTTTTAAAGTGGAAAAAAAAAGGATAAATAAAATACTCAAGAACAAATAAGATTTGCAGAATCTAGTTGCCGGCGAAGAGTTGATGACAATTATTGATTAATAGAGCCAAATGCCAGTGTTTATCATCATATTATTAGCATTATATCAGTCCTCATATCTTAATCTTTTCCTTTGAAACAGTCTCTGCTTATTTTTTTCTTTTTTTTAATTTAAGTAATTAGTTCTATTGCAGGCATCAAGTAGTTCATAATATTTACAAAAGCAAAGTAGCAAAAGGCCGGCTCTCCTTTACATTGTTAGTTAAGAGTCAGGGAGCTGGCAAAGTTCAGAAATGAATCAGAAGAATCTGCTTATTTTCTTCTAGTTATCGATTGACCACCAAAAGACCTGGTTAATGTATTTAGTCAAGATGAACTTACCCAACTTAACAAACAACGCAAAATTTTTCTGTGCCTGCCCTGGAGTTGAATGCTACTGTTAAAACTCATATCACTCTGACGATGAAGGAACTCAAGAACCACTGAAGTATGTGAGAGAAGCTGCTCCTTGCAGGAAAATATACATGTAAGATATAGAAGCTGGATAAAGGGCAGCCATGCATTATAAAGCATCAATTTTTCCAAAAGAAAAAAGCTGCAGCTTTTAAAACAATCAAAAAGGAGTTCTAAACCTCTCGACCATACTCGCGTCGCTGAGCCGAACTAGTTCTGTATTCAGTATTCTGATCCTCCACGACTTCTGGAAGGACTCTGAGCATTTCCAAGACAGCGATGTTGCCTTCATCATGGTTTTCCAAACTTTGGAGACTGCAAAAGAGCTTCTCAATTGGTTTTCCATGCTCTACAGCATGAAGCATGAGTGCAGAGAGAGCAAGACAAATTTGAGTCAACAGCTGTTTCCAACAAAATAAGATCTCAGCAAATATAAGTAACATTTTTAACATTCATAAAAAAATTTGCAAGCAGAATGTTGAATCACCTGTGGAGGGCCTAAACTAAATCTCTTAGCAGCCAATAGAAGAGCATTTAGCAGAGCATCTTTTGCTCCCACTTGCAAGTAGCTCCCTTCATTTTTTATCTGCAAATTAGACAATAACCTCACACTATCAATAAGATATAAGCAACCTCAAAAAGTAGAAATAAGAGATATGATTTCTCCTTCCCTAAATACAGCACAGTACAATTTAATGGAAGTATAATCAGGTGCTGAGGAGCTGCATAATGAACTTATAGGAGGGGGAAGAGCAGTCCAAGGGGATGGAATGTTGCCACTTCAGCAATTATGTGGATTATTTCGGAACAGAGAAATAGGAGAGTATTTGAAAGGGTTGAAAAAGATTTTGTAAAGTTGCAAAGTAGTTTGTTGTTTCTAGTTTGCTTTCGGTGTACCCATGAGATACCTCTTGTATACGGATTTTTCCACTTTTTACTGAAATTATTACCTTATTAAAAAAAGAATGGAAAGGTGTATAAATGAAGCACAAAGATTATGCCAAAAATTACATACAGTTTACTTCCTTGGGAATTTTAACAATTGTGCATCAATTATTCTTTGACTAACCTCTCAGCAATAACTTACCATTCTTAACTAAGAGAACCTTGGCCCACAAACCATAGTTCGCCTGAAGCGGATCAGTGATATATAATGATTACTGCCTGTAATTTTACATTGATAGTACTAGGAGAAATCAAAATGGATAGCAACAGGGGTTATTTTCCCGTGGATTGGTAGAAGCAACTTAGCTGCAAAACTTCTCATAAATTCATCAAAAAAAATTGAAACTTCAGTGAAGGATGCCAGAGTCTACAAATACTGATTACTTGAAGAGAATAGGTGAATAATCATAAGGTTGATTATTCTCTTAAGCTTGGTTGGAAATATATTAATTGCAAGTGGTATAACTTTGGTAAACTACTGATTCTAGGCAAGTTTAGATCTAATCTAGGTATAAATATAGTAATTGAATAAAACTAAATCAAACCTAAGTACTGTAAATCATGTAATAATCTCAATAAACTAATATAATCACACATCATGACCTTACAATGTACGGAAAAAATGATGGATAAACCCAAGTCTTTCACTATATGTTCGCATAGAATTCAAAGACAATAATCAAAACACATCCAATAACACAGACACCAATAATCTGCAAGTTTGAGATAATTGCAAACTCATTTTCTCCCCACCACAAATGAAAGAAAGAAAAACAAGGAAAATTTGGTAACTTAGTCCGTCCCAATTTGTCCAAAATGATGATGCAATTAGTTCAGTACCATTACATTCCTCTTTGCTGTCATCAAATTTAAGGACCAGTGATTACTATCGTGTGTGCTGGGTATCCACCCTATTGCAGCTTTTTAAACAATAAGTTGTGTGCCCCTTTTAGATATTTCCTTACCCCATCCGGCTGAGGATTTGAAGAGAAGGTTTGGGACCTTTCATATGCACAAAAAAAAAAAAGTGAACGGGGAGAAAGATAATTTATTGGGCTCTAACCTTTCGCTTGAGAATCTGAGCGGCAAAAAATTCGACTTCAAAGTCACAAACAAATTGCTGGTGATAATTGGATGTCAGGATGGACGTGGCGACTTCCCAAGCAGCATCTGTCTGTTGAAACTGTACTAGCCATTGATTAGCAGCAACACGGTTGCACGATCGGCTATCGTGATTTAGCACGTGAACAGCTTGCGCGACCTTCGTTTGCAGCTCCATTTGTCTTCGTCTTCAACCTAAGAAAGCAACGGACATGACTCGATCATCAAAAACCAACGGCGAGAGAGCGATATCTGACAGGCGGAAGCCCAAAGCCTTAAGTGGAAAAAGTATTACGCTATTCGGATGTGCCTGTACCCCACCCCACCTACTTACCTACAATTGTTATTCTGTGCTTTAGTTTTAGTGTTCATTATTTTAAAAACACTTTTTAAAAATTATAATCATCACTTTTAACAAATTAAAAAATATCATTTTCTTTTTTATTTTATCTTTAATACGTAATTAATTACTTCCTCTGTCCATTTTTACTCTTATAGTTATCTCTAATTACTTGTCCATTTTAACAAATCAAGAAAGGATAAATTTTTTTTATCTATTATTTCCTCAATTAAATGACTAATTATTTTGAAAAATGTAGAACTTTTCATCCACTTCATAATTAATAGGGATAAAATGGTAAACTCACTATGTCGTTAATTATTTTCTTAATAGGTGTGTCAATTCAAAAGTGGGCAAGTAATTAGGGACAGAGAAAGTATTTGTTTTTATATTATTTTTAAGATCAAAAATTATACATTAATATAGATATTATAATAAAAAAATTATAGGAGCGTGCAAAACTCAAAATGAACAAGTAAAAGTGAATATAGTGAATATTTTTTTAATGTGATTTATTTTTAAAGGGATATTTTTCTAATTTGATATATTTTAATTTGAATATCCTACATCTACGTAGTATGTTTAAACCCACAAAATTAAAAGACATAATTTCAAAGTTTTGTTTGTTTTCTCAAACTCCACAACAAACAAATTAAAACAAAACAAGTATTTTGATTTAGGTTATAATTTATACTAGTGAAATTATCCACTCTGTGAGGACTATAAGAAATATTTATAGGGTAATAGTATGTAATATTTATATTCATGTCAGTATCAAATATATACCAACAATATTAATGATATTCTCGTCACCTCCGATATGATACCTTTTTTCATCTTTTTTAAACAAATAAACTAGAATTTTTCTTGTATCTTTTAAGCACAAACTATATATATGTGTGTGTGTAAGCAAACACATACTAGTTAATTACTTAACATCGTTATAGTTTGCCTTAATTATAATTCGCGACCTACTTTTAGCTATAATTACACGGCTCATCTTTTTAGCATTATATAATTCGCACGTTTGTATAATTCGAAATTTACATAATATAATTTGTATAACTTTTGTATAATTCGAAATTTGTATAATTATTTACACTTCTTATGTTTGTAATTATATAAATTCGTTATTTCGAATTTATACAAAAATAACTAAATTATACAATGTACCCACAAATTATACAAACCTGCGAATCATACAATTCACGAATTATAAATTGTAGCTATAGCCCGTAAATATACAAATTATATATATATATATATATATATATATATATGATTATGCCAAGTGAGCGGCATAATGAAAAGTCAAGTGGCAGCATACTGAAAAGCCACTTAGAAAATACATTAGACTTTAAAAAAAAAAAAATCGGCTTTAAAATAGAAATTAATTGACAGTGAGTTGGGTTGATTGACAAACTTTTGATGTTTGGAAAGTAGATGAAAACGGTGGAATAAAGATTGATCAATGACATAAAAAGAAAGAATATTATAGATTTATAATTTCACCTTTCAATAATAAAACTTAAAATTGTATAACTGCACATTTCATTATTGTGAACTTAAAGCTGTCACAAATAAAATTTGAAATTTTCTCTTCAATGGCAAAAAAAGTTGCATCAAACAATTGTCAAGAAAAAAGAAGAAAGGGGCTGGAAAAAGAAGAAAAAAATACAAAAGGAAAATTAAATAAAGAAAAAGATAATATTTTTTTAATTAAAAATAATATATACTATGTGGCAAGGGCGAGTGTATTCACTTTCTAACACAAATTTGGGTGTGACCTTTTAGGGGGCTATATTCCGTTTTAAAAATATATAGGGGGTAATAGGATTCCCGTGAAATATAAGTGTGTAGTTAAAAATTCGATAATAGATTGGGGGACATTTGACTATTTTCTCTTACTATTACTTTAAAAGATAAAGATATAACTATAATACAATAATTAGTAGCAATAATAATAATTATTATTATAATAATAAAATTTAAAATATGATGAAAACTTTTCACAAATGAAGCCTATCGTAAAATGTGGTAACTATCAATCATAACTCAAGACAAGTAGGACTCTTTTTTTTTTTTTTTTTGAGTTATCAGATGATTAAAAAAATTAAATTGAATTTCTTTAATTTATTTTTAAAGGGATATTTTCTAATTTGATAAATTTTCAATTTGAATATCCTACATCTACATAGTATGTTAAAAATCACAAAATTAAAAGACATAATTTCAAAGTTTTGTTTGTTTACTCAAACTCCACAACAAACAAATTAAAATAAAGCAAGTATTTTGATTTAGGTTATATTTCTATACTAGTGAAATTGTTCGCGCTTTGCGAGGACTATAAAAAATATTTATAGGATAATAGTATGTAATATATATATTCATGTTAGTAGACAATAATAGATATATACGAACAATATTAGTGATATTCTCGTCATCTCCGGTATGATACATTTTTTCATCTTTTTTAAACACATAAACTAGAATTTTTCTTGCATCTTTTTAAGTGCAAATATATATATATATATATATATATATTTAGACTATTTTTATGTAATAAATACATGGTGTGAGGAATTTATGAATTATGATGTATATAGGACATATTGTTTTAAAATCCCTTTGGCATTTTTATATTCAAAATACACTTGTATTCTGATCACTTTTATCTCGTGGATTGCTACTATCATAGATAGTGAATTCATGCTTACGGTCATATAAGCTTTTTCTAAATCTTGTATAGATTTATCTAAATTGTATAGAGCTACTCTATGTTTCCAAACTCTTTTTCTAACTTGATGCAAGTGATATTGAATATGTTTCATATTTTAAACATAAGTTGATCTATCATTCATGATTATTTTAATCATAATTGTTTTATTCCCTGTAGGTACTAAGTATTTCTTTTATTGTTAAAAGATATAACAAAAATATAATATAATTTGTGTTTTAAGATAATACATATGAAATATAGAATTTTAATGTATATACCTTTCTCTCTTTTGTATTACAGAAAAGTTCCTATCACCACCTCAGCAGTTCTCCTTTCCGGCTATGAATAGTTTTTCGCCTCCACAACCGCAATCTACTCGGCTACTTTCCTACTGTTCCTCCGTTAGGCGGAAGATCGCAACCTTCACTTAGAACTTATCCTTGAACTATAGAGAAGAGAGGTATACAAACCAAACTTTTTATTTCATAATATTATCTTAACTTACAAACCATATATATTTTACATATCTTAAACTTAAAAGAAAATACTTTTCCCTGGCGGGAGAAGTGTTTACTCACTTAAGAAGGTACCTAACATTTTTCTCTATTGGGAAGATTATAGCGAAAATGTAGTCTGCCTTCTATTGTGTTTTTCATCTCCTTTTATAGATAGAAGGAGGGACTAATTATTACAATTTTATTTTGCAGGGACTTCCCACAAAAATTTATTAATTGTTCTTCTAGTCCTTCAATCATCTTTGAGAAGATGCTGATGGCCGACAAGAGTGGGAATCTCTTTTTGACTAAAGAGATAAGCTTTTGGAAGAGATAAGATGCTTTTTCTTTGTCTCTTTCTTTATGACATAAGTGCTTACGTCTTCTTCTTTGTTTTCTTTTGACGGCTACATTATTGTCTGGTTATAGTTGTCCGCTTTTCTTTGAGACGTTATTCTGAAGCTTCATCTGCTGGTGCTGAATGTTTATGTTCTAGAAACTTGCAAGCAAGCTTCCAGGTTTCTTCCGTGGCCTCAAGTCTATGAAGCTCAATATCAAGAATCTTCTCTTTTAGTATTGAAGATTTGGTTTTTCCTTTAGTCATTAGAACCCAAGTATAATCATGGTCAATGACTTTGTAATTTTCTTGATAAAATTGCTTAAGAATAAAATATATCGCTTTTATTCCTAGAGCTCTTTTAGTTTGTATCCATTTTTTATTGAGGTGAGGGAGTTTTTTATCTACTCCGGTTGCCTTAATGTTAAAGTCCTTTAATTTTTCCACCGTTATATAATTAATCGTTAGAATAAATAATTGCAAGTCCTTGCTTTCCATAGCAATGCTGAAGAATCTGCAATAGACTCCATCGCCTTGTGCATAATTTTTAACTGAATTTATCAGTTGTTCTGGTAACTTGGATAACTCCTGGAGATCATGTTTTGAATAAATCCTGTCAAGGTATCCAAATTCGAATAATTGAGCTGCAAAGCCCGGTGATTCGTTAGGAAATATCGAAATTCTTGAAAATATACTGGTTGTTCCCAGATATCCGAACGTTTCTCCACTTTCTTCAGGGAGATCATAGATATATCTTGTGAAGGCAAGATATTCTTCTTCCTTGGGATTCTCTTTTCCAACCTGAAAAGAGGAAAAAACTTTTGTTCCAGATGAAACTTTGTTAGAACTGCTTTCTGGTTTCCCAGAAATAATTTTTTCAACTTTTGTTGAGGCTGTGCTCTTTCCTTCTTTCGAAGAATTGGCATCTTTTGTAATTGTTTGGCTTTTACCCTTGTCCTTAGACTCAGGTTTCTGCATATCCGAGCTTACCGATGAGATGTTTGTTGCACTAGGTGCTAGTGGGACATCTCCTGCCACTTTATTAGGAGTAATATTCCCGGCGGGTTTTGAATTCCCTTTTGGACATGTGTCCAAATGTTCACACAGTAATAAAAATTCATTCATATTCTCAGCCTGAACTTCGCTGAGTTGATTGATTTCATACTGCATTCTTCTTACTTGTTCAGACAAGTTTGCTAATTCATCTCCGATGGTGAATAATTTGTAGATTTTATCATCTATGGACTTTTCCACATTTTGCATTTTTTCATAAATCCTATTAACTAGGACTTGAGTTCAATTGTCCATATTGGACGTTCCCGGAGAGAAAATCTGCAAAATAATGATCAACTCCTTTAATATGCTCTATTTTAAATATATAAAACGATAATAAAACCTATCATCTATGCAATCTTCTGTATTGCGGTTCAGATGAAAGTTTGTTTCAAATTAGTCCTGATACCTGTGTATTATCAGTTTTAATAATAAATTATTTAGGTAAAAGAAAAGCTGAAAATTTCCTAATTCCTCTGACAATAGCTAATAATTCCTTTTCATTTGTGGAATATTTGGTTTCTGCTTCATTGAATGTACCACTTGTGTACCTGCAGATTTCATTCAAATCGGTTTGCAATAATGCACCCCAATGATAATCAGACGCATCTGTTTGTAATACCAAATTATCATTTTCATCTGGTAGCCTTAGTTTAGGAAATTTGGAACATTCTTCTTTTAATTGTTTAACATATTTGGTGTGTTCTTCTGTCCATCCCAATCTATTGGATTTTCGTATTAATTTTTGCAAAATATTCCTCTTTTTTGCTAAGTCAAGAATAAATTCACCTACATAATTTAAGCATCCGAGAAATCTTTGTATTTCTTCTTTTGTTGATAATTTATTCGAAAATTCTACAATCTTTTTTGAAATGTGATAGTAATTCTATTCTATTTTTTGAAATAATTATTCCTAAGAATTCTATTTCATTTTGATTTATTTCAGCCTCTTTTTGGCTTAAGATGATTCCATTTTTCAAACATATGTCTGAAAATTCTTTAAGATGTTTTAAATGTTCTTGGTAAGTTTTAGAACATATTAATATATCATCTATATAAATGATTAAGTATTCTTTGTCAGAAAATATTTTATCCATTTTCCTTTGGAAAATTTGTGGAGCGTTTTTTAACCCAAAAGGCATTACTATCCACTCATAATGTCCATTAGGCGTACTAAATGCCGTTAATGAAATTGGTTCTTCTGATAATTTTATCTGCCAAAATCCACTTTTACAGTCAAATTTTGAAAAATAAGTTTTTCCTTTTGCAAGGTTTATTAGATTGTTTTTATTTGGGATAAAATATCCATCAAATATACAATTTTTATTTAATTCTTTATAATTTATTACCATACGAGCTTTTCCTCGTTTTATTTCAGCATGATTTTTTACCATAAATGCTAGACTGCTATGAGGACTTCGACTCATCCTAATGAGTTTTAGATTGATTAATTCTTTGAGTTGAATTTTAAACTCATTTTTATCTTCTTCATAGAACATAGGTTTTACTCTAATAATGACACTTGGATCTTTAAGTGTTAAAATGGTTTTTTCTTGATTCCTTTCCCATTTTTCTAAAGGATTCTCGCCATAGGATTTTTGTAAGTTTTCTTTAATCTGATCCATTGTCTATTTGACAACAGGTTGTTAATTTCGTATCATAGAATGTTAGTTCTATGAAAATTGATACTCTAAAAAATATTTCTTTGGGCATTTAATTTTTTGGAATAAAGCAAGTCTCATTTTTATAGCTTATTTCGATTCCTTCTTTTCCTATACTATAGTCATTAAGACTATTTAGGAACATATTTCCTAATATTAGGTGATGATCACTTTCATGATTTGTAATATAACAGGGAACTGCTACTCTTATATTGTCTAGTTTTATGGGTAAATCTACCATGTTTATACAACTATAATTGTTTCCTTCAAAGGTTTTTTATAAGTATAAGGAGTACCTTCATATATTGGTAATCCTTCCAATATATATCCTTTGATATGATTGGCATAGCACCTGTTTGTATCAATATTTCCTGATTTTTCCATTCAGTTTCGTTAAAATTTTTTCCTGAAATTCTAGAAATGTTAGTAATTTCAAGACTTCGTTTAACATATTTGTTAGAAATGCTTTTCTTTATGGAATTTCTTCCATATTCCAAAGAAAGTCTAGGATTATTGCTAGAACTTCCTATTTCTCTTGTTTTCCCAAAATGAATTTCATATTCATTTGGAATAATTACTAGTTGAATTTCAGCTTCAACTATTCTTGCAATTCCCATGCATTCCTAATCAATTTCAATCATTTCCTTATTTTTGTATACACTCCCATAATTGAAATTTGTAACGGTATACAAAGCTTGGTAATATATACTCATAATATGATTACCTGGTTTGAATAGGTCATTCTTTTTAACCTAAAAATGCAAGCTTAGTGCATCATTAAAATCTGTATCCTTTAATGAGATACAATATTTTGGATAGTAGGTAAATAAGAGCTTGGTGTAAGCTAAATTTCCTTCAATTATACCAAGATTAAATCTTTCATCGGAGAGGTTAATTATAATATGACAATTAATCCCTTCTTTAAATGTTGATTTGACTAGAATTTGGATTCCTCCCAGATGTACATAATTCATTTTCTTTCTTTTTCTTTCAGGAATTTTTCTTAAGATCTGTTCGATCATTGGTTTAGTTAAAAGAATTAACTTATGCTTTCCTCTAGTTTGGGTAATTTCTATTACCTTCTCTACCTCTTGATATTCATGATAAGAGATTTTATTTCTTGCAAACATTCTTTGCATTTTACTGAATATGTTATCTTCAGTTTTTAACCTCAGTTGTAATCCTTGGATTTTTCTTAACAATTCTCCATCGAATGTTACTTTGAGGGCATAACCTCTTTGATCTTCTTCAGTTTCAATAAGTTGTACTGAATTTTCAGTTTCTTCTTGAATTTCTTTATTCATTTATTCAGAATCTTCTAAACTAGTTGAATATTCTTCATATAATTCTTCATAAAATTCATCACTTTTTATAGACGTTACTGATTCCAAATCTGAATCAATTTCTTGTCTATCTAATTTTGATATTTTTACATGTTTTTTGTTACATTCATAGCTTTTATGTCCTTTTTCGCCACAATTATAACATTTACATTTTTCTTTTGTTTGTTTAAAGTTAATTTTCTTTCTATAATACCTCTTTTTAGGTATATAATTTTTCTTTGAGATATTTCTTCTTTTTATTAGGCTTTTCTTGAATTTTCTTCTCTTTTTATATGGTCGTTCATTGCATCCCCATTGAGTTGTTGCATTTGTATCCAGACAATAAATCTAGGTATTAATTCTTTTAGCTTTTCTTTGAACATTATGTGCCATACATAATTGTCCAAGTCTATTATTTAAAAATGATATTCTCTGTCCGAGAGTATCTTTTTCTTTATTTTCTTTTTCATATTCTTCTCTAAAATATTTGGCCCAAAAGCCTGGTAATTTTTGGTAATATTTTTCCATATATGGCAACATTTCTTTGTTGCTATCAAATATTTTATAATAATATTCTTCGAATTCACAAGCGTATTCTTGAATATAACTCATTTTGCATATTTGCAATTTTTCTAATTGTTCTTTGGCAATTATTCTTAATTTTTCTCGATTTAGAGAGGGGCTTCCTTCTCCACCTAAGAATTCGTTTCCTATGAATTGTACTATATTTCTTATTCCATCTTGAAAAGAATTTTTGAACCCTTCTATTGTACTATTTTTTAAAGATTTCTTGTGCATCATTAGATAATCCTGTATGCCAATTACTGACTTTTCTAGTAAATGTGTTTATTAGAATAATATATTTTTCTTCTTCGGTATATTTTATTCCTTTTCCTAATAGGAAGAAAAGAAATATATTTTGTGCCCATAAATCTAGATCTATTTCTGGTTCTCTTTTACAGTCTAGATTTAAAAATTGGGTTGTTCCTACATCTCCTGATGGGAGTCTATTAGGCATGTACTTGGATTTGTTATTATTATGATATTGACTTACAAAGTCCTTATTTCTTTTTGCTTTAGAAGCAAAATTCTTTTCTGAATCATATTCCAATTCTTGTTCTCTTTTTAAGGTGTTTGAATTTTACCCTTGTTCAAAGTTTCCTTGGGGTCCACCTATTTCATTAGAAATTTTAATTTTAGATCTAAAATATCTAGATCTTCTAATGCATAGACTAGTTCGCCTATTTCATTCATTTTTCTTGTTCATTGTTTTCAAGATTTTCTAGATTTTCTTCTTTTTTATGATTTTCATCATGTTCTTCTTCTTCTTCTACTTTCTTTTTACCAGATTTTTCTGATCTTTCTAATTCTTGAATTTTTTATTTTTTCAAGAATTCTTCTATTAGCTTTTCATCTAAGCTACCTTTTTGATATAAACCTTTTCTAGCAAATTTTTCTGCTAAGAGTTCATTTATATATTTTTGACTTAACTTTTTGTCAATTTTCTCTGTTTATTCTGTTATATTTGTTATTCTTACAGGAAGATTTTCTTTGATTGACTTTATTTCAATTTCTATTAATTTTAACCTAAGGGCAATTTGTTTATGACTTTCAAGCAAATCATTTAATAAATCTATAGCTTCTTTTAAGCTCATTTTTATTCTGAAAAATAATAATCAGATGTATCCATTATACCTGTTACTTTTTCATATCCGAATACTATGTATTCCATCGGATAATAATTTTCAAATTCTTCTTCAGATAGTTTATGAACTATTTTTTGTATTGTTTTTTCTCTTAAATCTCTGTTTAAGATGTCAATTGCTTTTAGTATAGTTACTAAAGTTTTTTGATCTAGAAAACATAAAGGAGTAATCATTTTTCCCTTTTTTTTTTTACTTAATTAATTTCTTAATTAATTTCCCTTGCTCTGATACCAATAGGGGGGCTGTGACAGCATATTGAAAAGCCACTTAGAGCCTGTTTGGATTGACTTAAAAAAATTAATTTTTCAGTCAAAAATAAAAAGTCAAACTGAAATGACTTTTAAGTCAGAAAATAAAAAGTAGGGGATACCTGCTTTTGGTTTCTGACTTACTGTATTTTTTTTACCTTGTCAAACACTTCATAACTTATTTTAAGTCATTTTTTACTTAATTTAAGTTATTTTTTATATTTGTCAAGCACTTCCAGAAGTCAAAAACTGACTTAAAAGTATATTTGACCAACTTTTAAATCAATCCAAACGGGCTCTTAGAAAATACATTAGACTTCACAAATATTTTTAATGAGCTTTAAATTAGAAATTCCCTGATAGTAAAACTATAAATTGTATATATATATTTATATATATATATATATATAAATAATGGAGAGTAGTTTTTGATGTGATTAAGTCAAGTGGGCAGCATAATGAAAAGCCAAGTGGCAGCATACTGAAAAGCCACTTAGAAAATACATTAGACTTCAAAAATATTTTTTTAATGGGCTTTAAAATAGAAATTCACTGACAGTAAAACTCTAAATTAACTTTTCCTATTTCATAAAATTATTCTTTTTAAATGTTATAAATGTATTTAAATACCTTTGTTTTAATATTAATTTAAAAGATAAAGATATAACTATAGTATATTAATTAGTAACAACAGTGGTAGTAGTAATAATAATAATAATAAATAAATAAATAAAATAAAAAATATATTTAAAATATGATGGAAACTTTTCGCGAATGATGCCTATAGTAAAATGTGGTAACTATCAATCATAATTCAAGACAAGTAGGACTTTTTTTTTTTTTGAGTTATCAGATGATTAAAAGAATAAAATTGAATTTGTTAAATGTGATAACTGTCCAGCCATAATTTAGGGAGTTTTGAAATCTCAATGTCTAGAAATTGTTATCTGATGGATGATTCAAGGCCCTTAAAGTTGTCTGAATAATTCACTTAGACACTTCAATTAGGACTTGTACCTATTGAACACATGTACTTTTTCGAATTTGAACCACTTAAACACTTTATGCAGATGTGGCACAAAAAGTGTAATGCACTCCTTGTTGGGCGCGTGAAATTAATATTTTTATGTTTTTTCGTGTTTAAAAAAGTATTTTTTTCATTATTTTTTTAAAAAATAACAATCTCTTTCTATTTATTTGCTGCTACCAAGGGCAGATTTACCTTATGTTAAGGGGTGTCGCGGGACACTGCTTGATCAGAAATTTTTATTAAATACTTTTACCGAATTGAAAAACAAAATCAGAAAATTAGTTAAAATGTAATAGAGTGACGTTGCTTAACACAAATAGAGGCATAGTTCAAGTGGTTCGGCGCCTTGATTGTTTGTTAGACTTTGCGAGTTTGTAAAATTTCCAGTTCAATGCTTTCTTTTATATATTTATATATATATATATATATATATATATATATATATATTATTTATTTTAAAACGTGACACCCCTTACAAAACATTCTGCGTACGCCACTTGCTGCTACCATTCTTCATAATAATACACCACCATCTTTTTTTACAAATTTCCTTCTTTTTCTTTTTTTTTTTTTTTTTTTTGGTTTTAATCTTCTTATCGTGTACTATTAAATTTTTAGATGTAGAATTAACCCTTTATATATTTGCCTGAAAAAAATATAGATCATCATCATCATAGTTCTTTGTCGGAAAATGAAGACCATCATCTGTGTCTTTTTTTTGGGTAAAAATAGAGACCACCATCCACAGCTTCTTTGTCGGAAAAAATGAAGACCATTATTCAAAAAAAAATCTCTCTCTTCATCTCCCCCGACCCACACCCCTTTTTCCCCACAAATCGAACAAAAGCAGAAAAAAATTGAAATCACAATAAACAAAAAAAGAACAAATTTTTCAATAAAACACTATCAATTCAAATGGAAATGGAAAAAAAAAGCATAAAGAGAAATAAAAATCGCAAATCATACTTAGGAAAGATAAAACAAAGGGAGAGGTGGGGTGGGGTGGCCTGCAGTGCAGGGTGTGTGTAGGGTGGTGAGGGTGTATAATTTCCTTTGTATAACTTACATAAATCACATAGTGTAAAATCTAAATTACCTTTTATCCCTGTTATTTTTCTAATTACACAAATCCCATGTTTTTTAGGCATTTCAGATACATAATTAAGGATCCGGATACATTATTGTTGATACATTATGTATCAATCTGTTGCACTTATTAAGGAAAAAAAAAGCTGAAAAATCAAATTAAGATCTCGTAGTATCTATCTGTTGCACTAATTAAGGAAAAAAAAAATTGAAAATCAAATTAAGATCCTATAAATTGCGCTATTTCATTTCAAATTATTGTCAAGAATTCAATCATATAGTGTAACTAACCAAAAAATTCAAAAATTAAATTTTTTCTTCTTGTTCATCGTTCTCTCTGTTTCCTAAAAACGTTTGTCAAATTTTGGATAAGCGAGGTGAGTTATGATGGATACAAAAGTGATGGAATTGTTGTTAGACAAATGATTTCTTTTGTGAATCTTCAAGTTCATCGAATATCCTTTCGATTTTGATTCAAGATTGTTGAAAATTTTGAGATTCAAAATTCTTCTCCCAGTTCATTAAAGATCCTTTCAATTTTGATTCAAAATTGTTGAAAATTTTGAGTTTCAAAATTATCGAAAATTTTAATAAGATACATTATGAAGATCCTTTCAATTTAAATTAATAAGTGTTGTATCTCTACTAGATACATTAAATAAGAAAGTGTTGCCAATAAGATTTTAGGTTTGAGATCGATACGTTATTGTTTGGTAATTGTTATGTATCAGATACATTTAGTATAAATTCGAATTTATGTATCATAACTAAAAAATTAGTACATGATACATTATTATTTATGTATCTTATTTTGTTTGAGAAATACTATAATTTAAAATTTAAAAATACATTATACATGTAATTGTTTCAAATTAGTTTCTTTTTTTTTTGTGCGTGTGATACATAACACAGTTTATGTATCAAGTACATTTATATTGAACATGATAAACACTAATTGAAGATTCAACGACATTAGAGTTATGTATCAAAAGCTTAAATATGAATATAATACATTGCATAAAACAAAGGTTATTGTAGCAGTGATGTATCAGATCAATGATAACACTAACAAAGACTAATTTAAGACTCAAAATAAACGAGATATATTAAAAATCTATATCTTTGATAGTGATTGCCGTGCAATGGCAAATCCAACTTTTTTCTTCTCTGTTTTGGATGTTTTTCAATAGTAAATACATTAAAAGAACATAAATATTTTTCAAGAAAAATTTTCAACGACGATATGATTAACTAAATTGCAAATGTTCAATGAGATTTCAATGGGGGCAATGGGCGGAGGTATTTTTATTTTTATTTTTATTTTTTAAGATGAAAGAATTAAAAAAAATAATAAAAGAAATTGGAAATTGAAGTGATGGAAAGAAATCTATCTCTTGAATAATTTGAAATCATTAGTGGAAATAGAAAAGATTTGAAATTCAAAAATAATTTAATTGATGTAATTATGGAGAGATCTGTGGCGTGAAAAAAGGAAGAAAAATTATGGGTATGAGATTTCAAATTAATGCATCTGAAAAAGGGGATGAAGGGATGAAAAGAAGGGATTTTTGATAATTTTTGAAATGATAGGAAAAATAAGAAAATATGATAATAAATGGTGTGTAGTTAAGTAATTTTTCCATTTCCATTGATTTTTTTTTAGAATTATATTTAAATTTGTTTATATTAAAATTATTTTTTTAATTATTTTAAATTGAGATGCCGCATGTCATTATTTAATTTGTCATTTTGCCACATCATATGTATTTGTATTACACACACTTTCTATTTTGATTAGGTGTCAGAAAAATGTTTGATAGATATTTATTTTTTAAGATTGAAATGTCTAATAGGAAAAAGGGTTTATTGAGGTGTCTAAATGGAATATGCAGACAACTTTAAGAGTTGTGGACAACTTAAATCTTATATGATTGAATAGAATCAAAGGGAGGAAGACATGAAGAACATAGTTGCTTCGTAATTGTTGGTCAAGTTTAAGCTTTGAAAAAAAGATAGAAAATAATTACGAACTTGAATATTATTTTGTGGTTGAAGCTTGCTGATTACATTCCTGGATACTAATTATTTGAAATTGGGCAGTCCTGTTTTAGACCTTGGAAATGAAAAGGGATTTTAAGACTCTATGTTTAGCTAATCAAGTTTCTTAAAAACCTTGATATCCAGTGAATTCGAAAGAATTGAACAAGGAGTCGTATGAGGTGAAAATCTCATGTACGGTTCTGTAGAGTAGCAGTAAGGCTGACTTATATGTCAACTTTTCCACTATCACCCAAAAAATAAAACTCTGCCTTACGTAAAGTTACCAGAGTACGATTAACCTCTGAATTTGAAATCACTGCTTATATATCCGGTATCCATAAACTCAAATATATTTAGCCTTTAAGATTAGTTTAATTTTCTATGTTCTTTCCCTCTTTTTCATTTAACATTTAATGAAGAGGTTTGGATTTTCATATTGTTTGTTATGGTTATATGATACAATCATACAAAATAATTTAAAATCTACATTCTAAGTTATATAAAATGGTGTTTGACATTTTGAGAAGGCGTGAATCGTTCACGTTATGACTTCTTTCTTAGTGAGCTAGCTTGAGTAATTAGCTAAAGCTAATCAAAATAATTATTTATCAAGAATTTACACTTTTCGTGTTAACTTTTATTTAATATCTTAAATAATTACAAATTTAATATCATCTGTGTGAGTCTAAACTAATAAATAATGTAATAATTTTTATTTATGTTAATAAATGGAAAATAGCTATTAAGTCAGAACAAAACTAGAAAATATGTTCTAAATTATAGTATTAAAAAAATGAAGGAAACAACATTTTTTTTTTAAGATGAGGAAGTGTTTTTTAATTATAAATTGTGTATACTAAGTAACTAAAATCTCAATGAATAACGACACATTAAAATATAAAAATCGAAGTAACATAAGTTTAAACTCAACATTTTATATATTAAAATAAGAAAGAAGAAAACTCAACTTCTTATGATGTATAGCATAAAAAAATAAATTCATTCAAAATTATACTAGCAAAACATAATTAAAATACAGTAGAAAAAACCAAAGAAGGGCGATGCGGGGTGGGAAAGAATATTTTGATGTAATTTTGAAATAAGAAAGAAGCTAACTCAACTACTTTGATGTATAACATAAAAATTTAAATTCATTCAAATCAAACTAGCAAAAATAATTAAATTACAGTTAAAAAAAATAAAAGAACAAAGAAATGAGATGAGAAAGAATATTTTTTTGAACTAATTTATAATATAACGAAATATTTAGATAATATACGCATTATTTCCATAAATTTCAAATAAAAGAAATGTAAGCAATATAATAAAAATTTAAAAATAAAAATTTCATGAGTAAACAAAATAAATATATCTAATTTATATTATTAAGAAGAGCATTTGATAATTACATCAACCCAAATGATCAGCTAAAAATATTAATACTAAAAAATAAAATAATTTTAAACAATAAACAATATAATAAATAATTCATAAAAGTCTATATATAATATAAAGCTGGATATAAACAAGGTGATGTGGCATCTCTCTATGACCTCTATTTGCATTTATCTTTTTTCTCTTTTTTATTTTTATTTTTTGATTTAAAAAAATGATAAATAATTAAATACATGAGATTACAATAAAAATGAATGCTTCTAGAACTGCAAAATGAATAGTAAAGGATAAGTACAACGGTTAATTAAGAATTGTAGTAAATGAGCACACTGAAGAGTCATAGTATTTATTATCCAATCAATTCCGTTTATTTTTAGAGGTGAGAACATCAAGTGATATTAATGACTATTGATCTTCTAACTTTTTATTTTAGGAGAAAAGACATTAAAAGATATCTGAAGTTGTTCTGAATTTTTTAAAAAATATATGAAGTTTGTGGGCCTCCTATTATCCCATGAAAATATTTCAAATAGTAATAATCAAATACTTTTGACCATTTTCACAATAATCGTGTTCTCACATCTAGTAGGCGTGTGGAGGAGTAAAAATACACCCTCAAATCAGTGTAAAAATGTCACGTGACACTGACAATTTGAATTTTCTTCTTTATTAAAATAAATACTTCCCATCTTCTCCAAAACCTCCATTGATATATGTTGAAGAGCTTTCTATAAAAAAAAAATTCTTCATTCTCAATGAAATTTTCATCTAGCTTTACTAGCTTCAATTTTTTTATTTTTTTATTTAAAAGTTATGAGATTAACGAATTTGTAAATCCTGAAAGTGCAATTGCAAACAAATTTTAAAACTAGATCAGTGAAGAAACATTCAAACTCAAATCAGTCCTAAACTAACACTACATACACATGAATAATAGATAGCACAAGAAGAAAATAACAACAAATCACTATAAAGATGATTTTTCAAAAAATCACTACTATATAAAAATAATAATTTTTAACCAAAATTTGAATAAAAAAACAATTAACATGTGAGCCTTCACTTCTTCGTTTTGACTCCATAATTCAAGAAATTATCACCGCAAAACTAATTGATTGTGACTATTGAAATGCTTAGGGTTTTGATCATCAAAGAGAGAGAGAGTAGAGTGAAAATTTAAAAAGGGTTTAGGGTTAAATGGAGTGGGTCATGATTAAAATGTGAATGTGTCAAGATTTTATCCAATTTTTACTAAATGGATTGGAAAAAATATGTAATTATGTTATTAATTGGGGTGAGACGCACGCACATGCATTGAGAATGTAGATTGTGTAAAAAGTGCTCATGTATTGTGATTTTAAAATGTTTTGTGGGGTAATAGGACACCCGCAAAATTAAGGTATCTTTTTGAAAATTCGAAATAATTTCAGGTGTCACTTTATGTCTTTTCTCTTATTTTAGATATATGGACAAAACTATAGATTATAGATACAAAAACAATTGTATCTTGAAAAGCTTAATAACAGATGATAAGTATGGGCTGCTACAATCTTTTATCCTCCAAATGTTGATTCAAGGGCTTTTTTGCTTTAACAACTATTCTCCCTTCCATTTAGTATCTTTATTTGGCTATATAACTACGAGGCATTATGAAAAGAATAATGTGGTACCATTTTTTTCTTCTTCTTGTGACAAATGATTAAAGTTTATTTGTATACCTAATTTAAGAATATTATTGCAGGGACTGTTTCAAAAAAGAGTGCCACACCAACAAACAAACAATTCTTAGGTACTTATTTATTATATTTTCTCTCTTTCTTCTCATAAAACTATGCTAAAATTATTTATATTGGTAAAAATGTATGAAGATATATTTTGTGAAATTTTTAGTGAAAAGTTATATGCATGTATGTGTGATTATCCATTTAGATTTAAAGATGTACCGCGTAGTTGAATCTTTCGGTTGATATTTGAATGAAGTAAAATATGTGATTGGGCCATTTTTTTTGGAAATATTTGTATCTTTAATGCATTTATCCAAAACAAAATTAATCTCCATACATAGTATATTTTATTATTTTTAAGAACATGAAAATATATTATGAAATGAAAATGTTATTTATCTTCTAATTTTTTTGAAGGAATATATCAAATCAGACTTATGGTTAAGAGGTTATTGAAGAAATGACTTAAATATGGTAGGTGGAAAATTTTGATTTCTACATTTTTCTTCCACTTGAAAAATTGTGCCATTTGCTATGGTACAAACCTTCCGAATGAATAGCTTTTCTTACATTTTGCCTAGATGTAAATAAATTATATTAAAGGGTTCTTGGAATTAAGATTATAACCTATAAGTATAAATATTTATTTAATTACATAGAAAAATAAGTGTTGTGTGAGCTGGTATTTATAAATTTTATTTAATATTTCAAAAATAATTTTTTTTCTCATTTATCCCTTTATCTTATGCATTATTTTAGAAATACTAAAAAAGTATAAGCACAAAAGAAGACAACAACAAAAAAATGACACAGATTTTATATAAATAGAGAACTACACGTTATTTTGATTTTTTTTTTATATATTTGTTGTTCTTAAAATTATTATTATATCGTAGATTAATATATATATATATATAATTCAGTATCTCATAAGATATACAGTTAATTTTTTGTTTTTGGCAATAATATAAAATTTAAAATATTACGTATTTAATTAGTTTTTAGAATCTTTCATTATATCAAGGTGAGAGGAAGATGGGGGGCTAATTAAGTGAAGTAATTGAAGAAGAGAAACAGTGGGAAGTTTAGGAAAGAGGAATAGTAGTATAGTACTATGAGGAATTCATTCTTAAATTAAATAGTACGATACTTAGGGAGACAAATAATGATTATAATAATTTCTATCATAAGTGAAATATTAAAAGTGAAGGAGGTGAGTCATTAATTATTTTTTTTCACGGTTCTTATTTAACTTTTAATTTTTCATTATCTGTTGGGAAGGGATATATAACTATATCATTAGATATAAATATCAAATTCCTCTCAATTAATTTTTTTTAAGAGCATGTAAAAGATAAACATAATAGACAATATCTGACAAAGGGAGCACCACCGATATTTTATGAGAATAGAATTTTTCATGGCTTTAACAATTTTCAATAAATTCTAGATTAGATGATAATCATTAATAAGAATTGTGTTAAAGCATCCTCAATTAGAGATTTCACATTTGACCTTTGAATATGGAATCACTTCTGTTAGAAAATATTTTATCCTTTAAGATATGTTTCGACATGAATTTAAATTTAGTCAAACACTTATATAAATAAATGAATAGATAATAGTCATTTCCCTTCCATAAGTACAATACAATTAGTAAGATTCCTACTAATTTAATTATTTGTTACGTACCTACATGATGTTTACTAATTTTACAGTTATAAAAAATAAATTTATAAATTTAAGAACGGATGATATGATTCTTACACACGCATATATATATATATATATTGACATTTTATTGTTATTTTTATGTTAGCACGAAGCACGGCTAAATTGACTAGTTATTAATAATCCATGATGCATTGTTGCTATTCATAAAGAAATGGTTATGGGGGTGGTAAGGGATGTAGGAGAGTACAATTTTTTTTTAGAAGTTTTGGGATTATTTGCAGCTGCTACAATCTTTGTCACAACCTCTATCCTTTGAGTGAGCACTCTGTGGTGATCACTAGGTAAAACCCCCCGCTGTGTAATAGCCAGGGGAGTACATTTCATTGAGGAACATTGCGATAATTGCATTTTGTAAGGTAATATGATTTAACATGTTTGAACAAGGTATCACAATCTAAAATGATTAAAAATAATATTTAATATTATCCAGCGCATCGCGCGGATACGTATACTAGTGTATATATATATTTTTACCATGGTGAAGTTAATGAAATAAGAGATCATATTTTGAAATAACAATATACTGTATTATGTTAAAATATTTTTTATTATCCTCTATCCAACTTCTGATTTCATAAAAAAAAAAACTTTTGAAGTATTTTTTGTGCCTTTATTATTACATTTGCTTATTAGAATTTTATAAACATTAATTAATTATTTATATAATTTATGAAAAAGAAACATGAAAAAGTTATGAATAATATTTAAAAGTAGAAGTTACAAGTAAGATGAAGAGACATGAGTTATGAATTTTATTAGATATTAATTGCATTCATAATTATGCATTAATTTTATTTGTATAAATAAATAAATAAATATGAAAATGAGGGACAAAAATACAAAAATGAATAAAAAAAATGAAATAATTGATAAATACATAAAAATTATAAATACATTTTTAAAAAAAAGAACAATGATGAAAACAGATTGTTACATACAAAAAAAAAATGAAGCTCATAATAATCATAATTGTTTGTTGTTGTTGAAATGATATATATATATATATATATATATATATATATATATATATATATATATATATATATATATATATATATATATATATATATATGTATATATATATATATATATATGAGGTGATAACGATTACGTGTCAGCACCACAAAAAACATAAATAATTTTTACATTAAAAAAAAGAAAAAGTTTGACATTAAAGAAAAAAGAAAACAAATGTTTTACATTAAAAAAAAAAGAGAAAAAAAGATTGAAATTAAATAAAAATAAATCAAATGCGTAATTAAACAACACAAAAGTAAGATAGGTGAGAAATAAGAGATGAGTAGAGAATAAAGAAAGACTAATTGAATAAACAATCAACCAATGAAGAAGAAAAACTTGAATTCTAAAAGAAACAACTAAAATTGAAAACCACAAATGAACAATCTCAAGTGAACTCAAGGTTAAAGAAGTCCTAAATCAACAATGAGAATCCACTCATCACTTATCTAGACTAAGCTAGACTAACCTAAAGAGATTCCACACTTAAACTACACTCTTGAAAAAATTTGTTCATTTAACATTCATAATCCATATAGTCTAAGTCTTCCAAAATAAAGAGACTGCTATTTATACTAATAAAATAAAGAAGACACATTCTTTATAATTTTACCCTTAATGAGATAAATACCTTGTTTGGTTGCATTTTTTTGTGAATTCTTGAAATTATGAAATGACCAATTACACAAATGACCTCTTTCTTCTTTCTCATAATTTTGATGGATCTTCCATACATTGTATGTCTTTATTTTGTGTCCATCAAGCTCCTCTAAAACTTTTACGCGATCCATACTGTCCATGTCATTATCACATTTTAATCACTTTTTCTTTATGTCTTCAAGTTAGACTCACCCTTCTCATTTTTTTTTTCTTCATTATCATGATTTCATAAACAAAAGATAGGATGAAAACTTAATCTTCCATGCTAAAAATATCATATTGATGAAATTTCCTTTAATGGGAGATTCTTCATTATGTTCTTGTCTTCATTGGCGGATTCATCGTATTATTGGACGAATTCAAAACTTTCTTAGCCGAAATTGAAAACAAAAGGCAATTTTAGCCATTTATTGATTAGAGTATGAAAACAACAAAACAAGTTACAGAGATTTTAATCCATTTTCCTAAAATAATAAAAACAAAGAACTAAAAGGCACACAAGAAGTTTTTGCAGCTTCATTATTTTTTCCAGTAGAAAACTAGTATTCCCTGCTAAATAGGGAAGCACCATAAAAATAGTTATGGAAGGAAGGATGACCCATCATAGCAACAATACCACTATTATTAACAGCACTAGCTGTATTTATACTTCAAAATCTCTGTTTCCGATCTCTCCCACTGCCAAGTCCCCGCTGAACAGACCGTCAATCAGCGTCAAGAGGCCTTCCTTCACGTTCCTTTCTCGCTTGCCGTCTGAATTCGGGGGCAGTCCCTCGGTGAGGATGGAAGACCCGTTCACTGCTTCGTTGTCGTCATCGACTACTGTTAGTCCAAGGAAGAACTTGACGACATCCAATCACTTGCGCCATGTGGAATCCATGGCCCACTTGCCTTCCGGAGCCGGCAGGATAACCAGATTGAATGCTCTTATCTTAGGCGAGGCACTTGCTTCCGAGGAAGATGATCTCGTCTTTCCCAGCGAAGATTTCTCTAGCCAGGCTCATGTTTCTTCTCCTCAGAAGGTTCCTTCCATACCTCATCATCTTTTCTTCAATCGATCTATCTAATACTTGCTTCCAATTTGACCTTATCATGGAAAATTTTGACCCTTCAATCTTCTGTTTAGTATTTGGAGATGTATCAAAGGTCGGTCCACGATCCCTCAGGATTCTGGTCTGACATTGCATCAGAATTTTACTGGAGAGAGAAATGGGGCCAGCAGGTTTACCATGAGAATTTTGATGTTCGAAAGGGGAAAATCAAGATCGAGGTCAGTGACCTATCCATTTTATCTCTCAAAAACTTGTTACCAACTTTTGTTTTTCTTAGTGTCCGCCATTGTTTCTTAACAGTGGTTTAAGGGTGGAATAACAAATATCTGCTACAACTGCTTGGATAGAAACATCGAGTCTGGAAAGGGTGACAAAACAGCAATTTACTGGGAAGGAAATGAACCTGGTCTTGATAGTTCTATGACGTACAATCAACTCTTGGCTAGAGTTTGCCAGGTTTTCTTTTACATTTTTCGTCCTGTTCCACATACAAACTTATATATTTTTATTTTTCCTCTTATAAAACAATGTGCAAATATAGTGGAAGTTTCTAATATTGTTTTTTACCAGCTAGCAAATTATTTGAAAGATGTTGGAGTTCACAAGGGTGATGCAGTTGTCATCTACTTACCCATGCTTATGGAGCTACCAATTGCAATGCTTGCTTGTGCTCGTATTGGTGCCATTCACTCGGTAATAGTTAGTCTAATTTATATTCTCTTTTGTTTCAAATTGAATGTTCGCTCCCCTTTTTGAGTTAAATCTTCATCATCCTTGGACTTGTTTTTTCATTTAAATTTGGATTCTTTTTAAAGCTTTCTTCTTAGCGTTGCATTCCAATGCCCATATTTGTCTTTAAAAACACACATAAGTTATCGTCCAATTTCACTCCATAAAATTGTCAAATTGATTCTTACTAAGTGAACAATGACCTTTAATTTGAGCAAACAAATTTCATATCTTCCTCCTTTGTAATCACTAGATACATAGGGTAGGAAACATCATAATCCAGGTTGTTTTATACTTCAGGTTGTGTTTGCTGGTTTCTCAGCTGAATCTCTTGCTCAAAGGATCATAGATTGCAGACCGAAGGTTGTCATAACATGCAATGCTGTTAGGAGGGGGTCCAAGATTATTTATCTCAAAGAAATTGTTGATAGTGCCCTTCTAGAATCTGCTCAGAAGGGCATTGTTACAGGTGAGAAGATAATCAAATCTCTATTCGATTCATTTAATTTTCTCAATATTTTTATAGTGCAATTTGTAGCAAACACTTATTATAATTTCATGAGCCAAATATTGAACGCTTGTCAAACCCATCATTATATGTTCATTGTCATTATCTTTTGTTGACAACTTCAATTTTTGTGGCTGTCAATTGGGATTCGCGTGTGTTGATTATTTTAATCACTAACGAATTAACTAGAATATGCTTTTTTATTGGGATAAACCATATCTTTCCAAAAATTTATTTCACAAATGAACAAAGTGGACTTTCATGGTGCAGGAAGTAATTTGCACCAGTCGAATATCTTGTAAATTGGTTAGCAACTCACTTGTCTACTCGTAAATCAAATTGTCGTACCAAAAAGTGGGATGTTTCCTACTAGCACTTATGTGGGTTTTGTGGATGTAAAGAAATAGGAGAGCTTTTGATGGGTAAAGAACGACTATGCGCATTTGAGGAATAATCTTTTATTCCTAATTTCTTTTTGGTGCACCCATTAAATTCCAATGTGTACAGAAGATTGGGTGTTGCTTGTGGAGATTCATATTATGTTGTAGATTCTCTATTTTTTCATATACTACCCGTATAGAGGACATCTGAGCTGATGGTCTTTTGGAAACAGTTTCTTTATCTCTACGAGGTAGCGGTAAGGTCTGTGTACATTCTACCCTCCCCAGACTGTGGGATTTCACCGGGTATGTTTTTGTTACTTGTATATAGGAGACTTTCAAATTAACAATAAAATTAACTACCTCATTACAAATAAGTATCATAGTTTTCATACAGTGGTGAAGTTTTAGGACAGTGGCGTCTTAGTAGATTATTGATCGGATGTCAAGCGATGCATTGTGATTTCCATTTCCTGATTAAACGGGCAAATTAATCCATGTAAAAAATCATGATACCAATTTCAAAAAAATTAATCCATGTAAAAAATCATTTCACAAAGTGGAGGGTTTAAGAGAACAAGATTGGATCTTGGACTGTCCAACTTGATCAGTCTGATCGTCATACTTGTACAGGGCATATATTGTTTATAATTTACTATTTGTGCTTTACACCATCAGCAAAAGGGAGATGTGTAGACTTAACATTCACAACATAAGTCCAGGGAGTAACGATATTTCAGCCTAATTGAACTAATGTTGATTGGTTGGACAACATTTACTCTTCAAGTTGAAGACCAATTAGAATGTTATTTGCACAGATACTTGGTCATATTTGACACACTGATGGTAATTTAGAGTAGCAAGCAGTATTAGCCCCCACCCAAGATGTGGCATTACTCATTTGGCCTGATGTTGCTCATTTCTCTTAGTTTATCATTGGGGATGATGCAAATATTGGATGGGAAGACTTAATAAAGAAGAACAGAGAGCTAAAAACTGGCTATGGCAGTAAATGATTCTTCATAAAGGGGTGTACATATTTCGCTTTAGGTTAGGTCTCATGAATGAATTGAGACCAAATTATTGAACATCAACATACAAATAAAGAGAGCATCACAAGTGGTTCAAACTGCTTAAAGAAGCATGAAACAGAATATAAACATCTCTTATGCGGTAACAAACTCTGGAATATATGCTCATGAATCTCTTTGGAATCACTGGGTGATGCTATCTACTTTGAAGGCTGCCTTATCATCTGCTGCTTCTAGAAAGTACAGAAGCCTATTGAAAAACTATGGATATGCAAAAGGAATGTTGACTATTGAAGATGCTAAAGTACTCCCGAATATACAAGACATAGGGGAGTATATAACACTCAATGAGAATAAGTAGTCCGAAGTGGGTTCCCCGGAGAGTGGCTTCTGGTTGATGATAGTCAGCTACTTTCTTTGGCATGGGGTTGCCGGGATCGCGCCAAGACCAAAAAGACAGAATCTATCTCATCCTTGAAAATGAGATAGATGAGCTTGATCTTAGCCAACGCCTCAAAATGGTCCGGGGCATCCAGGGTTTGCTTCCGTCGGTATGGATGTTTTTCATTTTTTTTTTTTTTGAATCTTTCAGCAGTCACTGGATCCATCTCCACCAATCAAACTCAAAAACGCATTCCTTCCTCCATTCAGCCCATTGGGCAAATAAAGCAAAAAGCTTTTTTCAGATGAATGGCTTGATTCTACTTCTTTCACTTTCTTTAGCTATTGGCCACTAGGCTAACTAAATAATAGTTATATATATATATATATATATATATATATTTCCTCTCTTTATCTTATCCTTACCTTAATAAAGGAACTTAATAACTAAACTTCCCCCTTGTCTTTATCCTCTTGTTCTGAGCTTGCCACCTATCGAGCCGAATAGAGCCTTTCGCCTTAGGCGCGATAGCTTCACTCTTAACCTGCATTATTTGAGAAAAGCATAGAAACCCAATCATACTCAAAAGAAGAGCTTGATCCTGGCTCAGAAGGAACGCTAGCTATATGCTTAACACATGCAAATCGAACGTTGTTTTCGGGGAGCTGGGCAAAAGGAAAAGAGGCTCCTAGCTAAAGGTAGCTTGTCTCGCCCAGGAGGTGAGAAGAGTTGAGAACAAAGTGACAAGGACAATTTGCATTAGTTGGTACGTCATATTATACTAGAATACAAGAGATAATGTTAACAATGTGTTGCTTACTTGCCTGACTACGTTGGATGCCTTTTCTCGTAGAAAACCATGTATGTGTGTAGGATTATTTATTCAAGCATTCACTTTATCGAAAAACAGACCGACTTCAAAGTCTTCTAAGGAAGCTTGCCCACGGCCAAGATAGGGAGTTTCTTGCCTACAACTCTCTTTACTGAGCGAGACTCCATCCATATCCCTACTAGTGGTTTTTCTTTCATTCAATCATCACTTGTTTGACAGCTTAAACTAGGCTTCACTTTAGAGATAGGTTTTTGTGTTCACAATAGTAATTGATATCGTTGAGGGTGAAGGAGGCCGGTGTAGAAACTTAGCTGATTATATACATCTTTTTTTTGGTTTTATAACCAAGAAATCACCAAGGGCCAGCTAGCACACAGTTTGAAACTCTGGACTATGCACCCAATATCTATCTCTTTTTCATTAACTGGAAATCTATTTTTACAACATATGTTTACATTACAAGGGTTTATAGGTTTCCATCTCCATTTCTTATTTCACCTTGCAGATGTGTGTTTGACATATGAAAATGATTCAGCAATGAAAAAGGAAATGACTAAATGGACCAAGGGGCGAGACATTTGGTGGCAGGTTAGCAATACCTAGCTTAATTAGAGAATTGATACCCCTTTAACTTTGAAGCGTCTGTAGTTGCAGAGATCTCTCTCAGACATACCTTTCTTATATTCTTTTGTTCCTCATAGTTAGGATTCATGTAAATATTTTTCATTTTTTAATTGTAATGTTGATTTCTGCAGATGTTCAGAAGAGTTATTGCTTGCAAGATATATGTACAAAACTCTGAATTTTTTAATGAGCATGGTTGTCTGGCAGATTATTAAGTAATTGTGGATTCTGTTAATGAGCACAAAGTTATGTTAGGTGTCACAACTGCAAACATTTTTTATGTTTTTCATTGTTGTCTTCTCCTTATTTTTTTGGATGACAACTCTTCTCCTTGTATATGTCTTGTCAATTTACCTTATTTTTATAGTCCAATGTACATGACAATTGTATATCTGGACCATACAGTCAATATTAGGCTGCTAAGCTCTTGTATTCCTTCTGGATTTCACTTCTTATTGATCAGTTGAGTCCAATTTGCTTGCGTGGTTCCAGGATGTTATTCTGAAATATCCAGTAACATGTGATGTGGAGTGGGTTGATGCGGAAGATCCCCTTTTCCTGCTTTACACTAGTGGGAGTACCGGAAAGCCTAAGGTTTCATGCTTCTTGGAGTTGCACTCTTTTTTTTCACATCTATAATGTCTTATATTTTTCATTTTATTTTAAGGGTGTCTTGCATACAACGGGAGGATATATGGTGTACACGGCTACTACATTCAAGTATGCATTTGACTACAAGCCGACAGACATATATTGGTAATTCCAAGAACTACTCTTTCTTCTATACCGTGAGAAATAAAGGAGAAAAATATTATTGAAATTGTGTTTTAATTATTACATAGAGAACCCTATTTATAGACACTATGATACTATTCCTTACCAAATAGGAGACTATAAACTATTCCTATTCTTTGTAGGATTGTGTATACCTATTCTATTCTAACACTCCCCCTCAAGCTGGTGCATACAAATTATATGTACCTAGCTTGTTACAAATGTAATTAATACGAGGATCGGTAAGGGACTTGGTGAAGATATCTGCAAGTTGATCATTTGACTTCACAAATTTGGTAACAATATCTCCTAAGAGTATCTTTTCTCTGACAAAGTGACAATCAATCTCAATGTGATTAGTCCTCTCATGAAACACTGGATTTGATGCGATATGAAGGGCCGGTTGATTATCACACACAAGTTCCATATGACCGGTTTCTCCAAACTTCAGTTCTCTAAGCAACTGTTTGATCCAAACTAGCTCACAAGTTGCTACATCCATTGCTCGATATTCTGCTTCCGCACTGGATCGAGCAACCACACTTTGTTTCTTACTCTTCCATGACACCAAATTACCTCCTACTAAAACACAATATTCGTATGTAGAATGTCTATCAAAGGGTGATCCTGCCCAATCAACGTCTGTATATCTGGTGATATGCTCATGGCCTTGATCCTCGAAGAGTAGTCCTTTACCAGGAGCTGACTTTATATATCGCAGAATACGAACAACTGCATCCCAATGACTATCACAAGGAGAAGTCATAAACTGACTTACAACACTCACAGAAAAAGAGATGTTTGGTCTAGTCACCGTGAGATAATTCAACTTTACAACCAACCGTCTATACCTTTCAGGATTACTGAGTTGCTCCCCTTGTCCTGAAAGGAGTTTAACATTCGGATCCATAGGAGTGTCAATGGGTTTACATACCATCATTCCTGTCTCCTCAAGAATGTCTAAAGCATACTTGCGTTGAGAAATAACAATACATGATCTAGACTGAGCAACCTCAATACCTAGAAAATACTTCAGTCTACCGAGGTCTTTAGTTTGGAAATGCTAAAAGAGATACTGCTTCAATTTAGTGATACCAATTTGATCATTGCCGGTGATAACAATATCATCAACGTAAACAACCAAATAAATACAGATTTGGTGCTGAATGCCGATAAAACACAAAGTGATCAGCTCCACTACGAGTCATACCAAATTCCTGAATTACTGTGCTGAACTTTCCAAACCAAGCTCGAGGAGATTGTTTCAGACCATAGAGTGATCGACGCAATCGACATACAAGGCTACTAGTCTCCCCCTGAGCAACAAAACCAGGTGGTTGCTCCATATAGACTTCTTCCTCAAGATCACCATGAAGAAAAGCATTCTTAATGTCCAACTGATGAAGTAGCCAATGACGAACGACAACCATAGATAGAAAGAGACGAACATATGCTATTTTGGCCACAGGAGCGAAAGTGTCACTATAATCTAGCCCAAATATCTGAGTATACCCTTTGGCAACAAGGCGTGCCTTAAGCCAATCCACTTGACCATCTGGACCAATTTTGATTGCATAAACCCAACGACAACCAACAGTAGACTTACATGTAGGAAGGGAGACAAGCTCCCAAGTACCACTCGAATGTAAAGCAGACATCTCATCAATCATAGCTTGCCACCATCCAGATGAGAAAGTGCTTCTCCTATAGTCTTAGGAATGGAAATAGAGGACAAAGATGATACAAAGGCATAATGGGGTGAAGATAAACGATGATAACTCAAGAAAGTATAATGTGGATTAGTATTTCGATTAGATCGTATGCCTTTTTGAAGTGTAATCGATTGGCTAAGCAGGAGGCAAGGCCGCAGTGGGAGCAGGGTCCGGCGCATGACATGAATCATTTGAGACTATTGCTGGACGTGGACGTCGATGATAACTAAGAAGTGGTGGCACTACAACTGAAGATGGAGAAGTAAACGTAGGTCCCTTAAAAGTCGGTACAGGCAAGACTTGAGGTATGGGTAAGACCTCAGAGACATCAGGGTGATCAGAAGATGTGTAGTAAGGTTGAGATTCAAAGAATGTTACATCGGTAGACATAAGATATCGGCAGAGATCATGTGAATAGCAATGATACCCTTTTTGAACTCGAGAGTAACAAAGAAAGACACACTTAAGAGCACGAGGGGCTAATTTATCTTTTCCTGGGGCTAATTTATGAACAAAGCATGTGCTCCCAAATACACGAGGAGGGATAGAATAGAGATGTGACTAAGGATACAATATGGAATGTGGAACCTGATTCTGAATAGAAGATGAGGGCATTCTATTAATTAAATAACAAGATGAAAGGATTGCATCCCCCTAAAAACGCAGCGGAACATGGGATTCAATGAGGAGAGTACGAGCAGTCTCAATGAGATGCCTATTCTTTCTTTCTGCTACACCATTTTGCTGGGGAGTGTATGGATAAGATGTTTGGTAAATAATTCCTTGGTGAGACATAAACTTATGAAACTGGGATGATAAGTATTCTAAGGCATTATCACTACGAAAAGTACGAAGAGAAACACCAAACTGATTTTGTATTTCAGCAAAGAAACTTTTGAATATAGAAAATAACTCAGAACGATCTTTCATTAAGAAAACCCAAGTGCATTTTGAATAATCATCAATGAAACTAACAAAATAACGAAATCCTAAGGTGGAACTAACTCTACTAGGACCCCAAATATCAGAATGAACTAATGAAAAAATACACTCTAAACGACCCTCAGTACCACATGAAAATGTAGCACGAGTTTGTTTCCCAAGTTGACATGACTCACAATCTAACTTAGATAGACTAGATAAATTAGGCACCATCTGTTGCAGCTTGGATAGACTCGGATGTCCCAAACGTTTGTGAATGAGGTCCGGAGGATCTGCAACAGAGCATGCTGTGAAGGAATTTGAAGAGGTAAGATAGTAAAGGCCTTTTGGTTCATGTCCTGTGCCAATCATCTGTCCCATACTGCGGTCCTGCATAAGAAAAGAATCATCAAAAAAGGTTATGCTACAGTGCAGGGCACGTGTCAAACGACTAACGGATGCCAGATTAAAAAGAGAACCAGGGACATAAAGAACAGAGTCTAGAGTGACAGAAGATAGGGGTGTGGCTTTTCCAACCCCTTTTGGTTCTGTTTGGATCCCATTGACCAAAGTAATAGCAGGAAGAGATTGTGAATAAACAATATCTGACAGAAGTGATTTGTTACCAGAAATATGATCAGAAGTGCCCAAGTGCATGACCCATGATCCATGAGTATTAGACTGTGAAGCACAAGCAAAAGAATTACTCGCAACAGCAACATCATGTTGAACAACCGAAGCTACTTGTGGAGATGTTTGCTTACTTGCTCATCATATTTTGATTGAGCAATATGAGCATTATGGGATGGTCGATCAGGCAGAGCAACAAATGCTTCTTGTGGAGATGTCTGCTTACTTGCACGATTACGAAAGAACTCATTATATTCCTTTAGAACAACAGGATCATAACTGGGTGGTGGACCATGCAAATTATGACATATGTCACTAGTGTGTCCAGACTTATGACAATAACTACACTTGGATCGAGGTTTTCCAAGACGACCTCCTCCTTGTCGATTATCCATAGATTGATATGCTCGTTTTCTATTGTTTGAGATGCGAGAGCAGATGAGTCAATGGTCGGTGATGAAACTGCTTTGTGGCTGGGAGGCGCGGCAAGACGAAGTAGACGAGAGAATAATTCTTCAACCGTAGGAATTGTAGGGCTAGCTAAAATTTGATCACGCATTGAATCATGGTCAGTAGAAAGTCCAGCAAGTGTAAGAACTAGAAACAATGTCTGTCTGTGGTCTTCTTGTTTTTGCACGTCCGTAGTGACCGGCATCAATGTTTCAAATTCCTCCATGACTGCCTGTACTTGTCCCAAGTAGGTGGACATATTTGATTCTTGTTTCTTTAAGTTGGTCATACGAGATATCACATCATAGAATCGAGATATGTTATTAGTGTATAAAGCACGAGCCAGTTTCCAAACTGAATAACATGTTTGGAATGGACGGAACAAGGGCATCAACTTGGAATCAATAGATCGCCATAGGAGACTACATAATTGAGCATCAACCTTCTCCCATTGTGCTTTGGCTTTTGCATCTTCCCCACTAGCCTTTGCCTTTTCATCTGCCACACAAGTGATGTTCGTTAAGTGATCTTGGACACCTTGACCCTTGCACCACAACTCAACCGAGGAAGCCCAAGCTAAATAATTTGAGCTTCCCATTAATGGTTCTGAAGTGATCATAGGGCTGGAACTTCCACTTTTCAAGCAAAAATATCAATCCCGAAAGACATTGTAAATCAGGCAAAAAAAAAAAACAAATCTGCCACCGGAAAGTGGACAGAAATCAAAGAAGAGAAAAAAATAATAATTAATTATGTGGGTAGGGTCGGAATTATGAGGCGACCCTACTGGAAAAAAAATGCTGAAAAAATGGCCAGAAATAGCCTGAAATTGCCGGAAAAGTGTCTGGAATCGCCGAAATCTCGAAATAATCAGATCTGATTACCAAAAAATGGTTGGAATCAGGAAATAATTGAATGGGTAGGTTTGAAAAAGAGATCCGATCCAACTGGAAAAAGAAAATCTGCCGGAAAGTGGCCGGAATTGACCTCACGTGCCGGCGCGTGGTCAGATCTCGCTGGAAAATTCACACCTCTGATCGGCACGTGAGAGTGTATAGGTGGTATTTTCCAGTGGGTCTAACCGGGGTTTCGTTGCCGGAGTATGAGGGACCCACTGGTGGTGTTGGTTTTCACACAACACTAACGGGAAGAGATGATGACAAAATTCAACTTCGGCAATAGCCGGAAATTTCTGTAAAGGTTTCTCACCGATGCTTGATACCATGTGAGAAATAAAGGAGAAAAATATTATTGAAATTGTGTTTTAATTATTACATAGAGAACCCTATTTATAGACACTATGATACTATTCCTTACCAAATAGGAGACTATAAACTATTCCTATTATGTGTAGGATTGTGTATACCTATTCTATTCTAACAAATACTTTAGTTCATTATTCTAAAACTAGGTCAAAATTCTTGAAATGCTTTTTACTTGGATATTTTCAATATTTGTAGGTGTACAGCTGACTGTGGTTGGATTACTGGGCATAGTTATGTAACCTATGGACCTTTGCTAAATGGAGCAACTGTTGTGGTTTTTGAAGGGGTATTTATTTTATTATTACCAAACATAACCTGTTTGTCCAAATATATCTTGATTAAGTGAAAGCATTCAGCAAAAGTAGTTTAAATAAAAGACAAGTTTGAATAATTTAATTTTAGTTTTCTTTCTCTTGTATTTCCATTTTTTCTATAAATTAAATAGTTTTATTAATTATGAGAAATATCTCGTATACGAGCAGATCGCCAAAAGGTAGAAATCTAATACATAATATGATTTTCCATGAATTACTCACAATCTTTAATACAAATTGGGAACGACATACAGTTTGATAAAAATGTGTAACCTTGTGAAGGCAGGGCTTCTACTTGCCTAGCATCTTCTTTCTAACATTTTGTTATTTTTATTTGTAGGCCCCAAATTATCCCGATGTCGGGCGTTGTTGGGATATTGTTGATAAGTATAAGGTTTCAATATTTTATACAGCTCCAACACTGGTGAGATCTCTGAAGCGTGAGGGAGATGAGGCAAGTATATGTCTACTTATTTTCATTGATATCTAGATGGTTGTTTTCGGTACTGCGAATGTACTTTTTCGTTGCATGTAGTTAGAATTACCATCATTTAAAGGGCAATTATAGAGCTGGTCTAGTGGTTACGCAAACAACAAGCACTCATTGGCTTTGTACAAGAGCTTAAGTCCTATTGAGGTATCATGTAGCATGCGTGAAAAGCCTGAAAATATAACTCAAGGAAATGGAAAAATCTATTTATCGGGTGTTCTTTTTATAATTAAATTTAGAAAAAGAAAAGATTGATTGGCTTGGCATTCATGATTATCTATATACTTGAAGAATTGATTTGATGGAAAGGCATTTTATATTTGTCCATGACATATAGTTTCTTGTATCTGAGGCACTTTTTGTGCTTTCGTACGAGTTCACGAGAAATTTGCAATATTGGGTAATAGAGAGCTTAACAAACTACTTTAACTCTTATATGAGAAATTAGTTTTATGGGAACATTTCATTCAAGATAAGTGATGGGAATAGGATGAGTTTTTGGAGACATGGATGTGGTGGAACAACATTTTGAGAATTACATTTCCAAACATCTTAGAATTTCATGCACAAAAAACACATCAATCCTACAATTATTGAGTCCACAATGGATAGAAGTGATTTAAGATTTTTGAGGTTTAGGAGAAACTTGCAAAATTGGGAGGTTGAAGAATTTCATATTTTGGTCGATTTACTTCACCAACAAAGAAATTCATAGGATATTCAAGATGCATGGAGTTAGGGGCGTGGAAATGAAGACTTTTTTGTCAAGTACGAGAAGCTTTTGATTAAGGAGTCATCTTTTTGACATATCTTGATATGGATCCTTAGGGTACCGAGAAAGCGTGTTTTATAACTTGGTTAGTTGCGCAAGGAGTGATCTTGATAGTAGAGAACTTGAGGAAGAAAAGGTTACTTATGTTGGTGCATCATGTGTGAAGACTCAACTAAAGATGTGAATCACCTCCTTTGTATATTGGATAACATCTCGTTTGTGGTGGGAAATTATGAGATAGTTCGAACTCGAGTGAGTGATGAGAACACTGTGAAAGAAACAATGTTTAACATGGGATGTTGCTCCGCTAGAACTTATATGGACTATGCGGAGAGAAAAGTAGGAGAGCTTTGTGGGAATAAGGATTTCGTATACTTGAGGAATAGCCCCTTATCCCTTATTTCTTCTTGGTGCTCCCATGAGGATGTATAGAATATTGGGTGTCTTTTCTAGAACCATATCTTTTCTAAGGTTATCTTTTTGGTATACTTCTTGTATACGGGCATGTTTTGCTCTTCTTTGAATGAAATTTAAGACTTTATCCAAAAAGAAAAGGTAAAAGATTTCATCTATTAAGAAAGATGCTTGGAAATGAACAAAACAAGGAAATGTCAATGTAATCTTTCTAAAAGAGTGGAAAGATAATTTACCTTATTCATCCTTGTGTATCCCTCGTTCAACTGTATGTCCCGTGTTGGATCCTCTGAAAATGCACTAAAGGGTTCGACATGCATCCGTTTGTATTTTTGAAGAGTTCGAGTAACATAGACTACAGATGATTGGATGATATTCATATTAATTCATGCTTCAGTATGAAAAATTTTATGCTTTATATATGCTGCACCTTGTCTGTGAGGTGTTCCCATTCATATAATAATATACTTATTTCATCAAATAGAAAAAATAAAACTCCATGCTTTTGCTTTTTAAAACATTGATTATAACTTAATATCAACAAATACAAGTGGCATAGCTTTTATATATATATTTGTTTATTTGACTTTTCAGCATGTCTCTCGATATTCACGCAAATCTTTACGGGTGCTTGGAAGTGTGGGTGAGCCTATCAATCCAAGTGCATGGAGGTGTCAACTATACATATAGATCACTTGTGTGTTCTTTTTCCTCTAAATAAGACATCCACGAGCTGCCTTCTTCAAGTTTCTGTTTGTCTTTGAGCAGGTGGTTTTTCAATGTGATAGGTGATGCAAGGTGCCCCATATCTGATACATGGTGGCAAACAGAAACCGGTGGCTTCATGGTATCTCAGTTACTGCTTATTTCATCATTATTCTCACTCACCGAAAAATTAATATCTTACTTCAGTCTTAATTATTTCCTTCTAGATTACTCCTTTACCAGGAGCGTGGCCGCAGAAACCTGGTTCTGCTACTTTTCCTTTCTTTGGAGTCCAGGTACCTACTTGAGAAAACAGATCAATAAGTATGATTACCAATCTTTTATTTTGTATTGTAGGAAGAGAAAACACATAAAAAAACCCCCTAAATTTGGCAGTACAACTTACTTTAGCACTTAAACTACACGGGCGTTTAAATACCCCCTTAACAACTTTGAAGTGATTTTTTCCACCCTGAGATCATAACACCACTCTCACCTGCCACATCATAGCCACGTAAGCGTCACATCATAACCATGTAGGCACCACATCATTAATTTTTATTTCTTTTTACTTATTCACCATTTTTTCTCAATTAATTATTAATTTATAAATAAATACCCCCCCCCCCCCCCCCCTTTTCTTCTTCCTTGTTGTTCACCATTTCAACCTTCAATACTTTCTTTTCTTCTTCTTCTTCTTCACTATTTAACATTTTTTTAAAATAGTTTTAATGAAGAAAATTCACTATAATATTCACATTATCTTCATCGAACTATGAGAAATATTTGAATGGATCTAGAAATCAAAATGGGTCACTCAAAATTGAAGAAAGTTTACATTTGCAAAATCGACACCAATAATATAGAGTGAAATCGACGTCAATAAAATGACATTGGTATTGAATATTACAAATTATTAAAGGACTAGTGAAATGAAAATTGTGGATAGAGGTGGGGATGAAGATGGAGGAGGAGGTGTTTCAATGGAGACAGAGGTGTATTGAGGAAAACCCACAAATTTCATTTACCTCTAAATAAGAAAACTTACATATTTTTTAAAGAGTTAATATATCAAGAAAAACTATTTAAACTATTAGTTATATATTGACCAATAAAAAAAGGCCTGCGTAGGAGCTTACAAAATTCAGCCTTTTTTTTCACACGCTTTTAGTAGAGTACACTCGCTCTCTCTGCGACGTCATCCCTTAGGGGGTGTTTAAATTACTTGAAAGATGTTAGGGGGTATTTAAACACCTGTGTAGTTTAAGTACTAAAGTAAGTTGGGCTGCCAAGTTTATGGGATTTTCTATGTGTTTCCTCTTGTAGGATGATATTATTGTAGAAGCCAATGTCCAAGTATGTGATTGTGTCACCCATGCCACGCAATATATATTTAAGATTTAAGACATGATGACTCCTGGAGTCATGCAACACTTGTTTCTTTATTTATCATGATAATGTGGATCAAGGAAAACCCTCTAAAATATAGTCCTTCCGCTTTCTCCAACATACCATCATGATGTCTAAAATCATGCAGCCAGTAATAGTGGATGAGAAAGGTGTTGAGATTGAAGGTGAGTGCAGTGGGTATCTGTGCGTGAAAAGCTCGTGGCCTGGGGCATTCCGAACACTTCATGGGGATCACGAGAGATATGAAACCACATATTTTAGTGCCTTCCCTGGCTATTATTTCAGTGGTGATGGCTGCAGCAGGTATTTTCTACTGAAGTTTGTCTATATACATTGTCATAAGGGACATATAAGCATAATTTGTTTTCCTTCTGATTACTTGAAGCAGTTTTGACTGATTTTTCCTTTGTCATGTTCAAACTTCTGTTTCAGGGACAAAGATGGTTACTACTGGCTCACTGGAAGAGTAGATGATGTGATTAATGTGAGGTATAATTTGCATATGAATTTTCATATTCTCAGAGCCTAATTAGAGTTTGAAAGAAGAAGAGGAACAAAGGAACTTCCTTTGGGAAACTGCATGGGTAACTTTCAATTTTGAAAATTTGAAATGTCGTTTATGCTGGAAGTAATCTTTAATAGTGCTAATTCAATTGGAAGTGAGTAGTTTGCAGGTACTATTTCTTATAGCTAGTTTAACTGGTAGTTCTACTTATTTGTTGTATGAAGTATTTTTAACACATGCAGTGGACATCGTATTGGCACAGCCGAAGTGGAATCTGCTCTAGTTTCACATCCTCAGTGTGCTGAAGCAGCTGTGGTTGGTGTGGAGCATGAGGTACTTTCATGGTCTAGTTCTTGTCTGAGTTTAAATGGAGTTTTCCCTTCTCTACTCTAATCTGTTCTTTTGGAGTCTGCGTAAAAGGTTAAAGGACAGGGGATATATGCATTTGTTACTCTAGTCGAAGGTGTTCCATACAGCGATGACCTGCGAAAAAGTCTTGTGCTGGTTGTTAGGAATCAGGTATATTTGTTCCATTCTCTCTGGCAATTCAACATGTGCTTATTGTGTGTGTTTTCCCTTTTTTTTAGACAGGCTACTTGAATACTATCTACTAATGGGGCAAAAATTGCCAATAAACCCTCCAAACTTAATTGAAAATGAAAACTAAAAGAAGAGAAAATCTAGCCATGTGACTGAAGCTATGACTTTTACACAGAGTGTTTGTGCCAATCTTCAAGCTTTAAGAGTCTCGTCTTTCCATTGCAATGTTGTTGGGACCATGCCCTTCTTATCTCTTACAAGACTAGTTTTTTTGCGTGTGTGTGTTGCTTTTTTCTTCTGGAGTTCAGTACCGAAATAGTAGTTGGCATAAGTAGTCATCTCCTTGACGGGTCTGACACTTAAACCCGTGGTATTGGGTAGGATATTTGGAAAAAGGGTTGCGTTGGATTTTTGGAGAAGATAAAATGAAAACCAAGGAATTATTAGTTTTATTCCTTTGGGGAGTTGCCTATTTAAACATACATGCGCTTGTACAAACACCAAAGTAGAAAAAAAAAAGAGAAGGTTAGAGAGCACTGCTAATGAGTCCTGATTTTCTAAAGACAAAAGGATAAATCTATCACGCCCACCATGGGGCTTCAACCCACGACTAGGGATGGCAAATGGGAGGGGCGGGTGCGGGTTAAACCCGCAAAGTCTTTACCCCGCTCAGCTCCGCGTAGCACAATTATTTTTTCTTGCCCCACCCTGCCCCGCTCCACATAAACCCATCCCGCATAGCTTTATGTTCTTTTGTACCTATTTAAATCACATGAACTATTCAATGCCGGCACCTGGAAGATTAAAATATCACCAAATTGACTAAAAAATCATTAAAAGCACTAACATCTTTTAACTCACATTGTTGATTGTTATATTTGTAACAAAAAAACAAATTCTGCACAAACTATATGCACAGACAAGTTGAAACACCAAAAATGATTGTGAAACATATATTTCCATCCAACTCCACATATGGAAGAAGAAAAAAAACCCTAACCCATACTCACCCCGACCCATATATTTTTCTTTAAAAATATTTTGTACCCGCCCCGCAAAAATGCAAAAATACCAAGCCGCACTGCCCCACAAATACTATTACCCACCCCGTTTTGTGCTCGCTCCGCTCCATTGCCATCCCTACCACGACGAGCCTTACACTCTACCAACTAAGCTAGATGGTCTATTTTTTAATCTGATAAATATGAACATATAATTTTTTACTGCAGAATGTACACTAGCATTCTCCTTATATTTGAGACTGCATGAAGTTGTTACCACTGCTTGAAGTTTTCCATTTTACATGTCAGATTGGGGCTTTTGCAGCGCCAGACAAGATACATTGGGCACCAGGTCTTCCAAAGACGAGAAGTGGGAAAATAATGAGAAGAATTCTGAGGAAAATTGCTTCTAGGCAGTTGGATGAGCTTGGGGACACTAGTACACTTGCAGACCCAACTGTGGTTGATCAGCTTATTGCACTTGCTGATTGCTAAAGTAACAACTTCTAAATATAGTGAAGTTAGAGGTTTAGCTGACTGTGTCGGTAGAGATTGGAATTTTGTTTCCGTTTTAGTGTGAGTACCTTTTTCCTCCAATTTTGAAACAACTTATGGTTAACACACTTTTGAAGATCAGGTTACATTTAAAATCAAGAAATAAAGTACCAAGATGTGGATTTTCTTTCCAATGTTATTTTGAAGATCAGGTTACATTTAAAATCAAGAAATAAAGTACCAAGATGTGGATTTTCTTTCCAATGTTATTTTGGTTTACTTGTGCCACTTTTCATCACTTTGTTGGAAATATTATTCCTTTTCATTAGAGCTCTAGAATCTAGATAACTACGAAGGTTGCTATATGCCTTCATATGTTGCCAATTACGTGTAAAATGAAAGTTGGAAGGAGCCCACAGATAAAAAAGGGTAAACTACAAATGTAGTATGCACATGTTGCTCCCAATTGCACAAGTAAGTGTACGTGGTTGTGTAAATAATATAATGGTTCTTAAAAAATTCAGATTATTAAACCCAAAGGACTTGTCAATTAACTATTTTTACTAAATTATACTGGTCTAATTATTTATTGAAGAGTGCCAAAAGAAAAATATACAGGAATAAAATAATAAAATTACTTACGGGAAAATTCTAGGGCTGCAACATGCAATGAATCTCATGTATCATATTCTTGGCTTAGAACTAATTTCAGTTATCAAGTTACTGATTTACAGGGTTAATTGTATGAGTCGGGTCTCTTGACCTCTAGTCGCCTACTCCAGTTAGTAGTCTAACTACATCGTTGAGCGGGGATAAACAAACTTAACTGACGAGCATTTATATTTCATCCTGTTTCGTAACCAAGCAAGTTGTTTGCCCGGGATTCACTCCTAAACACAAATCAACTCGTAATGGATGATCGAGCTTTCTATATTCTCTGGTCTATCTACCCTCTCCTTTCTCGATTTTAAGAATAGACAATAGATTTATCTTATGGTGCGCAAGCATAAAATACTAAAACAGGAATATAGAAGTAACTTATAATGATAACCAAAAATTAATTCATAAACCTTAAATAATCAACATTCAATCCGTAGCTACAGCCCCAGAACAAGGACGTTTAGCCACTGATTTCTAAGAAAAGAAAGAAGAAAAGAACCCTAAAATGTATTGACAACTTTATACTTGATGCCTTATGATTGATCTCCTCTTACCTCAATAATAATTATTTTTATGAACTATTTATAAATGTAGAAAATCCTAAATAAAATAAATTGAGTCCAAAACAAATTGGGAAACCAAAACCAACTTCACTTCCGGTACGCGTGAACCGTCTCAAATTTGAGGGGTCTTGATTAGTTGCCACGTGGCAGCAGCTAACTGCAATTCAATTTGAATTCTGCCGATCTTTTCCATATATATAAGTATTAATATAATATCCAATTTAATCTACTAAGCTGTCTGTTTGATTTTCTTCTTCAACCTTTCATCTTTAATTCGTTTTAGCTTCTAACTTCTTCAACTTTACACCAATTTACTCCTATAAATAAAATACATTATTTAGCACAATCCATAAAATTCATGCTCAAAAAGGACAAATATAAATAATAAATGTGAGGTAAATAATAATTAAAAATATGTATTTTTGGCATCACATCAACACCCCACACTTAAATTTTTGCTCGTCCTTGAGTAAATATTAAAGCTCATCTCAAATAAATCAAAATAAGAATGTCATCATTTTGGTTAATACAAACAATTAGGCCATATACCAATTTCAAAACATCAAGTGCAATTCTCAATCATTATGCAAGACATCCAAATAAACAACAAATGCCTAACCTCCCAACCTCAAGGAAAGACTTTGAACTCATCAAATTTAAGCTTTCTCACCTACTCTCATAAAAAAAAGTTAATAAAATCACCTATCCATCATGAAACAAGTGCCCTCACGAAGAAATAGTCCACACACTCAATTCAAAAGATTGAATATAAATTAAGGACTTCATATCAAGAACAACTCTCACACTCACAAATAAAATTCACATGTATGCAAAGAACCATAGGCTTGCCCATTATGTACATCTCCACTAATTAAGCATGCTCAAATAGGACTTTAACGGGTTGTAACGTAGGCTAGGAGACGGGTAGGAAAACTATATAATAGGGACTTACACTTCCTTAAGCACTTTGCAATTTTAGACTTCATCCCCCATTATTTTCTTCTCTTTATTTTCAGCCCTCTCTTCAACAATTATTTCACAAATAATTCTCATCATCTCAAGAATGTTTCAATAATTTTTTTTTTATATATATAAGCCTTTTCACTAGCCACCCTCAATTGAGGTGCACAATATTCTTGGTAGGACCAGGGCCAATGTTTGAGCATACTTCTGAACTAATCACCCTCAATTGAGTTGAGGTGCACATTGTCCATTAAGGACCAGGACCAATCAAGCATTCATAAGAAAGTACTACTAAAAAATAGGCCTAAATAGCAAGTATCACACCACTCAAAAGGGTCTTTTCTTTTCTCTCAAAAAATAAATTTAAAACAAAACTTATTCCTAAAAATAATAATAAAAGACACTCGGTTCAAAGTGACTATCCTCGGGAAAAGAACCGAAAAAAAAAGTCAAGGAACCCATCCTAAAAATGAAAAGACTCAATAAAACAGTAAAAACTAAGAATTTATTCCTCCACCCCATACTTAAAAATATGCTATGTCCCCAAAGCATCAAATAAAATTTAAAATAAGGGTTAGGAAAACTCCCTGAGGCATTTAGGCCTAGCTAGTAACATGTTCTCTCAATTTTCATCAAGGATCGTCACCCCACACTTAAGCTCAAACGTGCTCCTTAACTCCAAATTTCGGATACTCAGACTTCTCCAAACCTGTAAAAACAACACAAAAAAATGACACTAAAAAAATAAATAAGAAGTTACACTATAAATTGGGTTGCCTCCCAATAAGCGCCTAATTTAACGTCGCGGCACGACGCAAGTAAGTTCACCACTTTTCTTTCCACTTAGAACTTATGAATTTTACCCCTAACTTTGCATCAATTTTTTTGCTCCTCTCTAGGGAAGGTGGTATAAAGATAAAGGAAACAAGTAAAATATGTCGCATCTAGCGCTTCTTGACCCTTAGGTGAGGAATATCGTTTTGTCTACGTGGACTAAAAAACTTTAGGATGTAGGGCCTTGTTCCTCATCTATACACTCATCCATTAGTTCAGATGATATAGAAACGTGTTTTGAATGGGATTCAAAATGCCTCAACTCCACAGCAACATTATTTACAACATTCTCACTTTTGTACTCTTTCTCAACATCGGTATTAAGGAATAAGGTGTAGTTGAATGGTTGAAATTTCTCTTTTTGCTCCACTAGTTGGTCATCATCCACGACAATTGGTAATTGGGCTTCAGACGCCTCAATCTTTTTGTTCAAGTGAGCCTCTAAGTCATGAATATCTAAGCCAAATTGATCTATTTCTTATGTGAGCTCAACTCTTCCTTTAATTTGTTGGATTGTCATGTATATTACACCATCACAGATAGACTCTTGAAATTTTAGAAGTTTAGTTTGTTCTTGTAGCCAAGATTGGCTCACTATCTCTATTTCTCCATAACTTTCTCCTTGTTGAGCTTCTCTCTCTTCTAATTTAGCTTGGACTATAATTTCTGATTGAATAGTGTTAAGCTTATCCAGTAATTTCATGAATTTTTTGTGCTCTTCCGGGCATTCAAATCTTTGTTCCGTAATTTTTGAATTAACTTTGTCCAGCATGTCCGTACATTCCATAAGTGAATTCACATTGTGCGCCTCTTGTTTTGCATTCTCCACTTCATCGTCCTTGCCAACATCACAAATAATAGAAGAATCATAATAAGGGTTCGGGGGAAGGGAATAAGATTTAGGACAACCATTCCAATGAATATATTGACGACCACATATATGACATAAAGGATATTCATCACCCAACCACGATTTATCCCACTCATCCATATCAATAAGAGTACCAAATTATTCAAAGAAAGAAAATAATAATTAATTTCTCAAAGAAAAAAACTAATTAAAAAAAACAAAATAAAATAAATAAAAAGAAATAGTATAACCTAGAAGAATAGTTAATTTCTAAGTCCCCGGCAGAGGCGCCAAACTTGTTGCTTTCAATTGCACAAGCAAGTGTACGTGGTTGCGCAAGTAATATAGTGGCTTTTAAAAGAATCAGATTATCGAACCCAAAGGACTTGTCAATTAACTATTTTTACTAAATTATACTTGTCTAATTATTTATTTAAGAGTGCCAAAAGAAAAGAATGCAGGAGTAAAATAATAAAATTACTCACAGTAATTTGGAAAATTCCAAGGCTGCAACATGCAATGAATCTCATGTATCATATTCTTGGCTTAGAACTAATTTTAGTTATCAAGTTACTGATTTACAGGGTTAATTGTATGAGTCCGGTCTCTCGACCTCTAGTCGCCCACTCCAGTTAGCTGTCTAACTACATCGTTGAGCGGGGATAAACAAGCCTAATTGGAGAACATTTATATTTCATCCTGTTTCGTAATCAAAGAAGTTGTTCGTCCGGGTGTCACTCCTAAATACAAATCAACTCGTAATGGATGATCGAACTTTCTATATTCTCTGGTCTATGTATCCTCTCCTCTCTTGATTTTAAGAATAGACATTAGATTTATCTTATGGTGCGCAAGCATAAAATACTAAAACAAGAATATAAAAGTAACTTATAATGACAACCAAGAATCTATATATATAATAAAGCTACATATAAAAAAGGTGATATGACACCTCTCAATGGCCTAGAAACATATTTATCTTTTTTCTCCTTTTTTTCGAGTTTTTTCATTCATTTTTTCCATATCAATTTATTAAATAAGTAAAAAATTCAATCATATTCATTACATATAATTATTCTATATGAAAGTTACAAAAAAACCTCCACCTATTTGAATTCTCTAATTAAATAACATGTCTCCTCAACTTCCTTTTACTTAATTTTTATGATTTAAATAATCTATAAATAACAATCATCTATGGTGTTGTTGCATGTTCATTTCTATTTTCTCCAACTTCATATTGTTAGTTTTTTTTCCGGCTTTTATGAAGATTATAGATATATTTTATAGAATTTCTTCTTGTATTATAATCGCCAAACAGAAATTTATCAGGAGATGAAAAAAAAAAATTTGCAGGGTCATCATCAAACTGAAGAAGAAAGTTTAATGGTGGTGGGAGATTCATCAAGAGTTGGTCAGATTAAAATTTGAAAAAGTAGAAGTTTCAATAATCAACTTCCTTCTACTTAATTTTTATGATTTAAATAATCTATAAATAACAATCATCTATGGTGTTGTTGCATGTTCATTTCTATTTCCTCCAACTTCATATTGTTGGTTTTTCTTTCAGCTTTTATGAATATTATAGATGTATTTTTTAGAATTTCTTCTTGTGTTATAATATCCAAACAAAAATTTATCAAGACGACGAAGAAAGTTTGAAAGTGGTGTAAGATTCGTCAAAGGAGATGATCAAAAAAATAATTTGCTACAAGTCATCAAACTGAAGAAGAAAGTTTAATGGTGGTGGAAGATTCATCAAGAGTTGGTCAGATTAAAAATTGAAAAAGTAGAAGTTTCAATAATTTACAAATATATAGATGTACTTATTGTTGCCTATATAATTTTTCAATTAATTATTTATCCATCAAGATATGTTCCCTTCAAGAACAAGATTATATTACAAAGAACATTTTTTATATCAAGGGCAACATGATCTTCAACTGATTATTTCGTTGCTTAAATTTTTTTTTTTATATTTTCATTATATAAATTTTTGTCTTTTGCATATACTATCCATATTCTCTATCGATATATATTTATGTATATAACATGTTAATATGAAATAATTTTCCGATCAAGATTCCATCATCTATTGTTTAGCTTTATCTGCTTCTTTTCATTCTAATTTAGATGATATAACACATTTCTTTCTTTTGTGGAATTTGAATTGACTAAAAAGGAGATGAGATTCCTTCCATTAAATTTTTATTTCGTATTTGTTAACACTTGTGTAAAATTAGAGCGCGCGCGCATATATATATGATTGTTGGATTCAATTTTCACAAAACATTTAATTCTTCTAATTTAATGAAATTTTGCAGAATGAACCAGGTTTGTTCTGTCAATATCCAATTACAATGAACACATTTTCTTAAGTTAAGAAATACTAAATGTATAAAAATACTTATACATAGAGAAATTTGTTAGGACCGAAAATAAGCAGGTGTAATGCGGAAGCTAGCAAAGCAAACCTCGAAAGACCACGAGTAAGAAGACAAATGAGAAACACACCAAAAGAGACAAATTTAACGTGGTTGAGATGAGCAATCCACTATAAATGTGAGAGTACAAAATATATAGAGAAACAACCTCAACCAATTCACTCGGAATACAAGGAGGTTCACAAAATTCTCCCTCATAACCAAAACTCTCAAAACCCTAGGACTACATTGTGAATGCTAATTAAGTTAGAAGGAACAAGCCTGTATTTATAGAGTCCTAATACCTTTTCTACAAGAAAAGGACTAGTCAAAATATTAAAACCTTTTCCTAAAAAGAAAACTTATTTATGGTAAGAAATCAGGGCAAATAAACCCTAACAAAATTGATATATGTTCAAGTTGATTATGAAACTGAAAAAATGAGTCCACTCTCTTCATTAATTAATTTGTTTGATAATTAAAAATAATTATAAAATTTATTAAATCTAATTACATCTCATAAATTACAAAAACCTTCATTTATTCACATTTTCTACTTAAATGACATATCTCCTCAACTCCTTTCTATGATTCTCTTCATTACCTCTACATTTAGTTTTCCCAAAATATAATGGCTTTATATTTTAGTCTATCATTTGCACATCAACTATTCAAGGTTTACATGTAGAACATTTTCACGGATGCATATGTTTTTTTTTTTTTTTTTTTTATTTGTGATTGTAAGCTTTAAAAATAACAGGGAAATACAATTGTGTTCGTTGTAACACCCCTAAATGCTAACAAGAGTCGTATATCGATTTACCGTCGTTAAACTACTTCAATATGTTTTATTTTCATTTTGGGAACTTGAAATTTTTAGGATACTTGCTTGTGCCGGGTGTGATGACATGAGGTATATATGGGGGTATCCTTGTTATTGAATCTCTTGGAAAATTATGCTATGAGAGTTCTTGACATTTGTATCTTTGAATATCAAACTTGATGCTCATTATATATTGTTACTTGATTTATTTATTATGTTTCAAGTAGCTGCTCATTGACTTGAAAAAGGTAGTTTGGTAAATTTTGAGGACTCCAAACCTATAGTTTTTACACCATTAAGCTAGATGCTTAGCGATAGTTGTTTCTATCATAGGGGCTGATCGAGAGGAGGCATGAAGATGGCCATGGGAAATGGAAATTTTGAGAACTTTTAAGAAGATCACATTTGCATATAGGCATCTATATTTTGTATAAATTTTGGTACTTATACACGATTTATGTGATGTATATTTGCATGAAATTTTGAGGGCTATCCGTATCATGTCCATGGGTTGTAATCTAAGTATGACTACATGTTTGGTTTATTTGGGGTGTGTAAGCCCAAGTTTTGTAATATATTACATTTCCTACTTGTTTGGAATGATCGTATGAAGCATGAACCCAACTAGTTTGGGTACTCGAAAGTTGATAATATTTTTTATTATCATTATTTACTTGCACGAGGACAATATATACATAAAAATATCTCGTGATTTATTTGCATATGGTAATTGGAAAGGGTCGTTACATTCGTTGTTCTTTTTATTAGCTGGTTGATCCATCTCATGACTTACAAAAATCTTTATCTATTTATATTTTTTACTAAAATAACATGTCTCCTCAATTCCTTTTTATCTAATTCTTCCTCTCTTTTTAAGACTTCTTCCCATTTTTCTTTCATTTACATCATATATTAAAATTACTCAAAATTAAGTCATTTATCTATTACACAAATGAGTGCTCTAAATAACTTTAAAAATAAATGATTTATTTTTCTGATGACGCTATGCACATATTCTGTATTCTGAAAATCAGTTCTTTCATAATTATTTAACATTGTAAATGAGGGGCAAAAATGGAATTGTTCAACACATCTCTTAAACTTTGAACAATCTACTTATTTTGAACTATAAAAAAGGGCTCAACAGGTCACTTATTTTGAAATAGAGGAGTATATATTATTTATTAAAACTCAAGATTTTTAAAGTTTGTACTAAAATAATTAAATATATTTTTCTATTTTCTAACTTTTTAGTAATTAAATAAAACGACCACAACGAAACATAAAAAATCCACGCTAAAATGAATTGAAGCACTATTTTAGTGAAATATATTGAGTTATAAATATAAACTTTTTTTTATTTGTGTGAAGTCGAAAAAAATTATAAATAACTTCGATATGATATAAAAACAGACACTAGCAAAAACTCTTATATACTAAGAGTCCTACTTATTCTTTTTCTCTTTTTTTTTAAAATTTTTTTTTTTGTCATAATTTAAAATTTGATTTTACATATTTAGTGAGTTTTGTAACTCCTCAAGAGTTAAAATATTCATTATTTATTATTTGTATAATTATTCTTTGATAATTAAAACAAAAAAAATGACGATATAATTTTGTTTCAAATTGTTTGTTGAAACATTATTATTGATTGCTATTCAATTTTATCATTACAATTTTATATATTTATTTTTTATTTGATTAGAAAATAGTTAGTTGTTCTTTCCTTTGTATTACTACTGACATGCTTTTTGTTAATTTTCATATTTTAATTTGCACAAATTTTTTTAAGAAAATAAAGACTTTTTAAAAAAGATTACATACATGACAAGTATGATTTTTTTGTTAAATAAATCATATTGAGGAATAATTTTATAAAAGGTCTAAGTTCAGTAGTTCCTCATTTAAATAAGCATCCCTTCTTTTAAAAATAAATGAGGAGGATAAATTATTTATCTTTCATTTGATGATCAACGACAAATAGAAAATTAAGCAAAAAATTAAGTTAGTATTTTTTTTTTTTCAAAATATAAAACATGTTCTTTTCACCCTAACAAAATAATAAGGAAATTGTATCTTATAAATGAAAATAATTATGACAAACATTTTAAAGTTTTAACCTAAGTATTGATCATATTTCTTCTTTTTTAGTATGTGCTACTTTATAAGAATTTTTTGTCTTAAAAAGTAATTGTTATGATTGCGCGAAGCGCGAACATATTAACTAGTTAATTCATAAATCTTAAATAATCAACATTCAATTCGTAGCTATAGTCCCAGAATAAGGGCGTTTAGCCACTAATATCTAAGAAAAAGAAGAAGAAGAAGAAAATCCTAAAAAATATTGATAACTTTATACTTGATGCCCTATGACTGAGCTCCTCTGACCTTAATAATAATTATTTCTATGGATTATTTATAAATATAAAAAATTCTAAATAAAATAATTGAGTCCAAAACAAATTGAGAAACCAAAAACAAGCGGAACTTGACTTCCATTACGCGTGAACCGCCTCAAATTTGAGGGGTCTTGATTAGTAACCACGTGGCAGCAGCTAACTGCAATTCAATTTGAATTCTGCCGATCTTTTCCATATATATAAATATTAATATAATATTCAATTTAATCCGCTGTCTGCTTGATTTCCTTTTTCAACCTTCCATCTTTAATTCGTTTTAACTTCAAACTTCTTCAACTTTACACCAATTTACTCTTACAAATAAAATACACTATTTAGCACAATTCATAAAATTCATGCTAAAAAAGAACAAATATAAATAATAAATGTAAGGGTTTAGGGTTTTTCAGGGTTTCAAAGGGGTTTACGATTTCTCAGGGTGAGTTTCAAAGGGGTTTTGGGTTTTGGGGTTGGGGGTTCAGAGTTCGGGGTTCTGGGTTCAGGGTTCAGGGTTTAGGTTTTTTTTTTTTGTTTGAACGACCCTTGGGGGGTCAGGGGCTTAGCAACACCACCATGCCTTATCATAGATAAACAAAAAGCAAAATACAAGGAGGGGGACATAAACCTAACCTCCGCACCTATGGTGGTTCATGAGTCGGCCTTCCTACTAAGGATAGTCAACTCATCCCCATACTAGAAAGGGGAAACCTAGCTTCTATGCACCTATACGAGAGGACTCCTCTTGATACAAAGAATCTAGGAAACAGAAATGAGGGAGACTCTCCCCTTACAAAAGTAAGAAGAAAATAAAAACCTAACCAACTAACCTAAAGAAAAGGGGACTCTCAAGGTGGTTCTTTCACTACTAAAAAACTGTCAAAAAAAATTGGCAAAAAGCGATGGACTGCGTCGCTTTTTGGGTCAAAATCGACGGAAAAGCGATGCAGTCACTTCTGTCGCTTTTTAGCTCGACGCTTTTCAAAAAGCGACGGACTGCGTCTCTTTTTGTCTTTTTTTCATAAAAGCGACGGACTCCGTCTCTTTATTTTAATTTTCATTTTTTTATTTCTAAAATGCGACGCTGTCCGTCGATTTTCTGGAAATTTTATTTTTGAAAATCCCAGAAAAGCGACGGATAGAACCACGCTGTCCGTCACTTTTCTGGGATTTTTTAAAAAATAAAATCCTGAAAAGCGACGGACAACACCACGCTGTCCGTCGCTTTTCTGGGATTTTTAAAAAAAATAAAATCCAGAAAAGCGACGGAAAAAACCACGCTGTCCGTCGCTTTTTCTGCAATATTTTTGTCAGCCCAAATTGGCAGTTTCTGCTGCACACCTGCAAATACAATTCAATTCAATTCTACACTATTCAGCCCAATCAAACACACAATTATAAACAATCTAAACAAAACATAAAATAATATTCAAAAGTATCTAAATCATAAATTAAAGAATTATAAAATCTTTCAAAATTCGTTTCAAAAAGTTCATAAATGTTCAGAGATCTAAACTAAGGAGTGAGATCTACATAATCATCCTCATCACTCTCGTCGTCGGTGTCATCGGGAGCCGAAGTAGTAGGTCGACGAGCGAGGTTCATCACTTGTTCTTTGATTTGCTGAACGGTCTCATTCATGCTTTCTTGTTCAGCTACTCTTCTCCGCTCCGACTCTGCTAGTGCCGCTGTAAGTTTAGCTATTTGATCCGACATAGCAGCAATTTGAACACCGTCAAGTGCCTCGACTTGACGTGACGATCCAATACCTTCTAAGCCTGACTGGAGTCGTCTAACATCATTTCAATAAAATTTCTAACACCGTCACTAAACTCAGGTTTCAAACCAGCACCAGTTTCATAATGCATATTATACATCCACAAACGATGATCCATCTACAAAAATATAGATATTCAATTATATTATAAATAATTATTTATTTTAACTTATTTAAACAATATAACAACTTTAACTAGTTTAGTTTTGACTTAATAGAACAACTAAATCCACCAACTAAACCACATTATTTATTTTAACTTATTAAACAACTTAACAACTTTTTAACTTGAACTACTTTTGTTTTGACTTAATTCCAACAACTAAATCTATCAACAAAATCACATTATTTATTTTAACTTATTTAAACAACTTAACAACTTAACAACTTTAACTAGTTTAGTTTTGACTTAATACAACAACTAAATCCACCAACTAAACCACATTATTTATTTTAACTTATTTAAACAACATAAATTTAACTAGTTTAGTTTTGACTTAATACAACAACTAAATCCACCAACTAAACCACATTATTTATTTTAACAACATAAATTTAACTAGTTTAGTTTTGACTTAATACAACAACTAAATCCACCAACTAAACCACATTATTTATTTTAACTTATTTAAACAACTTAATAACTTTTTAACTTGAACTAGTTTAGTTTTGACTTAATTCCAACGACTAAATCCATCAATAAAATCACATTATTTATTTTAACTTATTTAAACAACTTAACAACTTTAACTAGTTTAGTTTTGACTTAATACAACAACTAAATCCACCAACTAAACCACATTATTTATTTTAACTCATTTAAACAACATAAATTTAACTAGTTTAGTTTTGACTTAATACAACAACTAAATCCACCAACTAAACCACATTATTTATTTTAACTTATTTAAACAACTTAACAACTTTAACTAGTTTAGTTTTGACTTAATACAACAACTAAATCCACCAACTAAGCCACATTATTTATTTTAACTTATTTAAACAACATAACAACTTTAACTAATTTAGTTTTGACTTAATACAACAACTAAATCCACCAACTAAACCACATTATTTATTTTAACTTATTTAAACAACATAAATTTAACTAGTTTAGTTTTGACTTAATACAACAACTAAATCCACCAACTAAACCACATTATTTATTTTAACTTATTTAAACAACTTAATAACTTTTTAACTTGAACTAGTTTAGTTTTGACTTAATTCCAACGACTAAATCCATCAACAAAATCACATTGTTTATTTTAACTTATTTAAACAACTTAACAACTTTAACTAGTTTAGTTTTGACTTAATACAACGACTAAATCCACCAACTAAATCCACCAACTAAACCACAATATTTATTTTAACTTATTTAAACAACTTAATAACTTTTTAACTTGAACTAGTTTAGTTTTGACTTAATTCCAACGACTAAATCCATCAACAAAACCACATTATTTATTTTAACTTATTTAAACAACTTAACAACTTTAACTAGTTTAGTTTTGACTTAATACAACAACTAAATCCACCAACTAAGCCACATTATTTATTTTAACTTATTTAAACAACATAACAACTTTAACTAATTTAGTTTTGACTTAATACAACAACTAAATCCACCAACTAAACCACATTATTTATTTTAACTTATTTAAACAACATAAATTTAACTAGTTTAGTTTTGACTTAATACAACAACTAAATCCACCAACTAAACCACATTATTTATTTTAACTTATTTAAACAACTTAATAACTTTTTAACTTGAACTAGTTTAGTTTTGACTTAATTCCAACGACTAAATCCATCAACAAAATCACATTGTTTATTTTAACTTATTTAAACAACATAACAACTTTAACTTGTTTAGTTTTGACTTAATACAACAGCTAAATCCACCAACTAAACCACATTATTTCTTTTAACTTATTTAAACAACATAACAACTTTAACTTGTTTAGTTTTGACTTAATACAACAGCTAAATCCACCAACTAAACCACATTATTTATTTTAACTTATTTAAACAACTTAATAACTTTTTAACTTGAACTAGTTTAGTTTTGACTTAATTCCAACGACTAAATCCATAGACAAAACCACATTATTTATTTTAACTTATTTAAACAACTTAATAACTTTTTAACTTGAACTAGTTTAGTTTTGACTTAATTCCAACGACTAAATCCATAGACAAAACCACATTATTTATTTTAACTTATTTAAACAACTTAATAACTTTTTAACTTGAACTAGTTTAGTTTTGACTTAATTCCAATGACTAAATCCATAAACAAAACCACATTATTTATTTTAACTTATTTAAACAACTTAATAACTTTTTAACTTGAACTAGTTTAGTTTTGACTTAATTCCAATAACTAAATTCATCAACAAAACCACATTATTTATTTTAACTTATTTAAATAACTTGAAAACTTTTTAACTTGAACTAGTTTAGTGTTGGTACTTTTGCTTAACAAATATATTATACCTAAATTTAAAGCTAAGTGTCAACACTAGAT